>CM061489.1:10027500-10627500 GCA_030867185.1 Tagetes erecta
TCACTTTGGCAACGGTCTCATCTTTTATCACTTTGGCAACCAAAGACGTTATGTTACATTGTGTTACATATTTTATTAAAAACAAAACTGGATGGATTGTGTCAATTCAGACATGTTACATCATGTTACACATTCTATTAAATCTGAAAAAAAATTACGTTTGTTCAAACGTAATGTTATATATGTTACATTGTGTTGCATATTTTATTAAAAACTGAAAAAATTTACATGTTAGTTCAGACGTAGTGTTACAGATTTTATCAAGAACCGATGCATGTATGAAGCATGATTGAAACTATGCAACACTATGTATGAACTCACATGTAGTTTTTTTTATCAATTTTAATATAATATGTAACACGATGTAACACATGTAACATGTCTGGAGTGAACGTTAATTCATTCAGTTTTGTTTTTAAAAAAAATATGTAACAAGATGTAACAAACGTAATTCATTAAGTTCTGTTTTAAAAAAAATGTAACACGATGTAACAAACGTAATCCATGGAGTTTTGTTTTTATATAATATGTAACACGATATAACAAAAAATTATGTAAAATGATGTAACATGTCTGGACTTACACTTTAATCCATATAGTTTTGATATTTAGAACTATGTAATAAATTGAAATTGTGATGTATATATTAAGGGCATATGTAACGGTTTTTATGTAACAATATGTAACTTATGTGATTTTGTTTTATTGTTTTTTTAAATTTAAGTTAAATATGTAACAATATGTAGCTTTGTTTTTTTTATTCAAATATGTATACGATGTAACATATGTAACTTTGATTTTTTTAAAGATCCAAATATGTAACATGATGTAATAAAATATGTAATACGATGTAACATATGTAACTTGTCGGATTGGCACTTAATCCATCTAGTTCTTTTTTGTAGGTAAATGAACTTTTGTATCAAAGATGAAGAGATTATCAAGAAACGAAGCATGTATGAAGCATGATTGAAACTATGTAACACTATTTAACAAACGTAATCCATACAGTTTTGTTTTTTAAAATATATGTAACACGATGTAACAAACGTAATCCTTCAGTTTTTAATAAAATATGTATCACGTTGTAACATATGTAACAAGATGTAACAAATGTAATCCATGGAGTTTTGTTTTTATATAATATGTATCACGTTGTAACATGTGTAACATGATGTAACAAACGTAACATGTCTTGAGTGACACGTAGTCCATTCATTTTTGTTAATATGTAACAAGATGTAACAAACCTATCAACTAGTGTAACAATGTGTAACAAACGTATCAGCTAATGTCATTGAAATAAAAAAAGTAGGAGAGAGAAATTATAAAGTAGGAGAGAGAATATGAAAATTGATGAAGTGATGTGGTACTTGAGAGAGAGAAAAAAAGAAAAGTAATTTCCCTAAATACCCTTTTTGTACTTTATATAATTAAAATATTTGATCAAAAGCTACAATCAATCACAACCATAGATCTTACAAGATCAATGGTTATAATTGGGTTTCTAGGGTTTTTTCAATATGCATGGGTTTTCATTCTAGCCATCCCCTATATATATATATATATATATATATATATATATATATATATATATATATATATATATATATATATATATATATATATATATATATATATATATATATATATATATATATATATATATATATATATATAGGAGAGTTATCCTACATAGTGTTGGAAATCTAAGAAGGCTAAGAATGATTTATGACCTTTAGATCTCTCTTTTAATGGTTGAGATCAATTTGTAGGAAAAGAAATTGGTGGAAGGGTACATTAGTCATAGCCACTTTTGTTGACTTTCTCTATCCATATGCAATGCACATGTTAATTCCCCCACTTTTCTTAAAACGTTCATAACTTTTGGATACGATATTATTTTTTTTAAATTACACCAAAAAAACAAGCGTTTTGTTATCTTTAAAACGCGTATAATATTGATATATATATAAAAAATAAAATTTTTTTTCGGCACTTGTCTAGTCCTTGTGTAATATCATGTGATTGTGTTATATTATAACTAGTGAAATGTCACTTTTATCGGTTCATTCTTAAGTCATTATATAATATCATCTTATTTTAAATATTTGTTGTGTTATATTATGTGTTTAGAAATTATCACCGTGTCACAAATTGTTAATATGTGTTTGAGAAATGTTCAAAGACAACGTCATTTTTTGTTACAAAGTGTGAGAATGACACAATGGTATACAAAGACACAATGACACTTTTAAAAAAATTATAACTCACAATATAAATCAAATTTGAAAAAAGTGGTTTGGAGACCTTGTTCCCCATGTATTCCTCTTTCAGAAAATAAATAAATGAAAAATTTAAAAAAATTACCATTTTTTTTATTTTTTAAATTAGACACAATGAAAAAAGACACAATGAGAAAATAGTAGTTTTTTTAAGTTTTTTTATTTATTTTTTAAGGAGGATGATGTAAGAGCAAGATCTTTGAAATACTTTTTGTGTTATTGTGTAATTATTATTAGATCGTTGTGTAATACTTGTCAAATAAGATTACACAATGACCCGATGAATGACACAACAACCTTACGGATGACACAATCACACAATGACCTGACGGAAGACACAATGACCTGACGTTAGACACAATGAGCTGAAAAAATGTGAAAAAAGTTCGTTTTTTATATATCAATATTATACACGTTTTAAAGAGAAAAAAATTCTCGTTTTTATGGTGTAATTTGTTTAAAAAAATAATGTCGTATGTAAAAGTTATAAACGTTTTAAAAAAGTGGGGGAATTGACATGTGACTTGCATGTGGAGAGAGAATATTTAAAAAAATGGGCATGACTAAAATACCCCCTCTCCTAATTTTCCTAGATGCCACATGTTAATCTCTTATTGCTTCTTAGCCTTTTTAGATTTATAATATTATGTAGGTGAACCTCACTATATATATATATATATATATATATATATATATATATATATTGGGTTGGCCCCTGGAATTTTAAAATTTCCAACTTCAACCAGTAGGTTTTATTTTGTTTAACTAGTACATAAAATAAACAACAAGACCAAACTCATAATGCCAAAGTCCACAACTTGAATTTTTTTTTTCAATTTAATCGGTCAACTCTTCCGAAAATCTCACTCAAAAATTCAATCTGTTGTTGTACTTTTGCTCACTCCATTCTATTGTCTTCCACCCCTCTGATTTTACTACCTTCCACCGGACCACCGCACATCCACTCTGTCCACCACCACCATCAGATTGTCTCCACCCTCGCCTCCACCACCAGGTTGATTTTTAGTTCAATTAGGATTTTAGGATTTTATTTCTTTCAATTGTAAATAGTCAATTTTTTGGCGGAGTTGTAATTTTCTTCCAGGTACTCCGTACTCACTTTCCTCTTGTACTGTCAAAAATATTTTTAAGTCTTTGTTTATGAAAAAAAAACTAAACTAAACTTCATTTTGCTTTCGTGTGGTTTGAAAAAAAAAACTAGAGTAATTTTTTTTATCACTACCTATTTTTATTTTTTGTTTAATAACGGTCTTTAGAACGAATGAAAAAAATTTCAGATATTTAGAGTTTTACTATTTGACTCGATCCGAACCGAATCGCTGACCCGAATATATAACCCAAAGCATAATGTTTCGGAAAAAAATTTATTAATCTCGTGAGTTTGTAACTTTCAACCCTCCTTATATAAAATTATTGGCGTCGCCGGTGCATGCATGTTCTTGAATTTGAAATATCTATATGTGATTGTTCTTGAACCTCCAAACAATTCTTGTCCAACCATCTTCAATCACCGGAAACAAAAACTTAGCAAAAGTTTACAATTAATAAAGTAGAAATATAATCAAATAAACAAACAAAATCAAGAAAATGAATCAAATTACATATTTAAAAACCATAACAAATTACATTCACACAAAGTGATGATGTAATATTCTCAAAATTATGAAAACCAAACGTGGATAATTAATATGTGGATGGCGGAAAAGTGAAGATTCATGAGTAAACGTATTAGGATGGAGGACCATAAAACATTAATGATAGTACTATATATGGTAATGGTACAACGTAACATTATATGGTGCCCAATAATCTTAGAACGAAACTTCACTTTTGGCTATCTATTTAATTAAGGTATATTGGTTTTCACTGGTCCCAACTATCACATGTTGTCTTCTACCGGTCCCAACTATTGAATTAGCTGTCAACGATCCCAACTTTTATCACTTTGGTAACCACTGGTCCCTTCGTTAAATTTTTTTAACGCCGTTAAGTTTTTTTCCAAATTCAATACCGATGTTATAAACATTTTGATCGGAATGATAATATAAGTCGATTGATGGAAAAGTTACCTCAAAATGGCGCTCCGAACAACAAAATAGTGCTTCGATCGGGTGTTTAAACCTAACAGTGCATCAATCAAATGTAAAAATTTTATCGTTCAGAGAGCCTTTTCGAGAAAACTTTTACATTAATCGACAAGTATTATCCTTCCGATCAAAAGGTCTAAAACATCGGTCTTGAGTTTGGAAAAAACTTAACGGCGTTAAAAAAATTTAACGACGGGACCAGTGGATACCAAAGTGATAAAAGTTGGGACCGTTGACAACCAATTTAATAGTTGAGATCAGTAGAAGACAAAATATAATAGTTGGGACCAATGAAAACCAATATACCTTTAATTAATCAAAGTATTAAGGGTAATCTTTTTATAGGAAATACTTTGTTTTATTAAAGAAAACTAGGTTTAACACCCGTGTATTACACACGGGTTGAATAAAAATATTTTTAAAAATTTATAACTATTATATTTAAAAATTTATAAATAATTTTATAAATTATTATTAATCACAAAATTTTGTCTTTATTAACTCTCCTACTCAATTTTCTCTCTCAATATTCCTTTTATAAAATAAATTATTTTTCCCCCCAAAAAATTACCCACTAAAAACTCTAATTTATTAGATAGATTTAAGAGAGAAAAATTTAGTATGAGAGTTGATGGATATAAAATTTTGTGATTAATGATAATTTACCAATACATTTAGAAATTTTTAAATATAATGTTTATAATTTTTTATTTAACCCGTGTGTAACACATATCAATCAAACCCAAACCCGATGGGGAAACCCAAAACCCGAGACATTTGGGACGGGTAAACGGGTATGGGATTAAAAACAAAAAATTTCGCGGGTATGGGACGAGTATTGGATTGCCTCGTATACCCGACCAGATTATCCGATTAGTCATACCCGTTTACCCGTTAACATACCCGAAAATAATTTAATGTTTTTTATTTATATATTATGTTTGCTTAATTGTTTTTTATTTTATGTTAGTTAAATATATTGTTAACTAAAGTATATATTATGTATCTCGTTTTATAATTTAATTTCTTTATATGAATTACAATATTATTAAATATGATACAACGGAAATTTGAAGTGTCATTTCATTTTGATATTATGATGTATTTTATATACCCGACGGGTATGCCTGATAGGTAAGTTTTATGATATTAATGGGTATACCCGATTACCCACGGGTATGCCCGATACCCGACATATATCCGACGGGTAAGGGACACCCATTTCTAAACGGGTACGGGTATGAGATTACATATACCCGCCCCGTTGTCATCCCTAATAACACACGGGTGTTAAACTTAGTTTCTTAATAAAATATAGAAAAATTATATTTCTCTTTTTTTTTTGTTTAAAGGAAATTACAAAACTTGTCCATAAACTATGATATTTACATTAAACATCCTTTATGTTTAAAAAACTTTAAAAGTTTCGTCCTTTCTATTAACAGGCGTTAAATTTTAACGCTAAATAATGACATGTGCAATCCATATGAGAGCAAAACTGTATTTTTACATCTGAAGGATCGTTTAGCCGTTTAGGTAACTTATGCAAATGATCCTTTTTATAATAATTATGTAGAGTAAATTTCGGTTTTAGTCTTTAAGGTTTAGACGTTATAATAGTTTTAGTCTATTTGTTTCAGTTTCACCATTTTAGGCACTATGATTTCAAAATTGTTTCAATCAGCTCCACTTCACCAACGGTGTTAGTTTTCACTGATAATTAAAAGGGCATTTTGCTTTTTTTACAAATAACTACTAATTGTGAAACTTATAAATGTATTTAACTAGGGTGTAACCCGCGCTTCGCGGCGGAGACGGAGGATTTGGCTATCAACTTTGAAGAGTATAAATAAAGGCGTATAAATATATTTTCAACAAAATGGACAAAAAATAATTCTATCTATTTGGTTGAATTCATATCTCCTAACGATCTAAAAAAATCATTAATAATTTGATCCACAATGAAACACAAAGATATGATCATGTTGTCAAGACTCATTCTCATGGGAGGCCACCGAAGACGTGTTGAGTATCATATAGAGCTAGCTTCTTCTTTTGCTCAACTTTGCATGCTTTTAATTTCTTTAACTTCACACATGACTACCTGTTGAGAAGAGGTAGCGTAATTACTAATTAGTGTCATTCTTGTAAAGAAAAATGCCATACGTACTATAGGTTATACACTACAAACGAACAAAGTTAAAAATTTGATCATCTAAAACTCCATAACCCACCTACGTCACATGTAGACCAACATCCCTTTATGTCACACCCCGACCGATGGCGGAATCACCGAGGTGGACGAAAGTGAATGATTGTTCATAGCTCATGGTACTAAAATAATTCAAATATTATTAATATCCAATTCAGAAATTATCCAAGACAAATAATAATCAAACAATCCAACAAACAAACTGAAACAAACGAACGGATTTATTTAATAATTATCTAAGTCCAAGATCCTAAATCTGAGGCATCTTCTAAACTTCTTTTCCTGAAATCATGTGAAAAATAAATAGTCAGCTAAAGGTTAGCTGGTGAGTATACATAGGTTTAGATACATATAGTTATAATGAATAAAATTTCAATTCAAATGTCATGCTAATACTATAAACTGCAAAGTGCACACATAAAATAAACATTTAAGCAATCAAACACTAAATGACTGACTAGACTTAAAATCCTACGGATTAAGTCATTAATGAATATATAACCGGTCCTCAATCACCCACTGAGCAAAAGCATGAATATATATAAGTGGGGTGGGTTTGTCAGGCCAACAGATCTATTATTGATTAACGGCGGCTTGATTAATGTTTATCCTATAATGAACACATATGCAAGTAGAAACATAACATGAATTGAATGAATTGAATACATGAGTAAAATGAGTAAAAACTGATTTTAATAAGTCACATGAGATCACCCCAAAGCAATAAAACTGAAAAAGGGGCTACGTATACTCACATGATAAATAAATGATGAATGAAATAACCGAAACTTGAATAATGCAACGAGACCCTCCTTAGCGATCACCTAAGGAAACGAGTCCTAAGTTAGAATAAATAAACTCTAGGTGATTCGGAAAATCTAGGGTTCTAATAGGGATTTGGGATTTTAAATATTAGTAATGATTGAATAAATATTAAATACTTATTAAATATATATATATATAAAGATAAATTATATATAGTAGATTAACTAAAATATAAGTTATTAACTACATTTAATTTAATAAGATAACTAAAATCTCAAGTTATTTACATCTTTAACGTAAAATAGTTATCCAATTAATACCGAAATAACCACCGACAACAATTATACTATATTTCACAATTCAATATAAAATAGACTTTAGTAAACTTTAAGACTCTAAAAATACATATATATAGGATTCATTTTATAAAATAATTACATTTTTTTACGAGTCTTATACATTAAATGTTTATATATTATTGTAAAATAAATACATGTATTTACAAGTTTTATATACTTTGTACTATGCTTTCATATTAATTCCAAAATGTTTTTATAAAATATATTACCTTACTCTAATTCGAACATAGTTAAGTGATAAAAATATAGTGCCAAATCAATATAAAATAAAAGTATTTAAAAGAGCTTGTAATAAAAATTGTTTAAAATTATGTTACGGGTCAGGGTTCGAACCCCTAACCTCACACTTTAACCAATACACGACCACCCATTCAACCAAACTCAATTTACAGATTCAATTCAAAACAAAATTCTTTAAACAGTTTAAATCCCTTACACCCAAATCTGATGAATGAACCCTAAATCAAAATCGCTCAAATCGAACCTCAATCTGCACATATAAATCAAATCGATCATTACCACGATAATCAGAGCATGAAAACGAATTCGAACATGGTTTCGATTACCTGAATTGATGATCTATTGATGATGAACAGTAAGGAAACAGAGAACGACGGAGTCGAAGATCAGAAGATGATTGTGTGTGTGTTGAAAGTGAAATTGATTAATCAGATAGATGAAGTGAGGTTGCACGAGTGATTTGAGTTGCATATATAGCACTGGATTGGGCTTTAACACCCATTTCAAATTCTAGTTTAAATGCGGTTTAAGATTGAGATAAATCCACTGTTCTCGCGTCGTTTTTGTTAATTAAACTTATTGGTCAAGTCATAAAGGATTAGAGGAAGATTTAGATAGGTTTAATTTAAGTTTTTTGTGATAGAATTGGTTGAAATCGGTTCCGAACATACCGAGATAAATGGGTTTTGATTTGTGTGCTGTTAAACGATCGTTTTTGTGAAGGTTCGAGTTCGAAACTCACTGATAAGAGGATAGGGATGAATTAATCGTGTTATTTAGATAAGATTTTCGGGTTTCGGACGCTGCCGGAGCTACGCCGGAGGTCTGTCGGAGCCGGCGCCGGAAAAACGGGTTTGGGGGGATTGGTTTAAATTATTACACATTACCCCCTTGTACTTTGAATAGCTTATTAGTTTAGTTTAAATGTTTATTTGTGTTTTAATTATTACACTTTCAACCCTTTAACTTTAACTTTAAACTAACCAACTAACTAACTAATAATTTTAACATTTATATAATTGTTTCTTGTTAATTTAAGTGTATTTTATAAAAATTTATTTTATAACATTTATTTGGTAATTAAATGATTAACTGAAATTGAGAATAAATATAAACAAACCCTTTATTCCATAATAATTCAAATGATTACAATGTTTATTCAACGGTTCGGGTTTACAATGAAAATGAATCGGGTCAAATGTCACACTTTAATATGTTGTTGGTGTACAAAGATATTTCAATTCCTGTGCCAAATTCCAAACATAAAGCGATGTCACTAATTGTGCGGGTCAAAGCAGATTGTGCAGGTCAAAATGATGGGCTGTAGATAGAATCCTAAGAAATCAAACATGTATGCATTAGATGTAGTTTTTAACTTTCTACTACTTTGTAATACTCACTCTTATATCAATATAATGATCCCCGCGCTTCGTGGCGGAATTGTGGGTATATTGTTTTACATATGTTGATGATATCTTGATTAGGTTTAACCATTAAGTCAATACTATGTACATAAATATAAGTAGCTTGAAGCTTGAATATGTACACAAAGGATTAGTGCTAAATAAGTCAGTAAGTCAATACTATGTACATAAATATAAGTAGCTTGAAGCTTGAATATTTATATAAAGATAAGTAGGTTTAAGCTTGAATTCTTGATGACAGTTGTTTTTTGGATCCATTAGTTTGTAGCCAAGTTGATCTAAGGTCTAGATGCAGCATATCAAAATATAGGTTCATTGCCTTCCTAGTTACGTGTTGGGGTCTTGCTTGTGGTAGCACCTGAAATGTTTTGAAGGTAAATAAAAATTGCAATGTTAATAGTATTTATATTGTTATTGGTACCTTCATTGAGACTCTTTTCCTTTTTGCATTTGGATCTTTATTGGTTTCATTGAGGCTGACTTTCCTTTTTTTTAAGTTTCTTGTAGAATGTTGAGGAGGCTCTGACCTATTGGATTTTTGTGAAGATGCAGCTTGCTTTAATGAGACTTTTTTTTGTTGATGAGACGGTTGGAGCTTGGTTGAACTTTGAGGTCTGTTTGAATGCAATGGGCATGGGTAAATGTGGGGCATGCTGCATTATGTTATGCTTTACTGTGGAGGTGGTGTCAATGAGGGAGACCACGTTTTTGAAACTCAATTGTATACAAGTCTAGGAACAAAAAGTATAAAACATTTAGATTAAGAAAGAATGTCTTAACAAAAAAGAAGGAATACAATATGGTTAAATACATGCGATTACTTCTCCAAAAGGCTCCCCAGACTTGAGATATTTCATAAAAGCGTCAACCTTCATTTTAAAAACTCTAGCAATTATATCTGCACGATCTTGAACCTTAACGGATGGTAAAGATGACACATATCTAACGATTTCAGGCCATTTAACATTACAAGTGAATGTGATTAAGTACTGTGGATTTCCGTATACACGACAGATGGCTAAAGCATCTTGATAGTGTTTATACATGTAGCGAGGTCCCCCTGTGAAAGAAGAAGGAAGCACAACTCGTCTACCGATGTTGTGACAGTCGACATCACCAGATGCAAAAGCATCTTGAACGCCTTGCAAATACTCAGTTCTAAAGTCATCTTGATGTGAAGAAATGTAATCAAGTCTATTTTGTTCTATACATACGTATGCGTCTACTAAGAATTGTTGAAATAATCGCCCGCCCCGTAATAAATGTGAATATACATTGCAGCGGTCGTGTAGGAAGTAACGACAATACATATTCATAGATAGTTGTTTGCATTCTGTGGGATCATCAGACAGTAAACGCAACGAAGGACCCTACCCATCCTCACCATAAACAAAGAGTAACGGATATTGCAAAGACATATATTTTTTATGCAATTTACTAACTCGATGTGGTGTATCCTGTTTTGTTCGAACAATGATGTCAAAATTTGAAGAATGAGGTTCTGACTCGTACACTATTGCACCTATTGTTCCGTCATTAGGCGGACCATAGCGTTTATCGTGAACGTCGCTATACAAACAAACAGCAAAATCTGGAACATTTTTAGAAAGACATAGATCTCTAGCTGTACGGAAAAGTTTAACCAGTTCATTAACCTTATCCAAGATACGTAAAAGCATCGCAACTACATCGCTATCCAATGATGATTGACTATGGTCACTAAAAAAACGAAGACGATTAGATATCTCGTTTTCGGTATCGTACACATACATTTGTAAAAAACGTGGTTTTTCACCCACTGGAGGACAAACAAATCCTATATTATGATATATTTGACCACTAATCTTAAAAATATATGGCCCCGATTTCAAATTGATAGAATGATCAACAGACGCTCCAAAAGAAGTCATAGCAAACATTGAATTATAAGCACGCGAATTCGCTTGAAAATCATCACGCTCAAACAACCGAATGATGCAATCAGGGGGAGGTGGAGAATGGGGCAAACTAACTAATCCATGTTTACAACATTGATTATATCTATATCCACGGTTTAGGGGAAAAGACTTAACACGCTCATCACGCCAAAATAACGCACCACAAAACTCACAAACCTTATCACAATCACCAACATCAAAATATTTTGAAGAAAACATGTAATTTGAATTGGTGGTAGAGGAGGCAATAGAACGACCAGAACGTGAAGCCAACAGATTACTCTCACGAAGGGACAATCGCTTAGCAGACAATGAAGAAGGTTGACAAAAGTTAGTATCTGGTAAACGCCTCTTGGAACTCATTATCTCTAAAGAATAGGTCTAAGATCAATATAAAAATTAACTAAGCAATATATTAAGTCCTAAACCAAAACTTAAAAAACGATAAATAAATGTGTTATACCTAACTAATAGCTAAATACTTGGCAGAAAAATAGATCTAAATGATTGATATATGGAAAAACAGGGTTATAGTATAATTATTTATTTTAAAGAAAAATGAAAATCATAACTTTCTAAAAGGGCTACATATTGGTATACAATTACATTTAACTACATTTATTTAGGTTGAATACTTGTCATTACTATTTGCAATATATACTAAATTTTAGATTTAAAGTTAAACTATACTTACCTGTATATGCAAATGAATGGAGGATAATAGTTGAATTTTGTAACTGGTGCTTAATATCCTTCGAATCCAACCTAGAAAATAGAACAAAGCAAAACTCATCCAAATGCATTATATATATTTATATATATACGATGTATGTACCAAACTAATAGGATAACCTGTTTTTGCAATTTGTCAAAACATTCAAACTCTACACAATATCACTTCCACAAAAAGTGACATGACATGGCCAACTGACAAGTAATAAATCCATTTTTAAAACATTAAACTAAAACATATTTTAAGTAGATATTCCTAGCAACAACACTAAAAAAGTAAGAAAACATAGTATTCAAGTATCTTGGCATTTCGTAGATATAGTCATATTGAACGGTATCACAATCAAGCTTAAATACACCTATACAAAGGCTCCAATTAAATATTAAGTCAAATAATGAATGTTAATTTTAACCCAATAACATAAACGCACAATGTCTAGCATACTAATACATAAAGAAACAATCCCAATAATCATAATATCAATACAAGATGTCAATTAGAGATATTAGACCATTATTTACAACTAACGAATTATAAAAAATAGTTGCCTTCCCTAAACAGAAACAAACAAATCACATAAACATCTATTATCTAGGATAATTGTTGTAATAATTAGTTGACATTTTCTTATTTAAAACTATATATAAATTTTTGTTATAAACATGAATAATTATAATCATTGTCTCTATTAAGATAATAAGAGGCATGTTCTTTGAAAATAGAAACATGAATTATGTGGTCATAATTAAGGGATATAAATTTGTGAAAAGAAAAAAAAATGGTCAAACTGAATGTCTAGAACTGTTAGTTAGCAAATGGTTAGTTCTCATTAAAATAAGGACAGCCTGAAAGCATCCATAGAAGTAGTACCAACCCAACTCACCACTAAATAAATATACCTAATGAATAATAGGGTTTTCTAATCATATTTATATTATATAATAGTACACAAATTTCTCTTTCTCTACGTTATAGTTTTTTCCCTGAACCAAAATCCATCGTGTAGTTACATTTGTCTTATTTAAACAGAAGAACTTTTGCATTTCCTAGTTCTAGTCACATTCAACCTATCACATATAAACTTAAATACACCTATACAAGAGTTCCCATCAAAATTTTAAAGTAGATATTGAACTATTATGTTATCTTAATTCATAAAATAATAGGATAAACATACAATTTCTAGCATACTAACATCTTAAAGAAAAAATTCCTAATATAATAATATAATTACAAATGGCTCAATATCATAATATCAATATAACACCAATTAGACATAATAGAACATCACTACAACTTCTCAATTACCAAAAATTGTTGCCTTCCTCAACGTAGGTACTACGTAATTCCTTTAAAACTGAGTTGCAAAATGTAAATTATAACTACTATAACTACAATTTCTAGCATAGTAACATCATAAAGAAAAAGTTACCAATGTCCTAATATTAATAGAAACGGCCCAATATTCATAATTATAAATACATTACCAGTTTGAGATATTAGATAATTTAGATCATCATTTACAACTACTCAATTACCGAAGATAGTTGTTTTACTCTAAACAAATTTGTCTACTCAATTACTGAAGATAGTTGTTTTACTCTAAACAATTTTTTTCTCGATTCATAGTTGTTATGTTTATCATTATTTTGAAATGATTAATCGATTTTCCCATGGGCTAAATATTTTTGGATAACCGAAAATTTAAAATTAAGAACCATTACTTTAAACATCAACATAACTAAAATTAGATATTAGGGAATTCACTGAACGACAATCAAAAAAACCTATTATAAGTTTAAAACCCATTAGAGGGATGGAATTAATGATGAAATGTATAATATATCTAAAATCTGATGTTAAAGAATTCTATAGGCAAATCAAAATCCATTACAACCCATTAGGATGATGAAATTACTTATTATAGGTAGAATATAACCAAAATCAAATCTTAGAGAATTATCATAAGGCCAATCAAAACCCAATACAAATCATTAGAATCGTAAAGAAGTTGGAACGGAAAGAAAATGGAAGACAATAAGAAACTTACACGGTGATACGAACGAATTGTAAGAAGCGTACAGGGCCAAACGTGCGAAATGGGAAGAACCGATGGGAAGAAGCGAATGGTAGACGGTTTTGATTTTGTTGGTGAGTATGTTGTTGATCTCTGTTTATGGGTTTGGTTTTGTTTGGGGATAGGGTTTTTTTTGTTATTTACGATATTGGGATTTGGGGTATAAGAGGGTGTTAGTTGGTTGGGTAAAGTATTAAATTTGATTCGTAATTGTAAAGTGGTGTGTTGTAATGTGTGTTTAATAATTAGTATAGTATGCGTTAAAGTAAGTACTAAGTGTAATATAAGTTGTAAATTACTATTCACGTTGGTTTAAAATGTATATATTTAAATTAAATACTTAAGGGACTATTTGTGTAAAGGCAAATTGGCCTATAATAATCCCAACTAACACTCATTGGCCGAAAATAATCCCAACTCAGTTTATTCCCTCCAGTGGTCCCAAATCCAACTTTTTTGGCCTACAGTGGTCCGCCGTTAAGTGCACTTAACGGCCGTTAACTTTTTTTCTATTTTTTTTCGAATTTCAAACCGATATTTTAGGGATTTTGATCGGGAGGAGAATACGAGTCTGTTGATGTAAACCTTACTTCCAATTGTTACTCCAAATGGTTTAATTTTGATATCCGGTTAAAGCACCGTTAGGTTTTAAACACCCGATTGAAGACCGTTTTGTCGTTTGGAACACCAGTTCGAAGTAAGGTTTACATCAATTGAATCGTATACTCCTCCCGATCAATTTCCATAAAACCTTGTTTTGAAATTCGAAAAAAATCAAAAAAAAGTTAACGGCCGTTAAGTGCACTTAACGGCGGACCACTGGAGGCCAAAAAAGTTGGATTTGGGACCACTGGAGGGAATAAACTGAGTTGGGATAATTCTCGGCCAATAGGTGTTAGTTGAGATTATTTTTAGCCAATTTGCCTTGTGTAAATTGATAAAAAAATAATAGAGTAAATTTCCGTTTTAGCACCCGAGTTTTTCCATTTTTCTCCATTAAGGAGGTTTGAAATTTGTATTTTCATACACACCTATAAAAGTGTAAAATGAGGGTTTACGGTTAGGGTTTTGTGTCTCCATTCGCTGACGATCACTCAAAATGGCCGAAGAACAATCCGCCGCCGAGGCAACCGTCGTACAGCCACCAACAGACGATCAATCAGCAGCCGCACAGGAGATGGATCTAGAAACCACCACTGATGCCGTTGGTAAACGAGCAAGAGAAGAGGATATAACAACAACCGAATCACCAGAAAACGGCAACGAAGCTAAAAAGCCAAAGGTGGATGAGGAAGAAAAATCAGTCGAAGAACAGAGACTCGACAAAGAAGTAAAAAAGACCGATCCTGTTTCTGTCGGGTATAAGAACTTCACAGAAGCTGTGGAGATGTATGATTATTTCTTCAAGCTTCTTCACCACTGGCCCCCTAATTTGAACATCAATAAGGTATATTATTGATTTGTTCTTCATTTTAGTTTTCATTTACAGTTTGTGTTTGTTTGTTTGTTGTGTTAGTATTGATTATTGTTTGAATTTGGATTAAGTTTATATGTGATTTTAAATAGTAAGAAGTAGCTGTAATAAATTGGGATGATTGTTTCTACTAAATGTTTGTTCAACCTGATTAGATGTTTGATCAAGTATATAAAAGCTTAGGCTATCGGGTGTAAAGTAACATAGGTAGTTGTGCGTGTCCTGCTAACGGGCTTTAAACACTGCTACGGTTGGAATTTTCCAGTCCAATCATGACACATTTATCATACATGTTACTTTAATTTTAGTTGACCGTCGTTAAGGTGGTTAATGAGGCTTAAGTTATTTTATTAATGGGAGTCAGGGTACATCCCATGGCCTTGTATGAAAGATGCCAATATCTCAATTGGTGCTATCTTATGGTTTAAAAAGATAAATGTTAGGTTTTTGGTTAGAATGTTACCGTTGGTGAGATTTTTCTTGTTTTATAATGTTTGTGGTGCCATAAGTATGCTTGAGGAGGTGCACAACAACACAGACACTCGTAAGCAGAATAGTTAATGAAATGTTCCAACTATGATCACATTGATAGAGAAGAGTATTTGACTGTTTAGTAATTTATTATGTGAAAATTATTATGTGCATGAATTTGGCTATCGTGTTTACTGCAGTATGAGCATACAATGTTGCTGGACTTGCTAAAGAAGGGTCACTTAGAAGCAGAAAAAAAGATTGGTTCAGGAGTCGAATCATTCCAAGTGAAGTACCACCCACAGTGGAAAAGCCGATGTTTTTTCGTTGTCAGAGCTGACGGGTCATCTGATGATTTCAGCTTCCGCAAGTGTGTTGACCACATTCTTCCCTTGCCTGAAAACATGGTGGTTAAATCTGATGTCAACAAGGCGTTGGGTGGTGGTCATCGTGGTGGTGGCAAGGGAAATTGGCGTGGACGTGGTCGCGGGGGCAAACCTAGGAACTGATGAAAGACTTGAATGTGGTTTTTTTGGTATCATAGGCAAGAAAATGCACTGCCTGGATGTTTAATTTTAGTTTATGTTTGAATTTTGCTTCATGGTTTATTGTTAGGAAGTGAGCCTGGATACTGTGAAGTGCACTGCCCCCTTTTTTGATCTATATTTTACTTAAGTCTTTATATTTAAGTTGAGCTGCAGTTATACTATAATTCTGCCATATCTTTTGAAATTTATAATATTAAAAAAATTCATAAATACACAAACATTTCCACGGTGATGTTCATGCATAATATGAAGATATTTTTTCTTTTTTTTGTTTATCATACATATTATATAAATTCATCAAAGTTAAAGGATGATGTAGATAGTTTTTAATCTAGATTGTCAACTTGAAAAGCTAGAGCACTAATCTCAAATGGAATTTTAAGTCATATTTTTCAGCTCAAACCAGAAACCAGTTTTCAATCAAGATGTAGGGATCAAAGCCTGCAAATGCAGTAACCATATCCAAAACAAAAAAACTTCAGAACATTAACAAAGCATCTCAAGTTCTACAAAAATGCGCATCGAAGATAGATTATGCCGCATGTTATTCCCTTTCTCTCCAACCCAATATTGCCTTCAAGCAGTCACTTTTTCCTTCTGTGCAAAGGCCACTCCTTTCTCTATGCTTCCCTTCAACTCCACCTTCAAAGCTTCCAACGCTTTGACTTCATACTCGGTCAACCCTTCCAGATCTGAAGAGATAACCGCCTCAACCCCTTGCTTCCCAAGCTTAATTCTTGATGCGAAAAATGGAAGTTCAGTAACTTCCGACTGAACAAACGAACACTCGTAAACATCACTATCTCCATCAAGTGCCCGAAGAGAAGATTCTAGAAACCTTGCAGCAGCATACGCCATTGACAAAGTAGCTGACCCTGCACCAGCCTTCGCCTCAACCACCTCTGTCCCGCCATTTTGAATCCTAACCGTCAGATCATCCACTTCTTGATTGGTCAAGGTGACCGACGGTTTAGTTTTCGAAAGCAAGGGTAAGATGGTAATTCCTGCATGCCCGCCAATCACAGGGACGTCAACGTCAATAAGCTTTAAATTCTTCTTCTCTGCAACAAACGTGTTGGCTCTAACGACATCGAGAGTGGTGACACCGAAGAGCTTTTTTGGATTGTACACACCTTTTTGTTTCAACACTTCAGCAGCAATCGGGACGGTTGAGTTAACCGGGTTGCTAATAATATGAATAAAAGCATCAGGACAGTTATCAGCTACAGCTTCAATCAGTGTCCTAACGATTCCTGCATTTATGTTGAAAAGGTCATCACGGGTCATACCGGGTTTCCTTGGAACACCAGCAGGTATGACAACAACATCTACGTCTTTTAAACAATTGGCGAGTTCATCGCTCCCAGTGAAATCCCGAACTTTTGAGGGAGTGTTGCAGTGGCTGAGATCAGCGGCTACTCCCTTAACATTTGCAATATCGTAAAGGTGGAGGTCGGAAACTAATGGTGACATTTTGACCAAAAGTGCTAGTGGTTGACCGATACCACCAGCAGCTCCAAGGATGGCGACCTTGAAAGATGCCTGAATTTTAAGGGCATTTGGGGATGATGTGAGAGGGTAATTTTGGGATTTTTGAGAAGAGTATCGGAGAGCTGCAGTGCTTTCCTTGGCCAAGAAGGACGACTTGAGGCCTGTGAAGTTCTTGATATTGCTTTGTGGGTTGAAATTGAAAGTCATGCCACATGTCTTCGACTGCGAGAGTGAGCCAGTCTTTGAGCCATGGGATATTGCTGATCCGACTGAAAAGGCGCTTGCTGACGTGGCTGCCATGTTAGAACCCTGAAGAACACATGAGACGAAGAAATTTTCAAGATCGTTATAGGTAGAGCATGACTATCGCTATCCACTTACAAATGGATTGATTCATATTATGTTTTATCATCAAACACAAGAGTACAGAAGAAACAAGAAAAGCATTAAAAGAAACATGTCTAACGAGTCCATAGTCACCAAAAGTGCTACGTTTAACTGCTGCATAAAAATAGATTCTTATCGCAAAAAAAATAACTTCTATAACCGTACTGGACTCGCTACATATTTAATAAAAAAGACTCATGAATAACAATGGGAGCAAACTATGACTTTGACCCGACATCTAGTTTTGGTACCTGAATATTAACTAGAGAAATTGCAAACACTGTAGTGTTTGGTAAGAGGAAATTTAAAGCTCTTAACTAGATCTTGGAACATGTTAGTTGAAACTTTTAAGCTAATTAAGCCTCAAATTTAAGCTACAAACAAGTCCCCAATCCCTAACATGCCATATTCGTTTGAAAGCATACTCCTAAATCCTAATTCCACAGCCGATTGTAAAATCATGTCCATACCTGTTGACCACTCATTACTTGTTAGCAGCCCGAGTTCAGTGGTTTCCTCAGTGGCATCAGATACACACGTCTAATATGTACCCACCGAGAGTGCTATTACCCATCTTAAACTCGCCCCAAAACCGACCCTTTTTTAACATCAATTTTTCACCCCAAGTGAGACTTGAACCAACATACACCTTTGCCACTAGACTAAGCTAAAATATCAAGTAGTAGACTAGAAGAATTGTATATTTTCAAAGGCTAACACACAAATTGCCACTTATCCCATTTCCTGTTTTAACTTTAGTTTTCTACCAACCTAATGACTAAAATCTTGATTGCAGCCTTTATGCTGGATACAAAGATTAAGCAATGTAACATTATGAGAAAGGGAAAAGTAAATGCAAGAACATATATATATATATATATTAGCAAGCAGATGAAAATAAAAAGATGGAGAGAGATGTACCTATATAGATGGTGGATCTGGATGAAAGAGAGAGAGAGATGTGTGTGTTTGTGTTGTGTTGTGTTGAAGTGATGAGGTGAGATTGAGGTTATAAATAAACAGTATGAAGGAGATGAAGGTGTTGAGTTGAGTTGAGTTGAAGGGGAGACTAGCTAGGGTTCTCCGCCGATGAACCTTGAACCAATCTATTGATTTGTTGATGGCGTGGAACCATCTCAATCTCACCACCTCATTTTCCATGTCTTCAATCCTCGCCGTTGGATTCATCACAACTCTTACTAAATTCATTTAAGAGTAAATTACATACTCTCTATTTTTTCAAAAGTAATTACTTTCTCGGTCTCATCTTAAATGTTTAAATTTTAATTTTAATTGTCTTATTTAAATGTTTATTTAAAAAATAAAAATATAATTTTTAATTTTATCCTAATTATTTAACATAAAAGTTACTTTATGATTAAAAGACAAAAGATTTTAATGACATTATTGTCATTTTATAGGTTAAAAACATATAACAATCAACTTTTTCTTAAACTTTGTATTGTAGGTCCCATGATATTTAAAATAAGACGGATGGAGTATATGAAATCTAAAAATTTAATACTGTTTATTTGCACCTAATTTTTTATTTTTATCTATTTGTGTCAATTCACTAATCAATCTAATAAATCAAGGTTTTTATGAACAATTTTTGAGGGAAAATATAATCTACCTAATAAATCAAGGTTTTAGGAGGGGCCACTAAAACATTTTTTAGGGGGAAATTAGGGAAAGAATAAAAGGAAATTTAGGAGGGGAAAATTAAGTGAAGAATTGATGAAATAAAAAATTGTGATTATGATATTTTTATAAAATATTTACAAATCCTTAAATATTAAATATTTACAAATTGTTAAATATAATAGTTATATTTTTTTAAAAAATATTGTTATTTAACTCGTGTGTATCACACGGGAATTAAACCTAGTTTGTTTTATAAAAGGAAGTTTGAGATGGAAAATTGAGTAGAAATGTTGATGAAGACAAAATTTTATGATTAATAGTAAAAAATATTTACAAATTTTTAAATAAAATTGTTATAATTTTTTTTAAACATTTTTAGTTAACCCGTATGTAACACACAAGTGTTAAACCTAGTACTGCTATGTTTTTATGTTAGATTTTAGTGAAATGACCGGAATACCCTTTATTATTGTGTTGTATCTTCTATATAATATAGCAAAATCATATTTGCTTACTTGGCATCATTTGAGATCCATTTGCTTAGTTGGCATTATTTGAAAGATTTTCTCAAAATTAATAATATTGTTATATTTAAAAATTATATATCTATTTATAATAATTTATTATAATCATATTAATTTTCATTTGATCCCCTAATATTTAGCAAAGTATTTAAAAAACTAAGACTATTTACATTTTCAACCCTCTTCTACTAAGGGTGTGTTTGGGCAAGGTTATATTTATTAGGGTATAAAAATAAAACTTAGAGATAAAATTATTAATAGCATACAATTAAATACATAATTATTTTTTAAAAATACACAACTTTTTATACGACATTGTTTTAACAAAAACTACACCATAAAACCGAACGTCTAATTTTCTTTAATTTGATTATAATATTGTTATACCAAACAACAAGATTTTAAATAAATTTTATGTTTCAGTTTTAACACAGTTTTATCTCGAAACTGATTGGAACCGTTCATGTCAATGAATATCCTTAAAATCATCACATGTGTGTTATGCCCCGAACGTAGCGCAGGCACTAACCTAATATATAATAAAAAACAAATTAAGCTAACCCCACCCACCCTCTATAGTCTATCCCCTTCTTTGTTCAAACCTCACGTCATCTTTCCCTTCACTAACACAACATCTTCATCTTCCTTTCCCCTTCATCTCCCTTCATAGCCATTAGAACAACCACAACTTCTATACCCCATTGTATGTTATTCTTCGTCGATGTTATCCTACCGCGTTTGTACGTACCCCCACCATCTGGAACCTCACCTTGTAGCCGCTCACCTTTCACACACAAAAAAAAACTTCCGCCATGCATAGCAGTTTAGAACCTCCTATCGTCACACTTGAAAGACTTAGAAGCTCCTAATTAAGTCCATAATCTATATTTAAAATAATGTTTTGCATATAAATTTAACATGTGCTTCATAACATGGGAAAAAATAAAATATTTATTAAATTGGAATATATTGATGATCTTGTTAGAGATCGTGAAAACAATGAAATATATCTTGTTTTCTTTGATGTATCGGCTATCAAATTTAAGATTGATTTTGCATGTTCGCTCGCGTAATATTTTCTACTAGGAACATCATAAAGACAATTTGTTTCATAATGGTTGCATAGTTTGTAGCGTTGAAAAGAGACACTTGAAAGACTTACAGGCTGTAATTAAGTTTTTTCAGTAGATGAAATTATGTAAAGGATAATTGTAATATCTATTTTGTTTCATAATATTTACCGACGTCTATTATATATATTTCTTTATGTAGGTTAGTTTTACCAACTCTTTTATTCTCACAGGATAAAATAAAATTTTCAGATCCATTACTAATATTGAGTTTTCTCGTCACTTATTGTCATTGAATTATATTTCTGTTGTATAGTATTGAACAATTGAACTATTTCCCCATTGTGTAACAACCATCTTGCCATTGTGTAATAGTGGGCTATGTCATTACTCATTAGGCTTATAATTTGGAATTTACAACACATTATATATCTAGCAAAAAGTAATGTGGGTTTCAATTTGCCATCGAACTACTTGCCCCTAAACTTTGTTTTATAGTCACTTTTACGTTGGATATTATGTATAAATGGGAGGTTAACTCTTTAGTAGATGATTGGTAAGGATGATTTACATATTGCATATTGTTAGATTTACATATTGCTTGTTGTCCCACATAGGAGTGGAAATAAAATCAATTTTAGTTTATATGCATAAAGCACCAAGTCTTATTTGAAGTTTTTGTGTTGTTTTTTACTCTGGCTCCTACTCGTGCGTAGGGGGTAGAAAACGGGTTGTAGGTTGAAATCTCTTTAAAGCTTTGCGACGCTTGCGCAACCTACGGACACTCCAAAAACCCGAGGCTGGCTTAGCTGCAACTGATCTCTTTTTGACATCGAAAAGACTGTTGGTATTACCAACCTTTGGCTTTCTGGTTTTTATGACAATTGATTACAAACTCTTGCAATTCTTTTTCCTTACAAATAACAACTGAGGTAGAATCGACACAACAAAGAATCTTAGTCGATCATCCCGTACACAACATCTCCTCCGGTTTCTTTTCAAGAAAGTGTTCAATTCCGGCAGTACGCTGTCCGGTGTACCCTGGGAATAGACGACGAATTTGTTTAGGGGAATCGTGTCAAACACAACCCCGGATCGTTCTCTTATATTCTGTTAACGCGTTGCTACTTTTGTCTTTCTGATTATAGTCTGCTGCTATTTCTGTAAGATTTATACAACATTTTATTACTTCAACTTCTTGGCTTCATGCCCTTAAATTTGAAATATGACATAACTCTAGCCTTTCAAGTGTGTATAACGTCAAAACTCACCCCTCAACTTCTTAGGGTTTTAAAGTTTCCACTTAACTTTATTTTATTGGTCTTTGTTACTATTCTCTTTGAATACATAATCACATTTGATTTATTAGTCGTATGTATATAATGTCAAAACCCACCGCTCAACTTCTTAGGGTTTTAAATTTTCCACTTGTACTTCTTAGCTTTGTATTGTTGGTCTTTACTATCATTCTCTTTGAATACCTAACCACATTTGATTTATTAGTCGTATACAAAACATTCATCGTCGCAACACAAAAGGCACTTTAATAGTTTCTCTTTAGTATAGGTGTTACCCTGCATTATTTACTATTGCTACCTAGAGTACGTACTAGAGATTGTAGTACATAATCTGGTTCATGTATATCTTGCATTTGATCTTTTAGTTTATAATTTGATTTTCACTGCAACCTTATATATTTTTTAATTAAGATGGTAATCTTCTTTTATGTATCAAATCAAATTAAATCAAATCCATGTGCCATCATAATGTTTTATATTCATTTTTTGTATTGTTATGAACTTATGAATTATATGATGCACGTGAAAGATAAAAAAGAATATACAATATAGTAAATACATTAATAAAATAAAGAATCCTGAAAATTAATTTAATTTGGCTTGTTGTGTAATAAAGTTCTAATTTTATGTATCACAAAATTTAGAGAGTGACCTTAATGGGTCGTTCGTTGATAAGGAGTTCACAAGAATAGTTTTAACGGATACAAAAACAACAATGATCAAGTTGATCTAATTATGTATCTTAATTAAGCCCTAATGATTTAATCAAAAGTTTTATACTTTGTTAAACATGCACCACTAGATTGCTTGGGACAACATTTGTCAATCCATGAAGGAGGGTTCGGTAAGCTGACGGTAGGAGCATAGGGTATCTGCTTTTAACTGATAGAAAGCATCTCTCTTTTGTCCCACCTGACCGAGCCCGCAAAAATAAAAAATAATTAAAATAAAATAGAAATAGATCAAAGTTTTTCTTGTTGGGAATTGAGTTTATGTCAATTGTTAAGAAATTATTTTATCAACATAGGCTAAATTATAACGTTTAAAATGTCCGAGGTTAAAGTGTGGAGCCAGATTTTTGTTTTAATGAGGTATTTTAGGTTAATTTGGGGGAATGAATTTTAATTTTGTATCTTGATTTGTTTTGTAACTATTTTGGTCTAATGGGCTTAAGCTATTCTTAGTTATATCGTTACATGCGAAGTTTAGATGTGGGCTTTAGTTTGGACTAATTTATTTTTAAAGTTCAAAAGTAAAAAACGGGTCTCTATTTAATTTTTGATGGATTAGAACTTCAAAATAAAATAATCTGAATTTCTTTTGTTTTAGGGGTCACAAAATTTAATTCAGGGTTGTTTAAATGTGAAGTTTGGACTTATTATTTCAAATTATAAATGCTCTCACCTGACCTCGGTCTGTAACCATTGGTCCCATCTTTATAATAAACATAATAAAATAGTATATTGATTCAATAGTTAAAATATATGAGAACACTTATATATTATAAAAATAAACTTAAATCACTAAAAAAGTTTACTAATGGTTTATTTTTTTAACTTCACTACTTTTATATCATTAAAAAAGTTTATTAGTGTTTTTTTTACTTCACTTTTATATAGACAAATAAGTATGGTATGTATAGAAAAAATCATTAAAATAGTGTTTCACGTGTAATTTTACCGTTTAGAAGTTTCGTACACATGAATAAGTAATATAACTTACACATGATTTCCACATGTATATGTTTAACATATAAACGGAATTTATTCATGGTTATTAAATTTCAAGACAAATGAATAACGTTCACGACAGGAATTTTACTCCAAACTTGATACTCCAAAATACAAAAATGTTAATGACACGCATTGGAAAAAAAATGGCACTTAGGGACAAATGAAAACAGCGTTGATTTAACAAAGCCTATCTTAGAGGTGCACAAAAAAACCGGAACCGGAACCGATGAAAGAATCGAAAACCAGTTATTAGAAGAACCGGTTCTACAAGAACCGAACCGAACCGTAGGTTCTGAATATGTTATACTATTTTTACCAAATTATAGGTTCCAAAAGAACCGGAACCGGTTCTTGGAAAAACCGGTTCTTGGAAGAACCGGTTCCTAGAAGAACCTGTTCCTGAAAAACCGGTATATGTTTTAGTGTTGCTACTTATTTAATGTTTTAAAAGCTATATATCTTGTAATATTTAAAGTTTTTAATGTTACTATTTATTTAGTCAAAAATAATATAACAAATTTATGACCATAGACTCTAAATGAAAGCCCAATGGAGAGTGAAAATTTGCAGCAGTCTATCATTCTTGCATATATCATAGAAAAAAACTATTTTTTTAAGAACCTGAACCGGTTCTCTAGGAATCGGAACCGGTTCTATAGGAACCGGTTCTACAGGAACCAGAACCGTTTCTACAAGAACCGGAACCGATTAATAGGTTCTAGTTTTTTCACCAAAAACCGATTCTAGAACCGAACCGGTTCTTACGAACCGGTTCTTGTAAGAACCGGTTCCTTTTCCGTCAATAAGAACCGGAACTGATTCTTCAAAAAAACCGATTTGTGCACCTCTAGCCTATCTAGTCTAGCTTCTAAAGAGAAACGATGAGCTCATTAATTCGTACATGCAAAATTGCAAATGATATATGGGTTGGGCACATTTTGGGCTGAATCAAGTTCAATCCGTTAGTTTTAGCCTCACCACTCACGCTTACTCGGTTACTCGATCTATTGAAGAAGATATACACATTATATACCACACAATCTATATGACCGTCCTACTTATTCAAACTAACTAGATGTAGTCGTCGGCTCGCACGATGTGCGAGCTCTTTATGTTTCTAGTTAGCTCTTCATGTCTGGTTCGTATTTATTAAACATACATCCTGACAGTCACATCAGCTACTATCTAAAATGCACAAAATACAGATTGTTTACATGAGTTTTCAATAGATACACTTCAAGTTGCACATATGTTAGTGTCGTCTACCCATGACAGGCATAATACAAATATAAAAATTTGATCAAATCAAGAGGGAATTAAATTACAAAAAGGATATATAACACACAGAAAAAAAAACACAAAACACACTGTTGTAAACCATCTCTAGCTTGCATTCAAAGCCTCATATGTGGATGAAAGATAATGGTTTTTTTATTTAATATACAAATGATCTTCTTTTTTTTTTCAATGTATTGTTTGAATTAAGTTGTGTGGATAACGTGATCCCTTGTTAAGGCGTTGGTGTGTGACGACCATTTGCACTTGATCCCGGATAATCATCCGTTGATATATCCATCCTTCTTGATAACCTCCTTCTATCCCAATTGTCTTCTAAATTTTCATGACCCTGTTACAAAAGAAAATGGCCTGCGATTAATACGCTTAGTTTCTAATACTAAATAATATTTTCATTGTTGAACGCTTGGTTGTGACGTTATCCTGTTTATAAAAATAGTCTAGCAAATTTGTGTGGACCAATAAGGCGGATGTTGGATAACTGGTTTGACCAGTGAACATGTAAGATGGTTCCCATTACATAAAGTAGATGATAATTTGATTGTAAGAAAATTACCAAATGGATATCTCTTGAAACCTCCGTTGATCCTTCATCGATAAGATTCATATTTCCTGAAATTAAAAGAAATTTTAACATCCATAACAAAGGTTCACAAATGTATACAAAGCATCATATTCAAAATGATCAATAAAACTGTGGTGATAATATTACAAATCGAAGATTGCATGACATAACCGCTGCTAGGGGAATAAAAGATTTGGTCCTATCTGCTTAAGAGTGATCGCAGACTTAAGTAGACATAAGCAATGTTTTCAAAATCGAATCGGATATTCAACTAGGTGTTCTACTGGCCAATTGGTCAGGCCGGTAGGATTGGAAGACTCATGTTTAAAAAACTAGATGTCATTCTTAATGTTTAAACATGACCAATTATACGCTCAATTCTTTATCCAACTGTCTAGGTTCGACCAGTTGGCCAAGTCTGATCGTTAAAACATTGTTGGTAACTAATAATAACAGTTTCCAACTAATGATTGTTGTTATGTTTAAAAAAGCATATTAGTAGGAAATTAACCATAACAAAAAGGGAAAAGGGAATTTGATTACTTGAGATTGGGATGGCATTGAAGGTGGAAACAAACAAAGAGAAGGCAAGTAGAAGAACAAGAAAGGTATTTTGTGATGCCATTACTTTACACACAACTTCACACACTTGTTGTAAACTAATTAATTGTCACCAAATTAATGCTAGACCAACAAATATATATGGTTTGAGTTGTCCCCACGTTGTGCATATATTCTAGTATTATAGATGTTATCTTTTGTTGTTGGTGAGTAAGAGTTTGTCTTTCATAAAATGTCAACTTGTGTTTCATAAATTGTCAACTTGTCTAATCCATCATGAAGAATGCAATTTGTATGTGGATATATACAAATTCTATCAATATACCAACAATTAAAATACAAAGTTTGAACTTTATACTTGTATTATTTATTACTAATCAACAAAGGATACTTTCTATTAATGATTTCCAAAATCTTTGAATATTGAAGAGTATACACTTGCTAATTTTTTATGAAAATTATAGTGTTACAAAATATTTTCTGAGTTAACTAAATGAGTATACACTTTTTTAATAAGTGGCCCGACGCTAAACTTACTGCTCTTCCTAGAGAGATATGGTCTGATCATACTCCCTTGCTTCTGCAAGTCGGTGTGTGTGATTTTGGGCCAGTGCCTTTCAAGTTTTTTAATTCATGGGTTCAAATGCTTGGGTTTGATGCTCTAATCCATAGTTTGTGTAGCTCATTCGTCTTCTCAGGTCCTGCGGATAGGAAGCTTGCAGTCAAATTGAAATGGATTAAGGCAGGAATTAAAACCTGGATGGCAACCGAAAAGAAGAAAGAAAATGAACTTGTGGACAGCCTGAAGGCCCAATTAAACTATCTTGATAACCTGGCTGATCAGGGGGGTCTAAATGAGACTACTCTGCAGCTAAGAGCAAAAGTTATTAAAGATTGGAAAGAGATAAAAGCTAGAAAGCGTGCTGACTTTGTCCAAAAATCTAGGATGAAATGGGCGTTAGATGGGGACGAGAATTCAAGATTTTTCCATGCTATGGTTGACTCCAATATTTCTTCTAACAGGATTCATGGTTTAATGATTGGAGAGGATTGGGTTAAGGATCCTATGCAAATAAAATACCACATGGCTCGTTTCTTTGAGCAGAAATTCGACTTCCAACCGTATGTCAAACCTCCTTTTATTATTCCGGGTATCAAAAGTCTGTCGAATTCTCAATCACAGGGCTTGATCGTTCAGTTCTCAAGAGAGGAGGTTAAAAATGCTATATGGGGTTGTGATGGCAACAAAGCCTCGGGCCCTGACGGTTTCAATTTCTTTTTCATTCGCAGGTATTGGACGCTGCTTGAAAATGACTTTTATGATCTATTTTTCCAGTTCCATGAGACCGGGTCTATTAGCGAAGGGAGTATGGCTGCGTTTATTGCGTTGCTACCCAAAATAAATGATCCATTAACGCCTAATGATTCTAGGCCTGTTAGCCTGATTGGGGTGTTAAACAAAGCTATCTCTAAAGTGCTCTTGAATAGGATGAAAGATGTGATGGGGTCTTTAATTGCCGAGGAGCAGAGCGCATACATTGCCAATAGATCGATATTGGAGGGGCCTCTCATCATAAATGAGGTCGTTTCATGGTTAAAGCGTAGCAAAGGGAGTGGTATGATTTTGAAGTTGGATATGGCAAAGGCTTTCGATTCTCTTCACTGGGATTTTGTTGACAATGTGCTTACACAAATGAATTTTCCACCAAAATGGAGGACATGGATTCAAGCTATTTTGGGGTCCTGTCGGGCTTCCGTCCTTGTTAACGGTAGTCCTACGAAAGAATTTAATTCCAAAAAAGGTCTCAAGCAAGGAGATCCGCTATCTCCTTTTTTATTTATCATTGCCATGGAAGCATGGTCATGCATTATTAAGAGAGCTGTGGAAATCGGAGTCTTCGAAGGGGTGACATTGCCAAATAACGGTCCTGTTCTCTCTCATTTCCTATTTGCGGATGATGTGGTGGTTGTTGGTAAGGGTAGTGAAATGGGAGTTAGAAATATAGGTAGATTGCTAAGAGGCTTCTATATGATTTCTGGCTTACAGGTCAATATATCGAAAAGTGCTATTTATGGGATTGGTTTAAGTCAAATGGAGCTGCAACGACTGTCATCCATCTTACACTGTAAAGTTGGGAAATTGCCTTTCTCCTATCTTGGTTTGTTTGTTGGGGCTAATATGAGCCTTGTAAAAAACTGGGATCCTATTATTGACATCTTCAAGGCCAGACTCTCTAGATGGAAAGCGAAAACGCTATCGATCGGGGGACGTGTTATCCTCTTAAAATCTGTTTTAGAAGCTCTGCCTATATATTTCTTTTCTCTGTATCGGGCCCCCATCCAAGTGATAAATACGCTGGAGAAAATTAGGAGGCAATTTCTATGGGGAGGAAACGAGGACAAACGAAAGATTCATTGGATCCCCTGGAAGAAAGTCACACGTCCAAAGAAGGAAGGGGGTCTTGGCATCACTCCTCTGAGATCTTCTAATATGGCCCTGCTCTCTAAATGGTGGTGGAGATTCAGGAATGAAAAGCATTCGCTTTGGTGGAATGTCATTTGGTCTCTACACCATAATTCTAGAAGTTGGAGTCCCCTGCCTGTTAGATTGTCCTGCCCAGGCGTTTGGAATAATGTTGCAAAAATTGATAGAGACTTTAACGCCATAAACATTAATCTTTCATGCTTACTCATTGGCATTCTCGGAAACGGTGAAGGCATCAGATTCTGGGTGGACAGATGGATCGCAGATCAACCTTTGGCCTCTCTTTACCCATCTTTATTTACTCTTGAACGTTCGAAAAGCATATTGGTGAGTGAATGTTTTGTTTTACAGGATGGTAGGCTGACATGGAACTGGAGGTGGAAGAGGGAATTAGTTGCGGTTCAAGAAAGGACGGACCTTGCTGAGTTGACTATGAAGCTGGCCAATGTGCGTATAGGTAATGAAGCTGACACTTGGAATTGGGGCAACCACGGTCAGCAGGATTTCTCTACTGGACACGCGAAAAATCTCATTCAGAAGAATACAAGGAAGGATGACGGGTACCAGTTTCCCTGGAATAGTTGGGCCCCCAACAGGATCAATATTTTCAATTGGCAAGCAGATCTTAACAGAATTCCTACGTGTGACTCTCTAGTAAAAAGAAACATTGCTTTACAGTCTACGACGTGCTTGCTATGTGGCGAATTTGAGGAATCCGTTGAGCACCTTTTCACATCATGCATTTTTGCAGCTCAAATTTGGTTGAAGATTAGTTCATGGTGCAGAATCAGGCCTATTTTTGCTTTCTCGTTTAGAGACATCATGGAGATCCCTAACACGATTAGGGGAGATATGGACTTCAAGAAAGCTCTGCATGTCATGCTCATGGCCACCACTTGGAGCATATGGAAACACAGGAATAAAGTTCTCTTTGAGCGGATTACGCCTTCGATAAATATGATTTTGGGTGAGGCATTTGCGTTAGCGGTTCTCTGGTTGAAGACCCGAAGCAAGAGCAAAGGCCTCACTTTTTTACGAAATCTTCCTTTTGATCCAGGTTAATTATGTGTTGTTGGTTTTGTTGTTTTGTCTTTGGTGTATGGTGGTTTTGTTTCTTCTTTGTACTCGTACGTTTTGTTTTTTCGGGGTTTTAGCTACTTGTTAGCCCCCTTATCTATCTAGTATTATTTGCCGTCCAAAAAAAAAAAAAAACTAAATGAGTTTTATACGACAGCCTGTTTTTGATGAATTTGACCTCATTTTAAAACTTTAAGAAATATAGTTATTAAAAAGTTAAAAGTATATTAATTCAAAGTCAGATCAGGCAGGTAACGTAATCCATGTTTTGAAAAGTATTTGTTTTTCTTTTTGGAAATTCACAGCATTTATAAAGAGTTAGCGTCGTCATGTTTAATGAATGGGGTTGAATTAAAATATCCAAATTTCCTTAAAACATCTGAATCATTAGATTTAATATTAAATGAAGATCAAATGACTATAAACACTGAAAATTAAATGACTATAAACACAATGTGTCATAATGATAAATAGTTATTAACACTTTAAATGGTAGGCCAATGATATTTTAGTTTTTCCTACATTTTCAAGTTTTATCATCTTCTTTAAATGTTCAGAACTTTTACATACAACATCATTTTTTGAATAAAAATCACAACAAAAAAAGAGTTTTTTATTTCAAAACGTGTATAGTGTTGATGTATAAAAAAAAACTTTTTTCACGTTTAAACTTATTGTGTTTTTTCATCAGGTCATTGCGTTATCTAATCGGGTCATTGTGTTATTTAATCAAGTCATTGTGTTATTTCATCGGGTCATTATGTTATATTATAACTTGTTTTCGAATACAAATTAACTAAAACATACATACTAACAAAATAAGTCAAATCTTATAATTTGTTTTCATTGTTGATATAAATATATTTCATAACATATCATCAATCTATTTACTTGTTCTATTTGTTAACAAAATGATATGGACTAACATAACTGTATAAAGACGTAATAATGACCAATATTACACAATGATGTACAATAACATAATTGTTAATTTGTCAAATCTGATAGTGTGTTGGAATACTATACGTAAATGCAAATTTTTAATCGTATTTTAGTAAATCGTTGTGTCAATTATATGAAAAAAGGTATCGTTGAGTCAATGTGTTAATTTCATTGTGTTATATATGTTTACTTTTTTTTAATCTATTGTTTCACCATTGTGCATTGTGTCACTGTACACGATTGTGTGATTGTGTTATGCATTCTTACTTTTGAAACTATCATTACATTATGTCATTGTGCGTAATAAACCTTATCAGATTATTGCGTAATCAATATCAGGCCATTGTGTAATTCTGGCCGGTTCAGAAGATTACACAATGACCTGACAAAAGAACACAATGACCTGACGAAATAACACAATGAGCTAAAAACATGAAAAAACTTTGTTTTTTATGTATCAACACCAATGTGTTTTAAATATAAGAAAATGCTCGTTTTATAATGCAATTTAAAAAATAACGTCGTTTGTAAAAGTTATAAACATTTAAAAAAGAACGGAACTTAAAATAAAGAGACATGACTCTAACTTTAAGAGAGTGTCAGTTGTGATCCTCCGATAGCTCTTTAGACATTTTACAAAACTTTAACTTTCTAGTATTATTCCACTCTATGTTTAACACCATCAAATTTAGAAATTATTATCCTATATTAGTCTACCAAAATATTATGCGGTTTTTTTGATTATTTTAGATTTTAGCAACTAAGAGTTTTGTCTTTTTACAACAACTTTCCCTACTTTTATATATAACGTTTACAATTGAGCGTAAAAACGAACGAGCATATTTCGAGCAATTTTCGAGCGAGCACCGAACAGGAGAATACCCACCATTGAGGGTGGGGGTGCGCCCGCTCCCCCTACGATTTTTTTTTAGTTTTTATATGTTAAATTATCGATCGACCCCCATAAAATATAACCCTCGACCCCCCCCCGGTCCAGTCTTGAAAACTCAGTTTAATGCCTAGTCGATAACCCATAAGAGACATATAATATTTAACCATGGATTTGGTTAAATTGTGGTTAGAAGATAGGTAATATATATTTATATATATTGTCATGTATAATCAAACATTGAGGTATTATAACCTCAAGTGTTTCACCATTGCACAAAACCATAAACATAATTGATGATTCGGATGGTTATAAGTAGTAAAAATAAAATAAATAAAAAACTAACTACTTTTGCTAAATAATCAAGCGAGAAGTGAGAAATGGTGGGAAGTTTAATTGTAGAACCAAAGTTCTAAACATCACCATTTTTATACCATAACATAAGTCCTTCAAGAGAGTCTTGTTTGTAAACATTGTTTAGTTTCATCACTTCTTATTAGGAGACATATGATGTTTAAGAAAAAAATAATAAAGGATTCATTTTATAAAGATTTAAAAAATAATCTTAATTGTGATTTACAATACTTTATTTACCTTGGTAAATATGCGATAAATTATTAAAAGATGTTTCAAGTATTTAAGAAAGAAAATAATGTAAAAAAAAATGAAAGAAAGAAAGTTGTTGAAAATTTAATTAAAAAAGATGAAGTTTTTAGATAGATTAAAAGAGTTTAGAGTAATGAAATTGATTAGAGAGATTTGGGTTAATATATATAGATAAAAATTAAGGTTTGACTTTAAATAAGTTAGTTAAGTGTGGAGAAATTGAAAATTTTCAATTTTGAATATAAGTGGAGGGAAAATAAAATATCTCAATTTTGGTCCTTCAAATTTATTTTATTGAATATTTTGCACCATAAACTCACGTTTAAGCATGGTTTTGGGTAGTTTAACTTTTAAACCATAAAACGATAAAACACTTATAAAATCATTTTTCAAAAAATATAAGTCTTGATAAGTTGCTCGGTTTTGCGTTAAAATTTGTATTCGCAATTGTTTAAGCGTTGTACAAGCATTTAATCAACAAGATTATATATAAAGAGTGTTTCCACTATAATCAAGTATTGACATTAGAAATAATGAATACAGAGTACAACTACATTTGAAATGAAAAAATATACGAAAAATACGGAACGTTACATTTTTCATTATGTTTTTTCTTATGTAATTGTAATGATATTTGACGTATTTTGGTGATTTTATGTATGAAATTTAGTTTTTGTCATTTTTTTAATTTGACTCAACCCGGATTGGAAAATTTTTTTACATATCGATACTCAAACGATTTATACCAAATTTCCAACCCCGTGAAAAAAATTTCTAGATACGCCCTGACAGCGAGCGGCGAACAATTTGGACATTCCTAGTTATAGTCCAGCTTTTAGAAATACTTCCTTTTTTACACAGAAATACTATAAAATACGATCAATCATTAGCCTTAGGAATATTTGATTCGGTGCTTAAAAGAGCTAATTTAGTTGATTTAGTTTTTTTTTAACGATGACTTTCAATTAATGCAACCAGACGGTTGCATCCCCTGCAATGGGAAACCCACCCCACTCTAGTCAATATGTTGTCTTAACCGGGCCCATTTGACATCGGAGTTTGGCTAGGCGTTCAACCGGGAAAACCAATGGGGTTTTACCTCGAAAATCTCACAGGCAGGATTAGAACCCTGGACCATCACTGTAAAACCGGGTGTCTTCAACCAGCTAGGCTAGAATCATTAGACGTTTAGTTGATTTAGTATTTTAGTTGGTTTGCACAATCACATAATTCCTTTAACCAGTAAAGTAGTAATAGAAAGAGCTGGTGACCTAGTTACAAGTTTAGCCCCTCATGTTTGTCTAAGTTTTCACGTTCACCTTTGACCTTGACCTACTATCATGTTGACTCATAACTTTAGAGGTTTATATTTTAGACAAAAAAAGTTTTTCTTATCTTCGCTTGGGGCTAAGTCACAAACGTAAAACCTTGCCGCCGCAACACAAGGCACGTGTCACAGTTGAAACTTAACAACTAAAATCCAGTTGTCGCCTCATGCGACCAATTACATAAATAATTTTTTATTTTTGAGAATCAAAACATTTGTCCATGTAAACGAGAGTTTTGTTTTTATTTTTTATGTTCTTCTGTGACTTAGTGAGGTACTTTTGGGTAGTCAAGAAGTGAATGTAAATTTAATTTTTTTTTTCAATTATGGTTTCGTTTTTAGATAGAGATAACATAAAATGCTATCAGTCTTGGGATCAATAGATTTTGTGCTTTAAAGAGTTAGCCGTATGAAATTTGCATTTTTTTTATAATTTGGTTCTTGAGTGAGTTGAATTTGAATTTATAGGACACAACTATATGTGTACAGTTTCTCTACAAAGTTGTGTAATCTTCTGTATTAAATCTAAACGGTACTAACCATTTGTTATTAACCGTCATCGCTACGAACTATACTGAAATATGTGTCGACAGTCTCAACTTTTATCACTTTTGCCATCAATGGACCACCATTAATTTTTTTAATGACGCTAAGTTATTTTTGAATTTCAGACCAACATTATATGACTTTTGATTGAAACAAGAATACAAGTTGATTGATGTAAAAATTACCTCAAAACAGTGTTTCAAACGATAAAATTTTTACATCTGATTGAAGCACCGTTAGGTTTAAACACCCGGTTTCAATCATCGTTTCGTCATTTGAAGCTCCATTTCGAAATACGACTCGTATTCTTCCTATCAAAAGCCCTAAAACTTGGGTATGGAATTCGAAAAAAACTTAACAACATTACATTAGTTATTTTTAACAATGGTCTATTGGTGGTAAAAATAATAAAAAGTTTGGACCGGCCATAACACATATGTCGGTAGTTGAGACCAGTAACGCTCAATAACAAATAGTTAGAACTATTAACTTTTAATACTTCAAAAAAATATAACTAAAAAGACACGACTCTATTTAAATATATAAATATAAAAGAACATTAAATTTTTTTCGAGGAAGAATTACAATAGAGTTCTTTTTATAGTGAAGGAAATAGGGCTCTAAACGAACCGAACTTTCAGCGAACAGTTCGTGAACTATTCGGCAAGAATTTCGTTTGTGTTAGTTCGTTTAATAAACAAACGAACACGAACAAAAAAATCCGTTCGTTAAGCTAAACGAACGGACACGAACAGAGGCTACGTTCGTTCGTTTACGTTCGGTAACATGTTCGTTTATGTCCGTTCGTTTAAGTTCGGTAGGTCATTATGTTTTTAAATTTTATATATATCATTTAGGTGAATACTTTTACATTTATAGAAGCAAATATGGTCATGGCAACATTACTTTTGCTGTTTGAAGCAAATTATGGTTATGCATCATGGGTATGAATGTGTGATTAAAAGTAGTATTTGCTTCTTAAAGCTTATTTGTTTCTGTTGTATATGAAGTTTTAATTCAAATAAGTTTAATCAAGTCAAAATGGCTTATTTAGATACTAATTTGATATAGTGGATTAATTGAGGTTATAAGGTTTAGTTAGAAAAATTATGTTTTAAATTATTTGTTATCTAATTTTTTTTATTGTAAACAATCTTAGTAAATTAGAGATCTTGGTCTCTTGGGTGTTGACGTGATTAAGGATATTTTTTGGGATAATTATGACTTATTGATTAGTTGTCATGTTTATTAACTTTGGATAATTGTCTAATTTGGCTAAGGTTAATTTATTATTTTGGTTGTGGAATGGTAAAAATTAACAATATTTTGTCAATATTTTCTAGTCAAACGTTCGTTTGTGTCCATTTGTGTTTGTTTTGTCCGTTTGTGTCCATTTAGGTCCATGAACAAAGTTTACGAACCGTTCGCGAACAACTTTAAAACCTTAACAAACGAACATGGATAAATTTTTCTGTTCGGAACTTGTTCACGAACAGTTCGTGAACAACTTAAAACCTTAACAAACGAACACGGACAAGCCTTGTCCGTGTCCGTCCGGTTCGTTTACAGCCCTAGAAGGAAATGACACCACATGACAATATTACTACAAAACATACAGAACTATGAAATAAGTATTTACATCACTTTAAGAGCAGTTAAAATTTTATTCTTCTAAGCACACAATTAACCCCTTTAGGATTGATTAATCTTAACATTATTCTTAAACACACCGGAAAAGCTAAATTAAAACACACCAAAAAAAATTAAAAAATACAATGTTAGTTATTTCACACTTTGTCGTTATGGACTTATGTGAGCTACTTATAACATGAATCCGGATGCGATGGGTCATTTTCATATGGATCTGTTTGTGATGGTTCATCTTCATATGGATTCATTTGTGACGACTCATATTCGTACGGGTTACGTCCGTTGGGTAGTAGTCCTAAGGCTTTCATCCAATCTCAAGAATTCTTTTGGTTAAGTCCACACTTCTACATTGATTGATTCTTTGAATGGATCTGAAATGAGATCAGTTGCTTGTCTTATGGGTCTTTTTGGAACCGAAGCAAAAGAAAATCTTAATCATGATTTATAACGAATTTTTTATGTTTATCAATTAAGATACAGGCCAACATACGCTGTTTTTTCACTGGGTGCTAGCTAAAGTAGTAGTAGGCGGATGAAGGACCTGAAGAAAATTACCCTTTTGAATGTCATTCGGGAAAGAACCGCAAAAAAAAACAAAAAGGTAGCACCCCGAGTAGTAAGATCAGTAGATATAGTGGAACGGATTTTATATCCACTTTGGCTACAGAGGAGTGTGACTCTTTTGATATATTGGCTTGGTGGAAAGGAAGAGAAAATGAATATTTGGTTCTTTCCGGCATGACCTGTGATTTACTAACCTCCCAAGCTTCTACGGTAGCTTCGGAAATTGCCTTTTCTATTTCTGACAGGTAATATCTTTATTGAGGGACCAACTTTCCTCGGAGGCGTTGGAGATGTGCATTTGTCTTAAATATCACTTGGACGCTGTGAATCGTAAACAAGACCGAACGACCTTAAAAGACGAAATCGAACCGGATCTGCAAATACACGAAGAAGAGATTGAGGGAGGACTATCCTCCTGATGTGCTAAAATGGTCTATAAAAATTAACAAATAAAACCTAATTTAAACACTCTAATTTAATCCTAATTACCCTAAACTAGACCACACAAGGCAAGTATACCTGACGTGAGATAGTCTAGTTAATGGTAAACCAGGTATCGAACCCTAGAGACACAACTGAATAACAAAATTAACTAATTGAATAATTTGATTGAAAAGATTGGGGTTTTGTTTGTAAGCAAATAAAGTAAATGAAAATTAAATTTAAAGACTTTAATTAAAATTAACGAATTGAAAACGCAATTAAGACTTGATTTAGATTAGAGAAAAACGTTACCTAGGTTGTTACTAATGGTGAACCATTATTGATTAAACTTTAGACTTGGTTGTTAAAACGAAACTAGGATCATAAACTGCAACTCTACGAACTTCCTAAGGATCCTAGACATTTATCCGGGTGTGACCTTTTGGTTATCCGAAATGTTGCTAAAGCCCTCTAGTTAGTTAAATCGCCTCTCGGTTCCTTTAACAGTAATTAAATACCCTATGATCGGCTCCCCTCTCAGTTTCACCGATCCAATATATCCTAAGACACAAGGGGTGGTTTAATAATTAATTCTATGACTCAAACGTACAAGTTTATTTCATTATTAGAAAAGTTCCTCTCGTACCCTATTTCTAACGACTAGACAAACAAGACACATTGATAAATCCTCACTTCTCGGGTATTGGACTTAGTAGAACAAATAAATTTATTGAATTATTAATTAACCTCCTATGGTTCCTACGTCTAGACAACCATTCAAAACACGAAAACAAGAGTTAACGATATTGATACGCAACCATATACAAAAGACATTTGCAAAGCTACGTAAGACGATTTAACAAATAACACAATCCATTCATTCATTCATTCAAAACACATCATAAAATATAAAAATCAAACTTTTATAAAATTACTAACTCGTTTTATCAAACAACCACAAACTAAACTTCAATCAATAAACCGTTACCAATAGAAATCAACCTAGGTAACTAATAAAATTAGTTCATAGCTAAAGTTAAAAACACAAAATCATTCTTTAATGTATTCATGAGCATAAATGACAAGAAATCAAAATAATGCATGCAAACACAAGTAGGTTGGATGAAAACTACCCGATCACAACCTCTAAGAACTGATTTCGTGCTCAAAACTCCAACTTCTTTGCTCCAAATTCGTCCCGTTCAGCCTCCAATTTCGTATATCTAAAACCGTTCTCCGCGTCACCTTTTAAACTCGTCAACTAGGTCAAAACCAAAACCCTAGCCGTAACTCGTCTAGGTGGCGGTACCGCGACGTGGAGAGTAGCAGGTGGCGGTACCACCACCTACCCCATTTAACAGAAAGTTTGAGTTTCTTGCTCCTTTGTCGCGTCGTTTCTCCGATTCTCGATCCGTCTTTCACGTATTGGTGTTTTTACCTGAAAAACATTCAAAATTAAGTGTCAAGCTTGTTCTAAAAACATTTAAACAAAATCAAACTAAAAACAACTAAAAACAATTAAAATTGACTCAAACAAAAACAAAAACAACTTAAAACAAAGTGAAAACGAGATGTGTTTTACAACACATCACCTTCGTAAATATCCGATGAAGGACTCACAAACGATGCAATACGAAGATGTTAAAGATGAAAAGAAAAATATGCATGGTCTTTATATTTAAAAAATAGTAGTTTTTTACATCGTAACTTTAATATCTTGTATTCGGTTAAATCTATTAATTTAAAAAAAAATGGTATTTATTTAGTAACTTTATATTGTACACAAAATTAAAAAAAATTAATATAAATAAAATAAGAATACCCGATTGTACCCGGTTCGCGTAGGAACCGAAACCGACCCTACTTAGGTATACAGGTTCCAACTCTTCCAAAACCCTACCTAGAACCGGTTTTAACCCGGTTCTTTGGCCTATCCAGACCCCATCTGACTTTATTAAAAAAAATCAGTTCCGGCACAAAAAGCGGATTTGTGCACGGTCTATGTTTAATTATGACCAAAACCGGATTTGTGCAGGGTCTATGTTTAATGAGTAAATTACATTTTTAGGTCTTTATAATAGGTCATATTTTGGTTTTAGATCTTTTCTTTAAATTTGTGCACTGAACGACCTTTGGTTAAATTAAATGGTCACTTTTGGTCCTTTGTGTTAACGACCATCCAATTGCTCCGTTAACTTGCTCAAGTGCTAAAGATGTGGGGTAATTTGGTAATTTACCACCTTCCTTTATTTAACTCAACCCCACCCGATTCATTATCTACACACACCTGCAACTAAAAACTTCACCCACCACCACAGCCACACCCACCAACATACATCACCACTTGGGGCGAATAGTAACTCAATACCCAAATAGAAAAATTGAGAGGTTTTATTATGTTGTCTCCGCAGCTGAGGTTATGAAGCTTAACCGTCGTTGCTCTTTTACTTAATTACCGCTGTTTGGTATTCTTCCTGTCATCCCTCCACCACCAAATGGAGCAATTCTGGTACCAGGACCACCACTGAACAGCCAACGATGATGTATGTTGACATTTTAAAAAATAATAATAATTTAGTTTTTTACATGTTTAGTTTTTGTTCTTTGTGAATATAAACGACGCTCGTACCAATGCAGACGCCAAATGAAACATTTTGAAGACAAGTTGTTAACTTTGTGAAAAGTGTAGGTAAGTAGTCATTTTAGCAAATTTTCCTTTAAAATAACTTTTCACTTTCTAAAATAAAAACAAGTTAACTTTTACTATAACATTGCCATATATATTCTATTAGTAGCTTAATTTATGTTTGATTTCAAACATATCCCATCATGGTTGTAATTTGAAATTTGCTAGGCACTACTAACTCGGTCAACTAAAGTATTGTGAGTACTCGGTCATAATTAGGAAGTACTCGGTGATGACACATCAAGTACTTGGTCTAGGCAGGGTTACTCGACATCTCGATCGACTGGGGATTTTAGTGTTTTCTTAGGTCTTTATTGGGAGATATTTTGGACTTGATCTGATATATAAATGTTTTTCTTATTTTTCTCAGCTTTGGTGTTATTTTCTTTTGGAATATGATTCACCAGGAATTAAGCAGCCTGTTGATTCTTCTACTGTTTGTTTTTCTCTTGTTTACCTTTTTTCATATTATAATTAGGTATAGTTAACGACATATATTGTCCTGCCATTTAAGAAACTTCATGGAGATCAATTCATATCTAAACTCTTTCAGTTGGTTACTTCATCAACAATAAATCTTATAAAAAGCAACAACTGGTAAAGAAGCTAGCTAGGTTGCATAACATTCAAAAGCTGTACAAACAAGACCCTGCTTATATATCTTGGTCAATTGTTGTTTCATTTTTAAGAATTAGACTATATCCGGCTTATATATCTTGGTCATTGCCATATTTTCTTTTTTGATTTTTCCAATTTAAATGTCTATTTCAAAAATAAAAATATAATTTTTAATTTTACTAATAATTATTTAACACAAAAGATACTTTATGACTTAAAGACAAAAAACTTTAATGGCATTATTGTCATTTTATAGGTTAAAAATACATAATAATCTATTTTTTCTTAAACTTTATGTTGCGGATCTCATAACACTTAAAATGAGACGAATGGAGTATATTATTATGTATATTTATGCTTAAGATCATATATGCCAATTGTTGAAAAAGACACATTGTTTCTTAAATTCTTCATGGAAGTTACAAGGAAACACTCATGGCAACTTCAGACCATTTAAAAAGTTAAGAAAACAAACAAAAACGTCAATTTCCATCAATTTCTTTGGAAATTTTCTAACCCAAGTGAGGCGTCATGTAATTTCCTAAATACGTACATGATCTTGCAAAGCAAACACCCTACAAATAACATGAGCACACATACTCTTGGATGTTCATATCTTATGAAGGAAAAGATCTAGCAAACATCACGTACATGGCGGCCGGTATGATCTTCATGGACCTCAAATATTTCGCAATGCTATACCTCTTTGTAGAGTGGGTAATACTATTGCATGATTGTTACTCTCTTTGGGGACGACACGTGTGGCGTTTTATCTTTGCCGCACAAACCACTACTTGTGCAGCAAGGGTTCAACCCCAAAGGGTCCGTCCTCAAAATGGTTGCAACAAGTTGCTAGGAGTAGATGTAAAGATGATTATGGATAGATTAGGGATGTTATGGGATTGTGACGATAATAAGACACGAGTTATTGGATCCGAAGAGATGTTAGGTTTGTTTGATGTGGAGGAGCCGAGCTTGGATGAAGTGAAGGAAGCATTTAGTGTGTTTGATAGAAACAAAGATGGTTATATAGATGAAAATGAGTTGAAAGATGTGCTTTCGGAGATGGGATGGGGACGAATATCAGGAAGCGATTGTAGACGGATGATCGATAGATATGATGTTGATAAAGATGAAAAGATTAGTTTCAGAGAGTTTTTGAAGCTCATGGAAGACTCTTTTCAATGAATGTTAAAGATTTTTATGTATCGTCCAGTTGGCCGGTGTAATGTATTTTTTTCTTATAGCTAGTCGGCAGTCGCTAGATGTATGAGGAAACTCGTGGAACAGGCCGGCTAGCTAGGCTATGCGCGGGTTAAGTGGGAAATCCTTACCTGGCTTGTATTTCGATAAACGTTTTTCACGATTAGAACTCATGACCTTCACATTACATGATAGCAACCTTGTTGTTGATTCAATGTCCGCGCATGCATGTGTTCTAAAATCTTGAAACAAACTAATTGTAAAATATACATGTCAACTATATATTTACGTTAACCGAGCTTTGTTACTTTATTTGTGATGTATTGTAACGGAACCGATAATACCGAAATTCTGTATTTGGTTTTGTTCAAGATTCAGATTCTAATTTTTGTTTTGGTTACTTTCAATCTTTCATGATGGTGGCGATGTATGGTTTCATATGTATGTTGAAAATTACAAAATGGTAAGTTTAATTTTTTTTTCTTCCGTAGACTAATTAGGGTTGCTATCTCACTAGCTAACTAATAAGTCACGCTTTGCCAATTGGGTTAGGTTATCTTATAAAGTCTATGGGGCTGTTTGACAGCATCTGAATGAATAAGTGTTGAATCAATAAAAGGTCTGAATCATTAATTACTAAATCGGTAAGAGGTCTGAACCATTAAAAGCTAGTATATTGTTTAACAATTTAAAGGTAAATATCTGACCAATTCAGATAATAGCTCTTAACCATATATTCAGACTCTGTATAATTATTGCTTAACCATTCAGAGACAATTGTCTTAACCATTTAGACATCTGATCACGAAACAAACAGTCTGAACCATTAAGAGACCGAGAAAAACAACCCCTAAGACTACCACAAACGCTAATGATATTTCCTTTTAAAAATAACTTAATTCAATATTCTGATAGTTACACATAATAATGTTGATGTTGTCTTCATCAATATCTTAACAAAAAAGATAAAAACTTAATTTGTCTACAATTAATACATGTGCAACATATATATAAGTGAGACGGCACTCCGAACGGCAAAATTTTTACATTCAATTGAAGCACATTTTGTTTAAACACTCGATTGAAACACCGTTTCTTCTTTTGGACCGTCGTTTCAAGGTACTATTACGTCAATCGACTCGTATTCTTCTTCCGATCAAAAGACCTAAAACATTAGTATGGAATTCCAAAAAAACTAAACGCCATTAAAAATATTTTAACGACAATCTGTTGATTTTTGTATATGTAATTAGGTTGTCAATCTCTTAGCTCCATTCTAAAGCCCATGGTTTAAAATTGTCATTCATTTGCAAGATTTTGATTAGATTTTTATGCTTATTAATCATTTGTTTTCTCATTTTTCCCATGTGGGTTTTATTTTTATATTATTTGTTGGTTTTAGAAAACATACCCAAGATGGTAACAATTTACGATTTTTTTTGTTTATTATGGTCGAAAATAATGAAATATTTTTAGTTATTCAACCCGTGTAACACACATGGTATAATCTAGTTACACATTATGACACAATGCAATGATAGTTTTAAAAGTAAGCATCTATAGCACAATCTCACCATCATTGTACAGAGATAAAATGCACAAGGGTGACACAATAGATATAACAAAAGTAAACATATATAACACGTACAATGAAATTAACAAAATGACTCAACGATACTTTTAAACACTCAATATGATACAATGATCTGCTAAATACACATTAATATTTTGCATTTACGTATAGTATTCAAACACACTATAAGATTTGACACATTAACAGTTGTGTTATTGTATATCATTGTGTAATATTGGTCATTACGTCTTTATACAATTATGTTAGTCTATATCCAACAAATAAAACAAGTAAATACATTTGAGAAGTTATGTTATGGAGTATAATTATGTCAACAATGAAAACAAGTTATAAGATTTGATGTATGTGTAATTATGTATGTTTTAGTTTGTATTCGAAAACAAGTTATAAAATAACACAATGACATAACATAATACAATAACATGATGAAATAACACAATAATGACAAAATAGCACAATAAGCTGAAATGTGAAAAAAAAATTGTTTTCATACATCAACACTATATGTGTCTTGAAGATAAAAAACGCTCGCTTTTTTAGTGTAATTTTTATTAAAAATAATGTCGTTTGTAAAAGTTATGGACGTTAAAGAAGAAGGTGAAACTTGAAAATATGATAGACTAAAATACCATCGACCTACCATTTAAAATTTCAACCATCTATCATTATGCCACCTTGTGTGTATAGCATTTGATTTTTATTTAATCTTAAAATCTAACGATTTAGGTGTCTTTTTAGACTTTTTACAAAATTTGGATTTTTTACTTGAACCTCATTCTAACTTATGGTCTAAAATGAGTTTTTTTTAATTCTCATTTTTTCCATAATTTTTTTTCCTAAAAATGCCTTCCTTTAAAAGGCACCAACGTCTTTTATAAATTAAGTGAACCGTCAGCGTATCCATAAAGTTTTTTTATTTAAATTAATCTGTAAGTTTAAAATCATAACTTTCACAAAAATCGTCCGACCACAAACAAATTATAGTCATCCGGCCACAAACAAAAATCGACCGACTTTTATACTCTACTCGAGGTTATACAAAAGTCGTACGACTTTTATGTATAATCGAACGTATTTTCTGACGGTGACATTTTTTAAACAAAAAGTCACTTATGACATTTTAGAAAAATTGGTCATAACGGTCATTAATGGAATTTTCCATTTTTTGGTAATGTACACACTAAAAGTGGTTTTGCAAAATATACATTGATCCCAAGTATATATATATTACGTACCTCGTAGTGGTGGTGTAGTTGTAAACTGTTGGCAAAGGATAAAGTATTTGCAAGAAACTAATTAGGTGAGCAACCAAAGCAAACCTACAAGTATAAAACCACACATTTTATCTGTCTTTGTTCAACAAGGATAATGGATTGTTCTCTTGCACTTAAGTGTAGTGTCATTATGTGGTTCAACCTCTTCACTTCAATTTCTTCTCAAGCTCCAGTCGCTAAGCCGAAGCTTAGCGCGCTTTTCGTATTTGGGGACTCCACTGTTGACGCTGGAAATAATAACTTCATAACAACTCCAATGAAAAGCAATTTCCCACCTTATGGGAGGGATTTCATCAACCACATTCCAACTGGGAGGTTCACTAACGGTCGACTCGTATCCGATTTCATTGGTAAAAACTATAAGCAATATTTAAGCAAGCTAGCTAGCTAGATGTTGTTAATTAATTGTTTTATTAATTTTTCTTGTTTATAGATGTATGTGGTTTAATTTGGCTGCAGCTTCATACACTGGGGTCAAAGACATTGTGCCAGCTTATTTAGATCCAACTCTTACCGTAGCGGACCTAATGACTGGCGTTTGTTTTGCGTCCGCTGGTTCAGGACTCGATCCAATGACCGCGTCACTCTCGGTCTGTACATCTCTTATGCCTCTCTGTGTTTCTATATAGACATCACTCGTATCCTGCATGAACTTGAAATGATTGAGCATAAGCATAACAATAATATATATTGTCGGTATTTTTTACTGCAAACCCACTCTAGACTGTTGACACAACCTTTATTAATATCAGTTTGATGAATTTTTTAAAATGTGATGATCTTTGCAAAATAATATCAGTCAATCAATTAATACCTATATTATTTATGATGTGTAATTGTGTTTGCAAATTAGTGTATTCAGCAGGGATGAGTAGCTGGCTCCTGACATAGTAGCAGCTATTTATTGCATTTGGTTAAACAAACAAAACATGAAATTTTATTTACACATCCACCACGTGGATAATTTAAATCCATATAAAGGCCATTTTTGTTTCTTGTGTTTTGATACTATTAATAGTTTTAGTTTCATTTAAATAGTTTTAGTCTTTGTGTTTTTATTGTCATTCTGATAGACTCATAAGTTTTTCTTATATTCAGTGTAATGATTGTTATATGTCTCATATAAGACTATACAACACGTATATGAGTGTCAATTTATAATAAAAGGCGTGAATAAGAAGTGGAAAATACTATTGCAATATTAATTTTCAGAGAAGAAGTGAATGCACTGGTGAAAAGTTTTGTACGATACATCAGGGGATGGACAAAAATTAAAATTTAGATGATTTTGACAATCTCATAGTAAATATAGCTTATTTTTGTATCAAGCTTTTCACTTTCGGCAAGCAAACTATTTTCTAATTTCTATCATCATTAAATATTAGCTTCGCCTCTAAAATCTTCCCTAAATATTAAAAAAGTGAAACTGTCGGTTGGACTTTTAATGCATTTTACCTGTATTGGTTGTGAATGAAATGGTCACTTTGCGGTTAGCTGTTGATTTGTGTGAAAGACAATGTGAGTGTTTCTATTCTTATTTATTGCATGTTTCACTATTCTCATCTTTAACACAACACCTCTCTATATATGTATGTTATATTTAGACACGCGGAGATAATAATTTTGACGTTTTTGATTCGCGTAGAGTGCGATTTCCATGGAACAACAGATGGTATACTTCAAAGAGTACAAATCAAAGATGGAGATGTTGATAGGGAAGGAAAACACTATGAACCTAATAGAGAAAGCCGTGTTTATGTTGAGTACGGGTACAAATGACTTTTTCGTCAATTATTATGGCATCGGTGAGCCAGTAACTCAGTACATGTATCCCAACGTCACAAGTTATCGTGACTTTTTGTTTCAAAACATCGAACAATTTATTAAGGTAACTAAGTTTTCTCCTTCAAACTAAAAGCACGTGCATATGCCAATAAAACATATATAATGATTACTCGGTAACCATGGTCCCTAGCATATGTATCACGCTAGTTGTACCTCGGTCGTACGTATTTTGGTTAGAGTGCACTAGGTAACTTTTAGCCCGTCCTACTGTGTCTAGAAACTAAAGGCATAGCGTTTTCGGCTAACTAGCACATTCTATAAAGTATGTACACACTCCTTATTTTAGAACAAGATTTAGGTGTGACTCAAATACAAAGGCCAAAAGACTAATAGCTAGAAATGAATTGAATTATTTTATGTGTTATCAAAGCACTAAGGTTTTTGTTGTAAATTAAAATAATAAATGGACTAACTAGTTGACGTTGAAATGTAGGTGACAATGACTAATAATTGAAAAATTAATTGTGGATGGTTGGGCAAGATGTGACCTTATAACTTAAATGATTATATGAGATCTTAAGACATACGTCAACTAGTGCGTTAATTATGTCTCTTCTTATAAGTTTTTGTGACTTCTAACAAAGTAAAAATAAGTAATAGTTTTTAGAGTTAATTACGTAAATAGGTCATATGGTTTAGTTAAAATCATAAGTTTAGATACTAATAATATTTTTATAACAAGTTGAGGTATAGTGCTTTTAATTTGTAACAAGTTTGGGTATTAAGTATTAACACTAACAATCATTAGTTTTTTTATTATACTGAAGAGTATTATGGTTATTTTGCATTTGACGAATGTAAATATGCATGATTATTTTGTATTTGAGGGACTATTTCTACACATAACACTAATTAACATAACAAAAAATTAAGCAATAAAGACCAACACACTAATACTCTCCCTTTCACGTTTACGACCAAAACCCAATGTCGTAACCACTACCTTAACAACCCTTGCCCAAATCACATACCTAGATTGCCGCCTAAACACAGACAATCACCTGCCATCGTTTTCAGCGAAGCCCAAATTAAAAATAATCAAGACCTAAAATTTCCCCACTCCCTTGGTTTCATCTACACAACCCATCATTAGCCACTAGAAACCAACCCCTTTCGAAATAAACCCACCATTACTCACAACTTCAAGGGTGTTACTCCTTTAAATTTGCCTTAATTTATGTTTGATGGGTTCTGCAGAGGGAGAATTTAAGTAGGTAAAGGTTTTTTGAAAACCCTTGAATCGAAGCCGACGGTGATCTAGTTTGATGGGTTTATGTTTTACGAAAACCCTTAATTATTGTTTGATACTTTTTTTTTGTGAAAACCCCCAATTTCAGATTTTGAGGAAGAGATGGGACCAAGTGTGAGGTATCAGTAGTGATGGTCACTAGTAGTGGTTGATGACAAATGTTTACCGGTGATGGTTGTCGAATATGTATCATGACAATGACGGTGGTGAATTCTTCAGGGTGAAACAAGAGACAAGACAGTTAGGTTGGTGAGTGGGGTTTCGTTAGATAATTCCACAAATAACCCATCGAATATAAAACAATCTTATTTACATCCATCAGATGGAAAATGATTGAAATACCATTCTATCTAATAGAAAACTAGCGATTGTTACTGTTAATACTCAAACTCATTACAAACTGAAAGCACAATACCCAAACTTGTTACAAAAAACTCTTAGTACTCAAACACGTGATTTTGACTAAATAATAGGATCCATTTATGTAACCAACTGAAGTTTTTATATATGTATTATTAAACATTGTGACAAATAGTCGCATGAACACCGCTCCTCTTGTGATCAATGGTGTGACGGGTCTTTGCGTACGTTTTTTTTTTCTAGTACCCAATTGTATAACACCATATTATTCACCTACTTTTTCATCACCCTCACTAATAAGTTATTATGACGCTTCCTAGACAACACTAACCTAAATGACGCCTACCAAACAACACGTACCTTTGGGTCACCTGCTCGACAAACATTACGTTAGCGTATAATATTTTTCTTGAAATAAATTGAAGGAACTGATGAATGAAGGTGCTCGTAAGATAGCCATGGTAGGGTTACCACCGATGGGGTGCCTACCTGAGGTGATCACTATGAACACATATGCTGCAACTCATGGTCGCATATGTGTCGAACCAATGTTATCTGTTGCCACAGACTACAACGTAAATCTTCAAAATAAATTGAAAGACATGCAAACTGCGGATACTAAACTTTATTATGCAGACATATACAAGCCTATTCTCGACATGATACAATCTGGAACGACCAAACTCGGTAAGTTCACAACATATATAATATCCACTGATCTTTTCAAATCGATCATATGATTATTTGTTGTGCGCTTTCATCTTCGAGTTCAAAGTGTAGAATTAGGATGATTATGTGTCTTCAAAGTGTGATAAACAGATATATGAAAGTATATATAGATGTATATGGAGTCAACTTAACATATATTGTCCAAAATGTGATGATGAAAACTTAATAATTTATCTGCAAGTGTGATAGGTTTCGAAGAGGTGAGTGTTGGATGTTGTGGAACTGGATATGTTGAAGCAGCGGGCCTATGCAACATGAACTCGGCTATATGTGACGATGCATCAAAGTACGTGTTTTGGGACGCAGTTCATCCGACTGAAGAAGCATATTATTATATTTTTACCGTCCTCCGTCCGGTTGTTGATAAGGTCTTGAGTGATTACATAAACTAGTGTAATTGACAAATTAAGGGGCAGGTACCATTAAGCTGTTTAATTTCCCATCCAACTTAATTTCCATTTAGATCAACAAACCATTGTAATATTCAATCACAATCACCCAACGATCAGTGTACTATTTTATGGATATTATTAATGGCATGTAACATTAATTAGTAATATTATTTTAATATTGATTTGTAGTTGTACTTGTAACGTGGTCTAATCGGCCAAGATAACATAATTTTTTGGGTTTGTGAGGTGTACAGTTTCATCCATATATTAGATGATAGTTATTAGTTAATGCTTTTGGAAGCAAGAACTAAAAATTAATACCCTTGAAACTTCAAAAGTACGCGCGTAGTTTAAAATCTGTCGGGTTGTTGATGCTACGTGAAATCTGAAATGCTTGGTTTATGTAGTGTAGATAAAAAGAACGTTACAATGGTATATTTGAAACTTTCTCTCCTAAAAAATGGTGTTTTTATACAACATTTTCCGACAAACTTCCGACAATTAAGTTACAATTTCCGACAAATTTATGACAATTTTTTTTGACAAATGATAAAAAAAACCTAATTTATCCCGTAATTTTCAACAAAACAACCACAATTTGTGGTTATTTTATCGCAAACCAAAAGGTATTACCGACTTATAAAAAAATAGTTTTTGGCTAAGTTGTCGCAATTGTTGCGACAACCCAGTATTGTCTCAATTTTGTAGTTAAAGTTGTCGTAATACTATTAAAAATAAATTTGTTACGGGCATCTTTCCTACACTAGAATTTTTTAAAAAGTTTGTCGCTAGTTTCATTTGATATCAATATTGCGACTATATTGCAACAATTATATTTGTCTCAAAGTTCCACTTTTTTATTAGTGTTTATAAAATGAGAAGAATAAGATATGCCACTTTATATACAAATGAAACCGTGAAGTAGTTTTGAATTTTGATGACTTGTACGATCGTGTTTTGATTAATATTTACGTCGAAATGTATGATAACATTTGATAAAAGTCTTGATAAAAAGTAAAAAACACATGACAACATTGAGGCCCTATTGGACCAACTTTTTTAAGACCAATTGCGACAACTTTGCGTCGCTATAGCCCTAAAAGACCTATCATGTTGACATTTAGTGGCTTATAAAGTCATCGGCATATATGTAGTTGATGTTATAAGTTAAAATTCTGCTGGTATAGTTTACTCTGTAATGAAGATATGTAGTTGTTATACGTTAGTCATAATTTCTTATTTAAGTAGAAACAAAATGTTTTATTAAAATGATATTCCAACATGTAGGTTAGTCACGATTTCTAAATTTAATTAAAGAACTCTTTTATTATATTAATATGTCAATCCATTGCGACAACATATCGTCACTATAAGGTTCTATGTCGTAAGCCCCAAGGGCGAAGCATAATAGGGACCAAGGAGGGTCTGGGCCCCCTAGTTTTTTCCGTCCGAAGTGTTGTTTTGTTGGTCGGTGGTTGATTTTTTTACATATATTGAGTTTGGCCCCCCGAAACAAAGCATTATAAAAAAAATTATGCGTTTTTTAACTTTAGCCCCCCCGTGACAAAAATTCTAGCTTCACCACTGGTAAGCCCATTCTTTGTTGCCCCAATTAGACAACATATACAACCTTTTTAATGTACCCTAGCTATGGCGACGACTCGTCGCTATAACCTCTGCCAAATACAATTTTACATTTTAAACATTGAAACATTCAATGTTTACTTATTTAAAACCACATTATATGTAACATCCACCCTTACCACTTAGGGTAAACAAGGGTATGTGTTGTCATTTTTTAGTTGGCTAATAGTGAAACTACATGATCCATTCGCCTCTTCTACTCTAACACTCCTAATTGATCAAGAGTTTTATCCCATCCCAAGTAATCTCTCACCTTTCGAGATTAAAATATTCTTAAAAAAAAAGTAATTAGGACACACATCTAATAATTATGTAATTATATACTAATAATTTGGAAACTTCATGAATAGTGTCTTTTATGTTTTTCTATTTTGGTCACTATTGTTTTGTTAGTTTTGTATTTTGGTCAAAAAATTGTTTTTGTACCCAAAAATGTTTTTTTGTAGTTTTGCATTTTGGCCACCAATCTATGTACTATTAATTTAGAAACACCATGAAGAGTGTCTTTTATGTTTTTGTATTTTGGTTACCATTTTTTGTTGGGTTTTGTATTTTGGTCACAAAATTGTTTTTGTAGCCAAAAGTGTTTTTTGTAATTTTGCATTTTAGCCACCAAATTATATATTACTATATATTTAAAGAGAAACTTCATGAGTAATGAACTTTTATGTTTTCTATTTTGACCATTTTGTATGTTTTGCATTTTGATCATTAAAGTATAATAACTCTTTTATAGATAAGTTGAGTTTGAGGTAATGCTGTTTTATGTTTTGCATTTTGGTCACCATAGTTTTTGGCTTTGCATTTTCACCACGAAATTAAAATGGCTCTTTTATAAATAAGTTGAATTCTTTTTGGTTGCTTTATAGTCTTTGGATTCTTGGAAGAAGCATGCTCATTTTATGTTTTTCTCTCTTGCTTTCGATGTTATTTCCGGTCACCTCTGTCGTCTTCTTTGTTTCTTTAATCGACGATGGATGGTGGTGGTGGATGGATGATTTTGACGAATAGTGTATGATGGTGTCCTTTTATTATGGGATTCTCCAGAAAGGGACTCTGATCCGTTATTATTAGCATCGAATTAGACGTTTTCATTGTGATGGTGTTGTGTACAATTGTTTCATTACGTTTGTTTGAAATTGAATGACATTTGCTTTTTCGTTGACTTTAGCATGTGTTTAGTTTTAACTTGAAACGCCTGTGATGATGGAAATTTAACGTTATACAAGTGGCTCGCGCAACGCGCGAGCACTGTATAATCCTAGTTGAAATAAAACAATAAATTCTATATGTACATGAAGTACGGGAAACATCATCTGTTCAATCTACGTTAGAACAAGTTTCCAACTAGCATAAAGTAAAGGAACAACCAATTTCTAGCTAGAAGCATGCCCTGATCAGCAGTTTCCCCATTTGAACTTTTTTTTCTTTTGATTGTTGGTAGTGTTCGTATATATTTTAATTTCTAAATATATAATTTAGAACTAACAAGCTTTAAATTTATAAAATGATTTCCTATTTTTTGAAAGTGTTCGTGATACCACATGATTTATTGCCCTTCTCTGTAACCCAAAAAGAGATTAGGATAACATGCACAACTGAACGCTCGAAGGTGATCCTCTTTCACTGGCGCAAAGTGTGGAGGTAAGTGAAGAGCAAAGTGTGGTGTAGAAAGATTGAGTCTTTGGTGAGTAGTATATTGTGGAGGTAAGTGGCGCTATATAGTGATTCCACGTAAAAATATGGTGGCCGGCAAGTGTGCATGTGCTAGCAATGATCGGATGATATCATTAAGGCGTTGGATCATACATTCCACTTGACCATTTTATTGAGGCATTTGGGTGCATGAAAAACGAAACGTTAGACTATGTTTGCCCGCAAAAGATTTAAATTAATGATTGTAAACTCCCCATCGACTTAATGTTTATAAGATGTGAATGTTGTTGAATTGGTTCAAAATACATGGAACCATCTAACAAACTACCAATTAAGTTGAAATACAGAGAACAACATTGGAAAACATGGTGGAGGCTCTAAAGGTGCTCCCTTTGCAAATGAGCCAAAGTTGCTATTTATTGGTAAATTTGACGATTGAGGCATAGGGACGTGCCCCATGTGTAATGTCGATCTTCTCACTAAATCCGTCTTGTACTTTTCTGACAAACCACCGAGACACGGGGACATGTATCCTAGACACGAGGGCGTGCCTTCCACAAATGCAGCTCCATGTTCATATGTCAATACAGATATGACATTCTTGTCGGGTGTGAGGGCATACTTTTGAGACACGAGGACATGTCTCATGTCTGCTTTCTCTTTTTCTTCTTGCAAGGCATAAGGACGTGTCTAGCTCCTATTTTCTTCAAAATCTTCAACTACTGACCCGCTTCCTCATTTTGTTGCATGTTAATTCTTCGATCTTCTTTCTTTTGCTATTTTCTCCTCCATTTTTGCTACTTTTATGAGTTTCCTCTTGCTATTTTCATATGTGATCTAGTTTGACCTCTAAAACAGGTTACCAGTGCTATTTTTTAAGTAAGTTGGTCATAAGTGTACGAATCGATTGGTGTGCTCCCCAGTTCCTTGTTTTTCCCTTGTTTTAAAGTTAAATGTCCGTTTGTGTTTTTGAACAACTAAATGCCATTAACAAACAAACATCGACGTAATATTTATTTGATATGTGTTCATAAACAAACGTAAATCTTAACAAACAAATACGAACAAGCCTTGTCTGTGTTCTTCGACTTTATTAAAATCCCTTGCAAGACATGGAGTCATGGACTCTAAATCCATTGAGTCTTCTATTTTGCTTCAACAAACATTTTTAAAATATTAGTTAAAAAGTATCAATTGCTTTAAGCATACTACAACTTTATATTATAATAAGATTAACAACAATAATTCATTGTCAACAAAAAGAAAACACAAATTGATTCATCTCCATTTTCAATGTTCAGTGGTATCAAGATTTGGTTTTGTGAATATTTTCTTGCCCATTGCTCCGATTCAAATTATGGTTTAAAATTGTGCGCATCTTTTTAGTTTGCTACCATTTTCCAAGAAAAGGGGCGCGTGGTTAACACTAACAGGTCCCACGCTCACACCTCACAACCAACCATTGCAGATAAGCAAATCCGACACATGTCAATCCTCAATCCGTTCTAACATTCATATACCCGACACAACACATAACATAGATAGAATAATCACTCAGGAGCAATTGCCGCTACTTTTGATTTTATGCACACCAACTGTTTGATAAAAGGTTCCACAGAAATGACAACTGCTTCTTTGAGCTCATCAACCCTTGTTCAATCACAGATTAATGGGTTTGGCAAGCTTCTAAAACCCTCTATCTTTCAACCCAGTTCTGTCACTGACACAAGGTATAATTCCCCTAATTTCTTGATTTTGAATTTTGCTTTCATAATTACCAACACTGATAATACATATGTTGTTGAGGTGCTAATTGTTGATCATCAAAAGTGCTTCCTAATTTCCCTAATCTATATGTTTTATACTTGCTTTCTTTGATGCATAAACTAGAGTTTAGTTTTTGTTTATATTAACTTTATGACAGTACTTGAATTGAATAGATAGCAAGTTGAAGTACTTGTTTTCTTTGATGCATTTCAACAGGGGTGTTTGTAGTGTATTAAAAATTGGCTTGGGCCTTAGGCTACAAAAATTTAGGGTGCCACCAATTTAGGTTTAAGCATCAATCGAATCCAAACTTTGATTATGATTTGTCATTGTGATTTGCTTAGATATTGATTATTGAGTCTTCGAACAAGTTTGATTGTCAAACTTTGATACTGTGTTTGCTGAGAATTAGGATTTTCAGTATTTTGATACTGTGATTTGTTTAGAATTAGGTTTTTGAGCATTTGAACAAGTTCGATGTTTTGATGTGCTATTTGGCCTAAATATTGTTACTTTAAATTACTTTGAATAGTTGATTAATTGTTATAATTTGTTTAGGAATTACTTTGATCGAACATGATACAATTTAGAAAACACGAAGCAGGTTTCTCCGCATCATATAAAACTTGTTATGATTTAGAAAAAGCCTTTAATTTCATTTTCTCATTGCCTCTAAAAACCTTGAGCCGTCCCTGCATTTCACTTGTGTGTTGGAATTCAAATATGTATAAATCTTTAATACAGTATTCTGAATTTTAAAATATTTGTGTCTAGGAGAGCTATTAGAACGGTTGTGAAGGCTTCTCGGGTTGATAAATTCTCAAAAAGCGATATCATTGTTTCTCCGTCGATTCTCTCTGCAAACTTTTCGAAGTTGGGAGAACAGGTACTATTCTTTGAATGTTAGTCTTGTTACCAAGTTTCAGATTTAAGGGCTGATTGCAGCTGATACTTGAAACATTTTGGTTTTGCTATCATCTTTTTCTTACTTCATACAATTACTTATTGCTCTCTTTTCTTCAAACTTGCTGTTATAGGTGAAAGCTGTTGAGGTGGCAGGGTGTGATTGGATACATGTTGATGTAATGGATGGCCGTTTTGTTCCCAATATAACAATCGGGCCGCTTGTCGTGGATGCATTACGGCCGGTGACAGATCTCCCATTGGACGTGCATCTGGTATTTCCCTCTCTGTTACGCTAAAGATTTTTGTTTTCAAAATCTTTTGTTTTTGCTAATGAGAAATTGAAATATGACAGATGATTGTTGAACCTGAGCAACGAGTGCCGGACTTCATTAAAGCTGGTGCAGACATTGTGAGTGTGCATTGTGAACAATCTTCCACCATCCATTTACACCGTACGCTTAACCAAGTAAGATATATCCCATGTGTAGTATCTGACTACTTTTTATGCTGCAAAATAATGTTTTCGATCAGTAAATCTTTTAATGTATATCTTAATTCAGATCAAAAGTCTTGGAGCCAAAGCTGGAGTTGTTCTGAACCCTGGTACATCGTTGGCCACAATAGAATATGTCCTTGACGGTAAATCACAGTCCCCCTTCTCTCCTTCATTTAACTCTTTACGAAGTAGCAATTATCACGAAAGAAAACATGGCAATGATAAAACCTTTAGTTAATGGTGAATAAACCATATTAATCTTGGATTGCTCAATCCCTTATTGAAATATTACATCTCTGTCAATTCATTGTGGAAAACTTTCATAAAAGATTAGTTAAAAAGGATTTTCTATCTGGGATATGTTGTTAATGTTTTATTATTACAAAGTTAATGTTAGATTTAAAGGGTAATTTTCTCTTTTAACAGTTGTCGATCTGGTGTTGATTATGTCTGTAAATCCTGGATTTGGTGGCCAGAGTTTCATTGAGAGCCAAGTGAAGAAGATCTCAGATTTGAGGAGATTGTGTGTAGAGAAGGTAATTTGTTTGTTTTCATTCTTATTGTCATGGACCATAATTTTGTTACATGATTATTTAGTAGTTTTTTTGTTATTTTAATTTGATGAACAGGGTGTTAACCCGTGGATCGAAGTAGATGGTGGTGTTACTCCTGCCAATGCATACAAGGTATATCATGAAAGTATAAGTAATAGGTGGTAGTTTTGACCCATTTAGTTATGAATGAGCTTATTTAGGTCATCTAGAATTTAGCTAAAAAGCTAATCATATGTAGCACATCAATTATTTTAACAATATTATTCAAAATGGACAAAATTAATTTTTGGGTCAACCTCCACCTCTATTAGAAATCACAGATGGCACTTTTGAATCCTTAAATTATGAATGGGCTAGTTTGGGTTGTGTTTTATACTCGAAAATTTAGCTAAGAGGATGAAAAAGGGTCGTCTTTTATTCAAAGATCTAGATTTTTTTTGTAATAATCTCAATTCTGTAATCATAATTAACACCTTAACTATTTTAGAAATTTTTTTTAATGGGCAAAATCTTCGGGTCAACCTCCAGCTCTGGTAGACACCATCCTTTGGAACTCGAGTAGTCAGTTAACATGTTATATGTTGTGGGTGTGGCAGGTTATCGAGGCTGGAGCCAATGCTTTGGTTGCTGGTTCTGCTGTTTTTGGAGCTAAGGATTACGCTGCAGGTAAACTAAACTTTAAAAAATGCACACACATTGTTTTTTCGATGTTTCTTAACTCTTCCTCTGTGCAATTTAATTTGTTTCTCAGCAATAAAAGGTATCAAAACCAGCACAAGACCCGTGGCGGTTCCTGCATAGAAAATTTCCAAGTACAGATGTGATTTCAGCACTCATCTCTGTAAGAAACTTCTTTTTGTTTTCTAATATTGCAACATATTCGTATTATATAAGTGAAATCATTGGTTGTAAGCTTGTATAACACTTATAGTTGAGTATCATTTGAAGTAAATGAAATTAATTCTTGTAAAATTGTTTCTTGAACATGGTCTTATGATTACAAACTTTGCACCTGCAGCAGACGGCAGCAAACGATAGGTGGAATTCGACTTGTAGTTTCTTGTTGTCATAATTCTCTGAGTGATGTCCAAATAACGTCCATTGAAGATTTGAAGTTATATTTGTGGCATATTGATGTGTAATTAAATTTTGTTTATAGTAAGTATCTTACTTTCTGTTAGCAACAAACATACATACCGGAGACCATTGAAAATATGCGTATCAGAACTCAATTTTATCATTGTGGTTGTGTTAATCTTAGGCGTGGTTCATTATTGTTGTGTTCTCATCACGGGTGTTTATAAACTGATTGAACTGTCTAAACTTAAGGAAGTCGGATAATTCACTAACTTCGGAATCCATACCCATATAAATAAATATAAGTGTTTTTTAACGGCAATTTAGATCACTAACGAGCACTAACCTACTTGTCTACTTGATCGTCTCTACTCGACCCAACCAAGCTAAACCAAACCACATTTTAAAATTATGGATCACCACTTTATGGTATAGGGCTCTTAAAAAATCCATTTCTGACAAGGCATACATACATACTAACTTAACATATAGTCCAAAACTGACTGAGCAGCAAACTGCTATGTTAGCGAGTTGAATAAGCTCAGCCAAACTCGACTGGTTCTGACCCGAACATGAAAAACTCGACTGCTATGTACCTTGTATTATGATGTTATAGCTCATAAGGATGAAAACTGCATACATAACCTCTCATATTCCCCATCAAGCTCTCAATAACCTCATAAATCTTGCAAGCAAATGGATGATCACAATCTGCAGCTACAAACTCTTTTATTTCACTTCCAACCTCAATCCAGCTACAGCCCGGAGCTCTCCTCTCACTAACGCGGTTTCTCATCACCTCTTTTTTATCCCATATCCCTCTTGAAGCATATACATTCCCCATAATAACATCATCACCTGCTAAATTCTCCTCAACTTCAACCAATCGCGCACGAGCTTCTTCTGCAAGATCAACATCCCCACAAACACTACACGCACCAAGCAACGTTCTCCACAAAACTGCATTTGGCTTCACAGGCATTTCCAAAATGAAATCTTTAGCTTCTTGTAAACACCCTGCGCGACATAAAAGATCAACCATGCAACCAAAGTGAGAAAGCCTAGGCTTTAACCCGTAATCATGTATCATGCTTTTGAAATACCGTTTCCCATCATCCAACTTCGCTACATGACTACATGCCATTAACACCCCAATGAATGTAACATCGTTAGGCCTAACGATTCTGGTAATTTTTGAACTGGTCATTGTTGTGAATAGTGCAAGTGCTTGTTCGGCTTGACCATGGATAGCATATCCGGTGATCATAGACGTCCACGTCGTGACATCCTTTTGTTTAATGTTATCAAACAACACCTTTGCAGTTTCAATGTCTCCACACTTTGTGTACATGTTTAACAAGGAATTGTATAAAGATAAGTCTTTATTCAGTTTTCTGTTTCCATCAATAAAGTTATGAATCCACTTCCCCATGTCCAACGCGCCAAGATCAGCACACGCAGAGAGCGCAACCGTGAGTGTAACATGATCAGGGTCAAGATTGTCCATTTGCATCTCCCTAAACAACTTAATAGCAGTATTTGGTTTCTGGTTACGAACATAAGCCGAAATCAATACAGTCCAACAGAAAACGTTTCTGGTTGGCATTTCATCAAACACCTGGTGTGCATCAGCAAGATTAGCCACTGCAGAATAGTAATTGACGAGCGATGTTTGGATAAAGATGATGGATTTGTAACCGAGTTTGATGACAAGGGTTTGGAACTGTGGGCCTTGGTGTAGTGAAGGGTTTCGTGTACATGCATTGATGATGTATAATAGAGAGTAGCTGTCGATGGGTGAAGGGGTTGTTCTGATCAAATCACGAAATAGTATTAGAGCTTTAGATGTTGCATTGACTTTTAGATAGTGTTGAAGCAATTCATTGGGTCTTGGTTTATGGGTATGGATTTGTGAAGGTTTTGAGAGCATAAATTTGGTAGACAATTTTTGGATTTGTGAAGAGTGTATGAATCTCATTAAAGAGTATGAAAATGAGTACATTTTGTAGACATGCATGTATTTGTGAAAAAAGATATTTAACGTAATGAATTTTTACATTGGCATTCACCTTTTCAATATAAACTATATAATTTTGTTTGATGAATTTAAGGTGTAGCACAGAAAAATTATTATTTTGGTCTTTGAATTTGTATAAACTCGTTTTTATGTGACTTTTGTTGTTATTTTGGTAATCGATCTAGTAAAAACTACTTTTCAACATTTTACGTTTATTAAAATTAGAATATTAATTATCTAGACTCATTTGTTTCAACCACAACCCCTCCTATAAGATTATCATCAATGATGCATTCTTAGGTGAGAGAAAGTGGATAAAAGTCCAAAAATGAGTTTGTAAAGGAGAGGTAAGAGAGAAGAAACGAGAGAAAGTATAGTGTTTAAAGAGATAAAGAAAATGTTAACTACGTTTTTGATTGGTTGGTCAAGAGAGAGATACCGTCATATAAACATGTCTTATTCTCACTTAAAAATGATCTAATTGGTGATGTTCTAACCCATTTGCCATTTTGTGTTTCCATTGACAACAAAGACCACCCATTTCCCCGTTGTATTGCAACCACCACCACCACTACATCACTACTCTCCCTCCAACACAATTTCAATGAAAATAATCAATTCCAAAATCTCCACGGTCGATGGTGATCGGCCTTCCACCACCTCCATTGTCGATTGAAGAAACAAAGAATATGACGTAGGCATCTGAAAAGACGCCAGAAGTGATATAACGACAATAGTCGAATGAGCCAGCAAGAGAGAAAAACATGAATTTAAAAAAAGCATATATCAAAACAATACTCCATTCAAATGGAACAATAATGTTCGATTCTACGTTACAACTTAAAAATAAAAATATTGTCGTATAAAAAGTTATATACGTTAGAAAACACAATTTAAAAAAATATGATTATTAATATTTACATTTTGTTACAAAAACACAATTTGAAGTAACCTGAAATTTCATTTAACAAACAAGTTATGACCTTCAAATAAATGAAAAAAAACCAGATTCTTCATTTTGTACAAGTTATAACAAGAAGCCAATCATATAATCTTTTTAGATCTCTTTCATTTCTTAAAAAAACCAGAAATAATAGTTTTAATTGTTTATTCCTTACAAGTTACAAACATATATAGATTTGGATTTGATAATTGGGCCACAAGTGGGCCTGGCCCACATATCTTAAAAGATACATATATATCTTATTCTCAAAATATCTACGCCCTTTCCTTTTTCATAGAGCCTATTACTGACGTGGCCTCTTCTCTATCCCCAATTGGTTATCCTCTTTTTGCACTTTTCATTCCACGTCTGCTCTTTCTCTAACTTGCGCCACCATCCAACGGCTCACCTCTCCCGGCGCATTTTAACCACCACAAAAGTATCATTCTTTACAACCAGTGGATGAAGACGAAGGCGACTTCGTTTCCTCACACACACACTTCAAACTTTCATTTTGTTTCGATCGGATCATCTGCTGAATTTGATTTTGATTTGTGTGTTTAGATCGTATTCAACTGTTGAAATTTCAGTTTGATTTGAGATTTTGTTGCTAGATAAGCAGTTCGATTGTTAATTGTAAAGTTATTTGTTTTGTGTTATTGCGTATATAGGTTATGAGAGCTATAGTAGTTTGTATACTGATCTGTTGTGGATGAAGGTTTTAGGTTTAGAGTTTAGAAACCCTAAGTCTGGATTTAGTGTATGTAATTAGCTAGTGAAATTGTGTGTTGATGGAAGTTCTCTAATGGCGGATCTGTTTTAGGTAGTTAGGTGTAGGATTTGGAGTGTTTTTTTTTGTGAGTTTTTTGGTTGTGAAGGGTAGAAGGTGATTGATGTGGAAGATGGATCCTAATGAAATTCTGTTGAGTAGAGGTGGCGGTGGGGGGAATACGAACGGGAAGAGCGGTGAGGGGTTTATCGATCGGAGTAAAGTGAGAATTTTGCTTTGTGATAATGATATGAAGAGTTCAGAAGAGGTTTTTTATCTTCTTTCGAAATGTTCATATCAAGGTATTATATTATGTTCATAGCCTTTGTATCTTGTAATTGTTCTTTGTTAAGTGTTAATTAGTTTGTGTGAACTTTTGCTTGCTTAATTTGATATGTTTTATACTTTGGTATAGTTAGCAATTAAAGTGTATTAGCCTGTTGTGATTTGAACTTTATGAATGTTGTATGATCGTGTGTACAGTGACGTCAGTGCGATCACCGAGGCAAGTGATTGATGCCTTGAATGCTGAGGGGCCTGACATAGATATAATTCTTTCTGAAGTTGATCTTCCCATGGCTAAAGGCTTCAAGATGTTAAAATACATCATGAGAGACAAAGATCTGAGGCGAATTCCTGTGATCAGTAAGCCTCTTGACGAATTATGCACTCTTTTTTTTGTTTTCAGGTTTATGGAGATTGTATTTTTTCATTACTTGTTCTTTTTTTTTTCACAGTGATGTCTGCTCAGGATGAAGTTGCTCTTGTTGTCAAATGCTTGAGGCTTGGAGCAGCTGATTATCTTGTGAAACCCTTGCGAACAAATGAGCTGTTGAATTTGTGGACGCACATGTGGAGGAGAAGACGTATGGTATGTATATGCTATAACTCATTTTCCTTGAACCTAGTCGATAGTTCATCCAAAATGGTATTTTTTTAAATAATTAAAGTACAAAACCGGAAGTATGTAAATGCTCTGTTGTCAAAAGCCCACAAGGCGCGCGCCTAGGCTCTTAGGCACAAGCCAACGCAGCCTTGTCCCATCATTTCAAAAGCCCCATCGTCAGGCTCCCAGGTGCATTTTCAAGCCAAGTTCTGGCTAGATTCCGGCTAAAAATTGCCTGAGCATGTCTCAACAATTACACAATAAGCCTAAATCAGTCTAAACATATCTAAACTCCAAAACCCATAAAAATGGTATTTTTATGCTATGTGACTTGCTTAAAAACGCCCTTGCTTTTTAAGCGCCAGGCACTTAGGCCCAAGGCTCACTCTCTGCACCTTGCGCCTTCGCCAGTTCTGTGTAAATGTAGTATCTCAAACCCTAAATAACTTTTGTTATGTTATTGTTGTTTTAACTCTACTTTGGACAGCTTGGTCTGGCTGAGAAGAACATCATGAATTGTGAATTTGATCCAGTCCATTCAGATCCGAGTGAAGCTAATACCAACAGTACCACTCTGTTTTCGGATGACACGGATGACAAATCACACAAGACTTCAAATCCAGAAATCTCAGTGTCTAATCCTCAAGAAAATGAGGTTAGAATCTAGTTTACTGGGACACAAGTTTCTTGATGTTGCTTACCAAACTATTCTTTTTCAGATTAATGTGATAACACCTCCTAGTCTTGTCAACACACCAATTGTTAACTTATCAGACGAGCCACCTAACGTCCCAGAAATTAATGAACAACAACGAGGTAAACAACTCCCATTCCAAAATTCATCTACGGTGTGTTTAGATGTATTATGTTAACTAGTTCCAAAATGCAAATTTCAACACCCCTTAATCATAATGTCACTGTTCTAAGATGTTCTCATGACTTGAAATATCTTGCTGTGCCTTCAGGGAAAAGTATGTTTGGACCAAAGAAGAGTGAGCTAAGGATAGGTCAGTCTTCAGCCTTCTTTACATATGTCAAATCAAGCATCTTCAGGGGTGATACACATGTGGATGAAGCCAACCCGCCTGTATCAAACATCAACTGTAATGATGAAAATGCTACTTCATATCCACAGCGGGATGAAAATGTGGTTAGTGATCATGATTACACACGGTCTCATGAAAACTTACATAGCAATAACATACCGCCTGATAGAATATCAGTAGACAGATCTTCTACTCCCTCTTTACCACCAGAATCCTCTCAGCAAATGAATTACGCTATATCCGAGCCACATCAATCAGGAAACAGTAATTACCATCCTGATGTTTCTGGTTATAATCCGTATTCTGCTTATCCTTATTACCTTCCGGGACCAATGAATCATGTTATGATGCCATCAGCATCATCAATATACCAACATAACATGAATATTCCACCTCATCACATGCCTGGAATGGCATCATTCCCTTACTACCCGGTTAATCTCTGCTTACCTGGCCAGATGCCACATGGAATGCAAACATGGCACTCGTATGAAAATTCATCTAACAACAATGTGAAGGTACATAAACTTGACCGTAGAGAAGCAGCTTTGATTAAGTTCAGGCAGAAGAGGAAAGAGCGTTGTTTTGATAAGAAAATAAGGTATGTTAATAGGAAAAAGCTAGCAGAGAGAAGACCTCGTGTAAAGGGGCAATTTGTGAGGAAGGTTAACGGGATTAATGTGGATCTTAATGGTCAACCCACTTCTACTGATCTTGATGATGAGGACGATGATGATGACGGTGATGATGATGAGGAAGAGGAAGATTAAGCAGGTACAAATTCATGTCCTGAAAACAATTACGCAGTTTTCAATGAATGAGAGTGTGCGATGAGGATTAACATACTATCATCGATCTGGCTATTAATTACTTCTAGAGCACGAGAATTCAGTTTCTTGTGCCAGAAGCAATATTCTTGCACGACTGCTGTCTTTTTTCAGTTAAAAAAGACGAAGTCGTGCAGTTTTTGTTAGCATAAGTTGAAAATTAATGTACTTGTTTGTAAAGTTACCTTTCACAATTTAGCAAAAGAATTTGACATGATACTTGTTCATCAAATGGTTACTGGAAAAATGTTCAATGATTTTCTTACTTAAATCTACAACTGTTATTGTTACTGTGCTTCTGAATTTAGATTTTACTGCTTATAAACAACATTAGTTAGTATCACAACATCATATCAGGCCAAGAAGAATTCAATCAAAATAAAGTGATTTACTCTATTAATGTGATCAACTTATGTTCACGACTAAACTAGATATAACTAGAGTATTTTACTCGCCTGTTAAAAAAAGATGGTATTTTAGTGATTCCAGCTTCAGGCTAATAGAGGCGGACTCGAGTTTGTATAGGTGGTTGTATCTACAGCTACAATCAAATTAGTGTTGTATATATAGACATGGACGCAGGTTAATAGCTTGTTTACAAGACTTGCAAGTTGCTAAGAAAACCTGAAACATTGTAAGATCTTCACTTACCCTGTCAGTTGCACCGAGACTCATTGATAAGTTACCTGTCATTAGTTGCATTATTTCTTGATCAATAGTTACTTGATAAGTCTCACTAGTCCATTTACCCATCTGTGACGTACTGATGTGTATGTCAGATTGTCAGCTCCAAGGGGATTCGTTAACGACAGTATTTCTTTACTGTAATTAGTTCGTTACTATATTTCATTAATGCTTCTAATAATTAAAGTACTTAATCAACAATAGGACCTTAACTTGTGTTTCATCATCAATCACTTGAATCAAGATAGATAACTTATTTCTTTAGTAACTTTTGGTTAGCATCATTTCCTATACATTTGATCTTCATAGTTGTTGACGCCCCCATCTAGACAGGCTAGGCATAAGTGCTATACATGTCTCATTACTAAATAAAATCTATCACTAAACATTTACAGTAACTCACTGAGCAAATGCCTAAAAGCTTTCAATATAAACCCTCAACTTTCTAAAGTTTCAACTTTACCCATATACTATATATAATATATGATTTTAACCTATTAATATGTGGTTATGTTTAGGTTTTTTTCTTGACGTCTCGGCAATTAAGTTAAAAAAATGAGGTTCTATTCAAAGTATTGTAAATTTGGGTATCGTAAGCTGTATTGGTAGAAGTTAACATGCTAGTAGCCTAGTACTATCAAGAGTGAAACCGATACCAACCGAAGAGCTTTCGTACTAGTATGTAAAGATTTTCTTGGCGGGTTTGCAGTTCTTATGAAAGACAGTCGTCTAAGAATTCAATCTCAAGCTCAAGACTTTAGAAGGGGATAAAAATGTTTTCTACCTATGTTCATTATCCAGTGCCAAAGCGACACAACTTCATAAATTTTTTTATGTGCTTAACAACATTAATGTCACTGTCGCACACGTGTTGCATCATGCAGGCCTTTTGTGGTTGTGGTTATGTAGTGTTAATGTGTAGGAGAGAGTTTGGATGGGCCTTCATTGGGGACTGAGGAAATACAAAGTAGAAAGGAAGGAGAGAATATAGTGAAAATGATGCAATGGCTAATATAGCCGGATTGAGATCCTGTCCACATCCACTATTAAGGTTGTTTTAATGTTGTTCTTAACGGAATAGTCGATCGTGAATAGATTGGGATGTTTAACCCCAAGGAGCTGTTTATGGTTGCATGGACACAGCTTCTATGGGATGGGGGAGGGTCACAGCCCCTCCACTTTTTTTTCATCCGAATGCCCACCCCCGCCCCCCCCCCCCCCCCCCCGAGGAAGCAAAATGTTATAAACTTTGGCCCCTTTTGGGTAAAAATCATGACTTCGTCACTGTTAATGGTTGGAGTTGAGGGACTTGAAAGTTTTCTTTGGGACTGTCATCCAGGTCTGGGCTTGAAATGAAACTAAAGATGAAGCTCGGTTTGTTTGCATGGGTAGCGCGCCGCCAAGGCTCGAGGAAATGAAGGAAAACATGGAAGACTTGGATGATAAATTAATCGAAGGATGCATGCAATTTATATTATAAACAAAACATCATTTTTTCCTCAACTTAGAAAAATGACCCAAACACTACCGACGATAACAGGGTGATACAACTAGTATAATGTTAGATTGAGAGTGATGATAGTGAAAGTTTTAGTTGAGAGTGACAGTGACAGTGACCAATAGATCATAGTTCGAATGATTAAAATTCAATAACTCATAAAAAAAGTATTAGCCTACTCAAGTAATATATTTATTTTATAAGAAACAGTTCTATGAGGACATGAGCAACAACATCATGAATGGTTAATGCTAATCTAGCTAAATACAATGTAAATAATATATTTACATAAATGTTATTTTCTTCAGGCTATAAAATGGTATTTTCAGTTTTGTATTATTCAAGAAATAGTCAAATATATGAAAGATTATTAGAATTGTTACATAAGATAATTAGAACAATACAAACGTGTGACTTGTAAAAGATAACGACATATATGCACTTGAGAAATATATCTTCAAAATTTAGTGACATCATATGCTTTTCAAGGAAATGTGGATTCTAGGCCGGCCACTGCTTGACAAATGAAAGAATCTAAAAACGAACGAAAACGATGCCGGTAAAGGTGGAGAGAGTGGGAGTTGGAGCGGGAGATCGAGAGTTAGGACTGCTTGGTATCGGCAAGAGCACTGCCCCTTGCCTTACACTACCCAGATGAGCGAGTCGTTGAAGTCGATCATGAATTCACCATATTTTCGACTGTTGGCCTTGCTGAATGTTTCCCATTATTAATATGATACAAATGTCATTCTAATTAAAAAGAGAGCCTAATGCATAATTACATGATTAAGAGCTTCTTCAAAACAAGGGACATCTTTAACTTCAAGAAACACATGTGCTTCCAATCCGTCGCCTTGAGCGTCGTCCATCAAATATGCCATGCTACTCGCCGGTATGGTCCCAGGCGCTACCCAAACAGGCTTTCCAAAACCAAACTCAGCTTCATAAAAAGGAAACTTACACCAACTAGTTACAATCACCACATTAGAAAATAGATAGATTTTATTCATATTCGACGTCAACGAATTCAAAACCCTCTCTTGCCCCTCCTCGCCATCTCGCCCCTTTGAGAACTTACTTATAGTTTGTTTGACAGAATCGCTTAAACGGTCCACCATATCTTCAGTTGCTTCATCTGTGTCATAAAAATCTGTAGTACATAACCCCCAAAAGTTCCCACAAGAGTTTTTGGGTATTGTTAAGGATCCCATTCTTTCCCTTAAGTTTACTGCCTGGATGAGTATAGACTCTCTTTGATGGTCTCGTTTTGCACGATCAACGCGCATGAAAGTTTTCCATATGATTGCTGCTACTAACTGCACCTTGGACCATCTTCGAGTGCTATTATTGTGTCCCTTTGATTTCATGTTTGATATTACACTCTCACTGAATGAAACTTTCTTTCTTGTAAACATGTGTATCGTTTCATCGCTCATAGGTTGCACTGGAATAGAATTTAAACCGCGTGCAGGTAACAATAAGGATGAATTAAAACCTGGCCCTGTGAGTTTAGTCTCGTTCTCTTCTCGGTTTATACTAGCCCATTCATTTATGATTGTGCATAGCGTCGAAGCATCAACAATCTTGTGTGTAGCACTTACACCAATTGCTATGCCTCCACATTCGAAGGTGGTTACTTGTGTCGCAAGTAACGAGTCACTGTATTTATGAATAGCCCCGATTTTGGATGGAATCAAATCATCAATGAACTTAATGTTGTCCCCTTTGAAAACAAGAAATAAATCTTCAAGTTTGATATTAGCATTGGCGTATATAAACTTAGCACCTTGGTCGTTGCAGTCGATGGTATGCGTTTCTTCAACGTATCTACCCGCAAGAGGATAGAGTCGTGTTAGTGTTTGTTTGAGCGACTGTTCAAGGCGGGTAACAGCATTGTTTGTGTTGTGTCGAGTGCCATTAGCGGAGAAAAAAAGGACAACACGTACGTCAGCGGCCCCGACAAACTCGTCGATGAAGCCTAACTTGTAGTGACGGAGTGTTGGAGCTGTGGGAACTAAGGGTGTTATGAGTTTGGTAGATTGTTTTTCAACCTTCATTGATAGATATTGCAGTTGGTATTGGATCTAATAAGCTGAGGGTTCATTCATATCTCATAAGATACTATTTATAATGTATTAGTTTTAACTTTTAGTTACCGGCCAGCATTTGTTTTTTGTTTTGGAGTGGCTAGTTAATAATGTAAAAGCTAATGAAGATCTGCATTTGTAACTTGTAAAGTTGTTAGTGCGCATATTATACCTACATCAGTCTTAAAATCATCATCACATTTGGATTCCGCCGAATTTGAACCTACCACCGTTTGGTTGACAGGTACACTTATTTACCATCATGTTGTCCCCTTAAGACGAGGGAGGTTCTTCCCCTACAAACTAATTTTTGCAAATGTCTTAAGTCACCCCGAACCTCAGTCAAATAAACTCTAATCGGGCTCATTTTAACGGCGTTTGAACCGTGTCCTCAAACACACCCCCCCCACACACACACACACACCAAAAAACCTAAATCCCCACCCCACTACCTCAAAAGACCTAAACTCCCCCATCCACCCAAAAACCTAAATCCCTCACCTAAAAAAAACATAAACCTTAGGACTAAGACTAAACCCTAGAAACAAAGATGGTAAATTAAATTGAAGTTCGTTTGACCTAGTTTTCAGTGTGATTTAAGGCATTTCTTGAGTTTTTAGGCAAAAATTAGTTTGTAATGGATTTTCTATCCCCTTAGGACACTTAAAAGCCATTCTAAGATGAAAGCGTGTTGACATATTAAAGAACTCCAAATTTAAGTATGCTTGAGTGGGTACATCCAAGAATGGGTAAAATCTAAGATAAATTTTACTCGTGCAACCAAATGCAAAATTCGTGAACTCCCTAAAGGCAAAGCTGGCTGCATTGAAGTTAGACATTGGTACAGTTCTTCAACTCCTTGCATGGCACTGTGAACTTGGCATGTTTAAACCTATGTAAATTTAGATGGTCATAGTATTGTTACGATACAAATAATAGAAGGACCAAATACGTAACAGTGTAATAATGTCGAGGGAAAATGGTAGATAGTTCATATGTACTTAAAACAGAAGCCATGGATATCATACATTTGAGTTGCAAACTTTATAGAGTTCACAAAGGTGAACCACATCGAACAAGAAGACGTCCAGGTTTTGCGAATTAGAAGAAGGAAACTAAGTAAAAAAAAGCTCAAAACTCAACATTCACAAAGTTATTCAGTGACCATCATAACATCCTGACTTCTTAAGCCTCCAAACAAAAGACTACAAATTACAATAACTGTTGTTGATCCTGGCTTTAGCCAATACTGCTCAGAAGATGTAATTAAACCAAACCCGAACACTTAAATCGTGTACAGTTAAACAAGAACCAATACCTGAAACTCATATCTATATGACTATGTAAAAACATTTTGAAGTCTGTTTTCTTAGAATTTCACCTCATAGCAACTGTCAAAGTTTTGAGTTTTACTTTTTCCGGGCTACAAAAGACTCGATGCTCCCCATCCAACGGATGTATTCGTTTTTACTTTTATGCTGCATACATTTATGCAAAAACACAGCTAGTTCGTCATCTATTCCTCTTGCCTCCAAGAAATCATACAGTGAAGTCTGCAGCTCATCGTCTAAATCACTGCAAACGTGCCAATCAAAACCGTGCTTAAAACCATAACAATATAAAATCTATTGAAGAAATCATATAGGTGTTGTAAGAATGGATAATTACTACAGATTCTGATTATAATAGAGATTAATACATAAAACGACCAAAAAGACAATCCTGCGAAAAATGAAGAGATAGTTTGTGAGATGGGTGAAAAATTTAGTCCTAAAATTTTATAAGTAATTTTGCAGCTAATATGAAATTGATATTTAAAGAACCAAAAACCAAAATCAGAGTCAGTTAAGTTAAAGTTAATAATACGCAAGTCTACGAATTAAATAAAACCCAAATCCAAACACCCCTAAAATTTATTAAACTTTTGGATGGATTAACTAGCCAGCACTCAGCAGGTACAAAACTCTATTATTAACTACCCAACCATCTTTTAGTTCTCCCTTTTATCGTACAAAAATGAGACAGCGATCAACAATATTTGATCCCACTCATTAGTATTGTTAACTAAAACGATAACATCCCATTTGAATCATGTGACAAAGGGTGAAAACCCAACCCCTACAATTTTCAACATAATTTTCAAGAACTGGAAGTGCAAGCTACACGATTAGAAATAAATATATATAATAAAAGAACAGAACAGAACAGAACGGAACGGAACTTACTTAAAAGGAGGACCCAAATAAGGTTTACCCGTCATTCCATCTTGGTCACGCATAAAAACTTTATCAATCTCTACACTTTCAGGCCAAACATTGCACACAAATTCCAAAATACCAGTTTTTTCATCCTTAAAGATGTCAACGACCATCGAAATGTAAAGCTCGAGATCATTAGCTGTGGTAACAGCACCATCTTTTGCAGCAGCAGGCGGAGCAGAAACTTGGAACATGGTTACCTCTACCTTTATCTCTTCCTTGGGCCCGAACTCTTTATTCAATCTGATCCACTGCTCTCCAGTCCTCTCGTCAATTGAAAACGATTTAAACTTTGGAACAAGCTACAAAGAAAACATACATTAATAAGCGTACAACAAATCTACATCTCTTTATGCTCATAGTCATATAAAATACAATACATTTCCATATATGTATATACAATCAAGACGTATGCTTTCGACTAAACAAAATCTCACTCAATTGATGGAGTGAGATAAAAGAAGCAGCTAGCCTAGGTAAACTGAAGGTAACAAAAACCAAATGCAAAATCAAGCATAACCACTTGCTAGAGAAGTGGTACATGATGCTATAACAAATCAATCAGTGGTGCTATTTGCGGTTAATGGTAACAACATCAAAACAGCATAAGCTGTAAACATATTATGCATATGATATGCCTAAAATTTATTAATTACTTAAGTTTTCATGCATCGAAATATATAAAAAAGAGGTGTAATATTTGACAAGTGAAATCATAAAACAGAGAAGGGGGAAATGAGGGACCTGAGTAAGAGGAGATCGATCGAGCTCGTATTGAATGTCGTTGCGGATGAGTCTACGAATGCGATCTTCGAAAGCTGATTTTCGCATCTCTGAGACGTAACCTCTGGATTGAAATGGAAATGGAAATGGAGATAGTTGTTGTTGAGGATGAATTAGGGTTACAGGACGGTATAAAGAGAGAGACGACGATCTTCTTACAAGCAGTCGGAGAGCCATTGTCATGAGTTTGGTCGATGTTCAAGTGCGATTGCAGCAGCAGCAGCAGCAGGATTTAACAAGGGTTTTTGTTTTTCTATCATCTCCATCTACACAAACACACAATTATTTATTTATTTATTTATTTATTTATTTATTTATTTATTTATTTATTTATTTATTTATGACGTATGAGTGAACGAGGAGGTGAATATTACCGCGGTTAAGACATGAACATGAATATTTATTTGTTTTTCATCATCTCCATCTACACAACACGAATTTGTTTTTCGGCATGCCTCTGCATAGAGCGTATGAGCTCCCGGAGCCGACAACCCATGCGCTGCAAGCATAGGCCACTACCAATCCCTAGTGACAAAGGTCAGTTTATTAATGAATGTCGTACCAGAGTAAACTCACCCACTTAGGAAGAAACCTGCATACGCTGTAAAACCTCGTATCATCGTGGCTCATTTGATGGGAATGTGGAACCTTGAAGAGTCTATTTAAGGTTTTTCTTAATCATTTACTAAACTACGAACGCTCTTTGATGTAAGCGAAACAGCTTTATCTCTATGATAAGGTTTTTCTTAGGTTTTGACATTTCTACATCGAAGTTGCGGTCAAACAACCGCAAGCTAAAGACGGCAAAGAGGGTCCATTGTTCATTTTGAAACTAAAGTAGAGTTTACGATCACATACTCGCGACTTGCAAAGATCTTTGATAAGCATCCAAAGGTTTAATCCTCACTAGACGTTATTGTGTGACTATTTATCAAGATCTTGTGATATAAGTGGACACTCCAACTTGTTTGAGAATTGGCATTCTCTTATACGACTTTTCACTATACCGTTTTTCACAAAACGGACTTTTAAGATACTTTAAACTTTAAAATCAAAAACTACTAGAGATATCTTTTGAAGCTCTTCAATGATGTAATCGAATAATAAAGGGTTAGAGTGTCAACTAGCAAAGACTTGGTCTTCTCACGCTCACGTTAAAGAACGAAGAAGAACTAAACAAAAAGTAGTACGTAATGAAGAGATTACAAAAGAGAATATTTAAAGAAGAAAATGTACATTTCAAATTAACTAAATATACGAGTGAAAGTTTGTTATTACATAGGTATGCATTCTATATAATTTTTTCGACATTCATTACAAGCTCCATGTTATATCTATATCATTTCTTGTTTATATGATTAATTGATCTCTCTTTAAACACATACCCCTCATCATTTGTTGAGATAATGAGATTATTAATAGTCAACCATCCTGAACCAACAATAATGAACAATGTTTAGACACTCAATTTGAACACATAAATATAATTATTTGTTATTCAGTGAAGTACTTGAAGTATAGTATAAAAACACATTCATATATAGATATTGCGGTGACCAAAATGTTTTTTCTAAACCGAATCGGTTTTTTGTAACCTTTTTTTCCAGGTTTTTCTCACTGTTTTTGTTTAACCCGACCCGATTTTTAACTGGTTCAGAGTGTGGAAAACATCAACTGGTCTAGGCAGGTCGGGCCGGGTTAAAAAAACGGGGTAAAAAACTGGATTTTTTAATAAAAGAAATCGGTTTTTAAAGTTTGGGCTTTTATATTAAAAAACGTTGGGCCATTTTATTCAAAACGTGAAACGGACCTTTAATGTTATAAAACAGGAATGGGCCTTTTATGTAAAATTGTAAATGCTTTGTTTTTAAAAAACTCACAGCACTTATATTTGTTTAAAAAAACGTTTTTTATTAAAAAAAATAAATAATTACACAAAAAAATAACTAAAAGTTCATTTTAATTTATTCTTAAAAAGGTCCATAGACATTAAACAGTTTACATGAGGATGAAACAATAAATATTGAGTGCAACAAGACTCGATCTTTAGCTTGCGTAAATTATGATTTGATATAGTCCGCAGCATGAATCTTTCGTTATGAGCAATCCTACAACTTGAAGTCTTTAACTTTAGCAAATTTGCTTTTTATCCGAAATGGATAAGAAAGCTCCCCCGTTTTGAAATGAGTATGGGTGAAAGGCTCGCTTTCACCTACGACTTTCTCATCAGAGGTTAACTTTTCAACAACCACTTGAAATGAGTTATCTACCATAGTATTTCAATTAGGACTTCAAATTTTTTTTTTGTCAAAGGTGAATATAAAGGCCAAGTATATGTACAGACTTAAATCTAAAAGACCCATTGTCAATGTTAGAGTCATACTCGTGTAAACCAGCCGTCTTAACCATCAAATCATTACCAACCAATTCGATAGTCAGGACTGATAGAAATCAAAAGATGATAATTAAAACCGTTTAAAACCAATATACCACAGTAAAATAAATAGCATTCCGTATTAAATAACCTTTACATATACTGTATTTTATATAGGAAAGATGGGTAGGTGTATATATGTTGAATATTAACCTACATCAAATATCCAACATAATTGTAATAAATATAATTAAATTTAGCTCAAAATAATTAGTCAAGGTCACCAACAATAGAGGTTAGACCATGAGGAAGATTATGATGCATGAGCCCTTCAGCCCATGTACCCTATTGGTTAACCAACCATCATGTTTACTTGACCGCGAACCGGTTATGGATTTTGGACCCTTAATCAACCTTAGAAGGTTCAAATTTTCACAACATTTGGACCATCAAGAAACCTTGTTTTTGAGTAAAGAGTCAACCATGTCAGCAACATGTCTACTTCACTTGCCCATTTTCTTCCCTGCACAAACAAGAGGATGACAAAAGTCAAAACTAGAGTCAATGGTTAACTACAGAAGTCGAAATTTGTTAATACGCTTTTACCTCTTTGGAACCATGATCTTCGAACTGCTTGGCGAATCTGGCGTTCATGTCTCTCTAAAAGTTCATCAATTCGATTCGGTTGAGATAACAAAGGTCCAGAATATTCAACCTTCTCTTCCTGATCTTGATAAATCTATAATGCAACATTTAAAACATTTAAATTTCATACTTAAGGATTATACAACACAAACTTATCGCAAGAGCAAAAAGAACAACATAAATCATTCAGTTTTTTAATCAGTGATTCATATATTTACAATTTCATACGTCTTACATACAGATATGTATGTGTCTGACATCTATGTGTCTGTCATATGCAAAAAAAACCCATCAACATAATATGTTATACGTTTTTAAAGTTTTAGACGTTTACCTACACATGCGCACGTTATCTGAAGGTAATGTAGCCTACACATGACTTACGTATGTATTGCTTAAATATAAAATTATAAACAAAGCTTTTTCTTACATATTTTTTTCTAAATTTCAGGATAGATGAAAAAAATATTATTTCTACCATTTTCTTATATTTAATTTTTTTGTTTTGTGTGATGGACTTGATTACTTACCATACTCATTCTCTTGATAAACCCATCAGACCCTACATCAAACGAATCGGGTCGCTCTAATTGGCTCCAGTTTTTAATAACCAACCCGTTTGCCTCTCGTCCTCTGGAATTGGGCCGGTCAAGATTTTCACAACATTTGTGGTCAAAGTTTTTCGAATGTAACGCGCCAGAAGGTTCAGAAATCAAGCTTCTTGAACTGGACCGGCTGCGTGACCTTGTAGATAATGAATCATCTAACCGTCTTCTGGCCCATGCAAAACCACTTGAAGCTGGAACTTGTAGAGGACCAGAATATGGAATGTCATCTTGAGATGCATGTTTCGTATGTGAACCGCCATCTGTTGTGCTTATAGAAGGCTTCCGTAGCTCGAAACCCAAAATTATCTCTCCTCCTTTCTTGTTATCTAAACTGTTTCCATTGACTTTAAGCCTGGTTTGACTTTGACCCGGTAAACTCTGTAAATAATGTCCGATTAATTATAAGATTAGATGAAAAATGAACAACAGACCATTGGTTTGTGCAAATCTAAAAAACAAACAAACCTCTTCTGGTGCTAATTTAGTCGAGCCATTTTGTTTTCTGGGTAACCTTCTTGAGACTTCAGGTCCACGGGTTCTCCCAACGGGCTTTTTCCTAAAAAAACACGACATTTTTCTCAATGGCAGCCATTATATCGTTCAAATATGAAAAGGGTTTGGTCTTGAACTCTGTTTATCACACAGATTGAAATCAAGTTGTTACCTTTTCGAGTCTTCGCGATGTTTTGCATCGATCTCTTTGTTTGGAGGGTATTTTGGTAAACTTGATGGATCGCATGCATATGGCTTCGTCTTGAAATACTGTTGTAGCAATGTAGCATAGAAAAAAAGTTGCAAAATCATTAAAATGAGACGCGGACCAGAGAAAAAATATGGATATAAGTTATGAAATAGTCTACATTTTTATGTAACAACTCATTTGACTTTCAAATATCAAACTTGTATTTTCTAAATTTGCATATATTCCGCTTGACTTAAAAGTCAAAATATGACAACTTGACAAATTATTTAACAATGTACCTCAGATGCAAGAGCCGAAGACGCGGTCCCTCGCTTGTATGGTTCCACAGACAACAAGGTTTCAATAAGTTCCACGTCACATTTTGGCAAGTCTTTAAAAGTCTCCCATAGACAACTTTCATAAGCATGTTGTGGTTTAAACAATGTAGCATGAGGAAGCTTTGACTTTTTCCAATAGTCCTCCGGTGGCGACCCACAAAGCTTAAAGATTTTGTGCAATTGTTCCACCTGTTCACATCTCTCATCAATATTAGTCAATGTAAACGAACACGTTAATGATTTCCAACAATGTTATTAGATGAAGGATTTATTTTGAAGCTGAAAAGTAGTTGGTTTGACTTTTGATAGTCAAAGAAAGTAACTACCTCTGTTCTTCCTTGTAAAATTGGTGAACCAAGAAGCAGCTCTGCAAAAACACACCCAATGCTCCATAGATCCACAGAAGCTTCATAATCCGTCGACCCCAACAAAAGTTCAGGCGGCCGGTACCATAACGTCACAACTCTACTAGTCAAAGGTTGCTTCTTTTCACCAACAGAATTACAGAAATTCGCCAACCCAAAATCGCCAATCTTCATAACTCCTTCATTATTTACCAACAGATTCGCCCCTTTAATATCGCGATGCATTACACCACGTGAATGACAATGTTCAAGCCCAGATAACAACTGCTTCATGTAACATTTAATCTGTTTCATGATTCAAATCATAAAAGTCAACTTTTTAACTCCAAGATCCTTAAATAAACACCTAACATTAATTTATGCAAACTAACCTGAGACTCAGTGAATTTAATTTCTGGGCAAGAAAGTAAGCCTGAAATGTCATGTTCCATGTATTCAAAAACAAGATATATACTACATGACAATCTAGACGTTATAATTCCATCTAACTTCATAACATTCGGATGATCAAGCCTACGAAGAATCACTATTTCTCGTGCCATGAACCGAACACTTTCAGGTTCAAAATTGTCAAAACGAACCTTCTTCAACGCTACAATCCGCCCCGTTTCAAGCTCTCTAGCACGAAATACACTACTGTAAGTACCCTGCCCAACCTATCAAACCAAAATTCAACACAAAAAATAATCACATTCAAATCTCAAACACAAGTTTATTAGTCCATTTCCTATAACCAATTATACGCCACGGATAGCTGACATATAGTTGTGTCAATTTATAATACGAGGTGTCTGAATAACACGAAGGTTAGGGGTAATTTGGGAAATGTGTGTGAAAATTGAAATAAAAAACTGACCTTTTCAAGTTTTTCAAATGATTCAGCTCTGAATGGTACCCAACCGTGAATAGCTTCACCGGCAACTGCACTGAGCCAGCCAGGCCAACCGGCAGCCACCTGTTCAGCCTCAACATATTTATGCAAATTTCCCAACCTAAAACTCACTGAGTCACTCGCTCTACCTGACTCACCCAACTCGGTAACTGACTCAGTAGCCTTATTGTTGTTTTTCTTCTTGTTTTCCGATACATCGCCGCCGGCGTTGATCCGGCCAGAACCAAAAGCACCCGAATGATCGGCAGCAGGTGTTACAGACACTGCCTGTTTTGATGTCACACAACCCATTTGTTGTTGTTGTTGATGTTGTTGTTAGAGGAAATTATTAATCATGAAAAATGATTGATGGAGGTGAAATGGAGGTGTGGTGTGTAGATCACGGGAAACTATCAAATGGTTTGAACATTTATATACATGTGTGTGTTTTGTGTTTGTGTTTGAGAGCATTAAAGACACTCTCCTGTATTTACATTCGTTCTCTCTCTAGATATCAAAGCGGCAATTGCGGAGGAGTGAGAAGATGGGGGTTTCAAACAAACGGCAATCTTGCTAAATCAACGGGCAATGAAACAAGCTTAGATTTTATTATGATTATCATATTTGTTTCATTGTTTATTCCTTATACATATCATGTAATGTTGGTGTGGGATGATCAAACATTCTTAATATTGAATGATTTAACACTGAACTGAATTATTCAGATGTAAAACATGTAGCCCATGAATGGTGGTCTTTATATATATTTTTTAATTGTGATGATTATTTAGGTTTAGCGGTATACCTCTTTATAGTTTAAGTATGTTTAAACCTCAGATGAGATTTCAACCGTCAATCGTTGGTTTGATATTTGAAGATGACGTTAACCTGCTACAGGGTGAAACCGACAAGCTCGTTAAAACCTAATGACTGTCGTATGCTTGGAGATCTCAATGACAATGATAACAAGATTTTGACTCTAATGAGATTAGTATTTGTGACCTTAAAACAAGGTCACAAAGTTTTTCATCACACCAACAAATGTTAGTGAATCAATGTACACGGACAATGGTGTACTCGTTTAATTAGAGGCGTTGTGTTAGAGTATTGAGAATGAGAATTTATCTTTTGAGTTTATGTCATATAGTAATAATCAAGTTTCTTAAGTGTTCTATTAAAATCACTTAAAGAAACAACAATTAAAATTGGGTAATGGGTTCGGTTTGGGTATTTTTAACTTTACTTCAAGTTCATTAAATCATATTCATATATAGATAATTAATTAGATATATAAAAAAATATATATTAAAAAATATATAAATTTCTTATTCGAATTGGGCGAATCGAATGCAAATACAGAAAAGCATATTCTATTCGATCCACATTCGAAAAAATTATTCGAATTGAATGCAAATCAAATTCGATTGACTGAAAATCGATTTCGAATGGCCTTAATCGGATTCTATTCGAATCGAATTTTGAATAATTTGAATGGTATTCGAATAATGAACACCCCTAAAAATATATAGTTATAAACTATAAGTTAGATAAAAAACAATTTGTATTTCGTGCTTTCTTCCTTAATAATAGTAATAACTAGATTTAAGCTTGGGCCGCGCGTTGCAGCGGTCGAGACACGCAGTTGGGTCTTCGTCACATGCGTTAATAAAAAAAGTTTTATGTCGTGTACATCACGTCGTAAAACCGTAATGCGTCACGTATTAAAAAACGGTGTAATATCAAAAGTTAGAGATCAAAACGATAAACAAGTCAAATCCTGAATGTTGAAGTCGTACTATATATCAAAGCAGAGTAAGAGATCAAAGTCAAAAACTAATCAGGAGGTAAAATGACAATTATTAAAAGTAAAATGACAATTAGTAAAAATTGAGTATTAAAACCGTAAATACTTCAAAAGTTAGAGGTTAAAACTATAAATACGTTAAAAAAAACGCGACGTGACGAACCTTGGTAGGCCGGTGCAAAGCACCGACCTTACCTTTTAGAAAGTAGTATATATATATATTAATAATTTGTAGATGTCGATTCTATAAATAGTTATCTTAATATTTAACGTTTAGTAAAAGAATTTACTTGATCATGCATAAAAACTACTCCGTAATTAATATTCCTAAAACTATAGAAAAATAGTAGTGTTTATCAATTATCATAAATTCACAAGTCAACAAACAGGGGATGATGGGTGGGCCCTAAACATGTCTCCTAACTAATATGTAGTATTTTAGATGAGAACTTGTTTGGTGGGTTTGGTGTGAATATTGGACTAGGTTGAATCTTTGCACACTTTTCCCATTATCTTTTCTTATTATACTTTGTTACATGTAAATATGTAATTTAATTTTATAGTGTATTTAGGGTTAGAACTTTGAAAAAGAATAGTATGTTTTATTGGATTAACTATGTGTATCAATAATATCGCATTTTGTAACTCTAGTTATAAAAAAATAGAAATACAGTAAAAATAAAACATGAAATCTGTGTTTTTTATGAGAAACTTTAATGTGTTGTAACGAAAAAAAATCCATCAATATCGTAATTCAGTGTGATATTTTACGTATCCCTGTTGTAACGTGAAATTCGGGTAGGGGCTAAATATTCTAGCGATTATGGCCACGCTTTTATTGTAATGTTTTAACAAAATAAAAGCTTCTATGAGAGGAGGTTAGAGGACCAAACTGTCAATAGAGTATTAGTGTGGACCAAAGTGTAAACCGAAACATCACCACAAACTCACAAAGTTGTTTGTTACTAACTTCGTCCACTTTATAAGTCTGATCAAATTGGTTTGGAACTTCAAGTCAACAAGAAAATGGGAAAGAGACTTATTGGGTATTTGGGTGTACACTCAAATATTCTCTCACCAAATATAATATATAACTAGAATTATATGGTGCTAATACGTTACGTGAGTCATTTATAAATATATTGTCGTATAATATAAAAAAACGTTCGTTTTATAGTGTAATTTTTATTAAAAAATATTGTCGATCGTATATAAAAGTTATGAACGCTTTAAAAAGATGGTGGAATTTGAAAACGAGTCAACGACTAATATACCCTTGTTCTACCATTTAAAGTTCTAATTATTTACCATTATGCTACATTATGTTTATAGGTCATTGATCATCATTTAATATTAGATCTAATGCTCCAAATTCATTCTTAGACTTTCTAAGAAACATAGATTTTCTCGTTGAACCCTCTTCGTCATTTATATACCATTAAATTTCTATTTTCACAACTCTTAATATGATACACGAGCTAAAATAAATGAAAAAATAAATAGCAAACAATTAACTTCAAAGAAAAATAATAAAAACAACTGTACACACCACCATTACAATGATACACATTTGTACATAAACATCATCAAAATAAAACACTATAATATATAAAAATGCCAAAATGGCAAAACATGAAACTCTATAGTCTATAATATAACAATACTATTTTATAACCCATTTATACACACGATTAAAACTCGTGTATACACACAGATTAAATTTAAAATATATGAATTAAAAATTAGAACGTAGCATAATAATTAAATCACATAAAATCAATAATTATATACTTTTTTATCGGTCGAACTACAACAGATAATTTCAATTGATTATAGTAATTGATTTGTTACCAAATAATTGTTGGTTTTAACGGCGGCAAGTTTCGGATTAATGGAAATCATCTTTAAATTTTAAAATCAATTACAACCATCATCTTTAATTTGAAACCAATTGACGAGTTATATTTTGAAAACCCCAAAATTCATTTTATTCCATTAATTTAAGTGGTTGTAAATTTCTTCCCCCCCCCCACACACACACACTCCCCTTAATCAATTCATAAAATCCCGCTCAAATTTTCTTCCCCCTCAAATGTAACGCCCAAATAGGGTTTTTGGAGCCAATTTTACCACCCAAAAAACTCTAATTTATTAAATAGATATATAATCATCAAAATGTGATAACAATAAACAAAATAATCAAATTGCTACCATAAACATTATAATAATATATAAATTAGCAATATTTCACAACAAACAAAATTATCAAATTACGCAAAACACTATTATGATGTCTTTAAATGAATAAATAAAATATACTAATAATAATACTAATAATAATATAGCAAATTGGCTAAAACTAATCCTAACTAACACCTATTGGCCGAGAATAATCCAAACTCAGTTTATTCCCTCCAGTGGTCCCAAATCCAACTTTTTTGGCCTCCAGCGGTCCGCCGTTAAGTGCACTGATGTGGTCTAAATCATACATATTTTTATATAAATATTCTCTATACTTTTGGGTTATGTTTGGTCGATTTTCACTCCTAATCAGTTCATATTTATATTTTAATTATTTTAGGAGTCCATGAGCTAAAAGATACATTTTTAATTAACCTTGAGATCATCGAGTTGAAACTTTAAATATATTTTCTATTATAGTCTTAACTTGAAATATTGTCAAATCGTTTAATTAAATAAAGAAAATATAATACGTGATTGAAAAGCAAATGATTTTAGAATGTGAGATTTCAAATTTGTATTCACGTTTACAATTTTAAAAGAGTGATATAATTGTTTTAAACTTATTTTGGTTGGTTATGTTTTTTTTAGTGAAACACAAATGCATGTATTGGAAAGTCAAACCAATCACAACCACCATCGTTACGCATCGGATCTTCAATGATTTAAAGCCCATCAGATCAAGAAACTAAAGGCCCAAAAATGTTAACTTAAATAAGGAAAAGGAGACGGCAATAGGAGCAACGAAAAAAAAAGAATTGGAGATCGACGGCAGCCTTATATTTTTGTTGGTTTTTGGTGGTCGGCAGATTTTGGGAGAAGAGAAAGGAAGCGAACATCAATATATATTTTTCTTTTGGAGCACGAGACGAAGTCACGAGAAGCAAGACGAAGCACGGGATTGAGAATCGTTATCTAACGATTCCGGGTTCTTTAATTCCTTTTCGTTTCTTTCTTTTTGCTATGTTTACATACTTTAAACTTGTGTTTATTTTTGTGATCATGATTGTTGGCTAAGCTCTTTGAATCACCTAGGCCAATGATGAACTAGTTACTTTGTTTTTATGTTTGTTGGAATGTTTATGACGTTGGTTTATTTTATGATTTAGTAAATTATTACTTTTGGTTGGTTGAAGCATTATTACATATTTGGTTTGGTTTGAGTTAGTTTATTTATTCTACTTAGTTCTTGATGAATGTCTTTCATATAATAGAATTAAGTTAGGTCGCGGACTGTGTGTTAGTGACTATTTTATGGTTTAGGTGCACTAAAACCATAGGAATAATTAATCGGACCAAACTAATAAAAACGTGTAGCTAAACTAATATCCGTGAGGTGATAGTTTAATTGGTAGGTCTAAGTGGGTTGAATTGCTAGGCTTGTTTCTGTGAAGAATTGGTTTAGCTTTGGTTTAACTACGATGTCTACTAATATCAATTCAGTCAAAGTAAATACCTTAGGTTATTTAATTGTGAGATTAATAATCAACATAGGTACTAAGTCATAATCATTAGACAACTGTGAGGGAGTCTAATTCATAAACTGGTTCGCTTAATAACTTGATAAAAAACCCATAGGTGTCTTCTCGAAAAGGGTCGAGGGTCTTATCGGTGTTTGTGTCAAGTGATCATTTTACGATCCCAGTCCAATGTCTAAACGTTTTCCAACAAACTAATAATTTGAGTAACTAGGGAGTCGGGTCTAGGTGGTTTATCTCTTCTCATCGGATTTCAGTTCGTCTTTCGTGTCAGTTTCTATTTTTAGTAACTTTTTATTTTTAGTAAGTTTCTATTTTTAGTAATAAACCCCCATTTTCAAATAATCTTTTAATTTAAGTTGTGTCTAGTTAGCGAGTCTTAATTTAGTTAATTAAACGTAATATATAGAGTCTGTGGGTCGACACCCGGACTTACTTAAACTATATTGCATTCGACCGGTCCACTGCCGGTTGTGTGTAAGTTAGTCGGTTTGTCTTGGTTTTATAAATATTAAAACTAGGTGTTTTAGTTGTTTATTTTATATATATATTACACGCATCAAGTTTTTGGCGCCGTTGCCGGGGACTCTTGGTAATTGCGTTATTTAACTTTTTGAGTCTTAATCTGCTATACACGTGCTTTGTTTTTGTGTTTGTTTATTTGAGTCTTAGGAATAGTTTTTACTTTGCTCTGTTTTCTCCCAATAGAGTCTTTCTTGTAATAAGTATGTGTGAAATCTGTGGAGGACCTCATTTTACTTGTTTATGTCCTGATTATTCGAGGTCCTCCGCACCAACTTGTGTTACTAACTCCTTTATGCATGCACAGACATATTATTCTCAGGAGTGTTCAACATTCCAAAATTTCGGGCGGTTGAATAGAATAGAGGGTTTGTTGACGGAACTGGTGTCTAACAATGTTAGCTACGATCCTCAACCGCAGGATTCCGGGAAGTTGAGCAGAATAGAGGACTTGCTAACCCAGCTAGTGTCTAATGATGCCAATGCTCAAATGAGGTTAGCAGAGCGGGAAATCCGAGTACAGCAAAACCAGTTGATGCTGGAAGAATCTTATAAAGCTGTAGAGGAAAGCAAGAGATGTTTGGAAGAGGTTCAGCGTCAGAGGCTGCAACAAGAATCAGGTAATGATCTTTGCCCTTATCCTAAGTTCAATACTTTTCATGATGATTGGGATGAGATCATGCACGCACAACCCACTCCTTGGTTGCCAGGTAACGATACATCTAATTCTGATATTTCTTTTGATTCTTGTGATATTTTAAATGAGCCACAAGATAGTTTACACTTGTCTTGTGAGGATGAGATTTTGCAGGAATCACAAGTACATCCGGAGGCTACAATGGACATTTCAGTCCCACCTCCGGTTTGTCAGGTAGAGCTTGAGGAGTACAACCAGATGATGCAGGCAGAGGATGACCCGATTAGCCCAGACTTGGAGACGAAAATGGACGCTCAAGTCCCACCTCCAGGTAACTTAAATATTATTTATTCTTTTGATAGTGATTCTGATGATGAACTAGATGAAGTAAAATGGGCCGAGTATAGGGAATCCTTAGTTAGGGATGTAGTGCCTGAGGAAGAAGTAGAGTTAGGAGACTCCGTCAGCTGGATGTTTGGTATAGATGAGGAAGAGATAGAGGTTTGTTTGTCTAAGGAGGACGAGTTCTTAAATCTAGAGTTAGATAGTTTACCCGATCATAGTGATTTAGGTATGATTGATACCGAGGGTGACTTAGCATTGTTAGATGGCCTTCTAGAAGATGAACCTGTAGAGATGATTGCCCTAATATCCTATGAAAATGCTAAGTGTGGGGATCATCAACTAAGTGTGGTGATAGAAGAAGAACAGCACAGCCGGCCCGTGAAACATTTAGAGGATGAAGCTATACCTAGTTTACCTAAGTCACGGGATAAGGCAAAGAAAGGAAAAAGGAAAGATCGTGGTTGGGGCAAGGATGAGTGTTTTTACAAACCTAGGAAGATAGAGCCCTTAAAAGTTAAGAATGATCGATCCTTTAGGTATATGCCACGTATCCAGTTCGTTCCAGGTAAGTTCAAATATTGGTGGTCTGACCCAGTCCGAGTTTTTAATTTTCTTTTCAATATCGTTTTCGATTCCACTTTCAAGTTTTTAAGTGTTTATTTGGGTCGGGTGGAATTGAACGGATTGGATAGGGTTCAGATCAAGGAGAAACCTCCTGATTAAGTTTAAGTGTGGGGAGGTTTCTTATTATTTGTAGAGTTTATATTGAGTCGAAATTTTTATTTTATTTTTTTTAAAAATTTTATTTTTGTCGAGTCAGTTTTACGCTAGGGTATTCTTGTTTTTGTTTTTGCAGGTTTAAATCATTCTCACCCGTACTCAATCTCCATTCGGGTGAGTTTGTATTTGTGAAGACGAAGATGAATCTCGGGAGTGTCGGTGGAGGCTCGATCGCGACCGAAATGCTATACGATCGAAGCTGAAGATTGGAACGAAGACTTGGAGCTTACGCGTTTCACAAAACCAGCTAAGTCTTTTCCAATTCACCCTTCTATCTTTTATTTTTGCATTTTTGTTTTTATTTGTTTTTTTTAGATGTTTTCTATCTCTACATTGAGGACAATGTAGAACTTAAGTGTGGGGATGGGAAATAGTCATTTCTGAGTCTTAGTTGTTTTGTTTGAGTCATATAGAGTCTTAAAAATTCAAAAAAAAATTGAAAAAATTGAAAAATGTCTTTGTTAAAGTTGTGCACTTTTAAATAGAAAATGATAGGAAACTGATTCTGGTTTTCAAATGAGTTGTGGTTTTTAAAACAAAGATGAATTTGGATAAATTTTTGGTAACCCAATTAGCTGAGATAGTTTCCCTAAGTGTAGTAATTGAAAAGTAATTGTCATGAATCTCGTGGGTGTTCATCTTAGGAGGAATAGGAAGGCCTTAACTAAATTGAATTAGGCACCATTATAGGCTTTAGAACTTACATAGGTTAAGGGTTAGTGCCATTTTAGGATTTATAACACACTTCTTGTGAAAGAAGTGGCGCATCCGCAAATAAAATGTCCACCGGGTATAGTACTGAAAAAGCGCTCAAAGTAGCTGCTAAATAAAAGAGCTCAAAGTAGCCAAATCAAAAAAAAATGAAAAATATAAGGCAAGTGATCCAAGACCTCATGTGCTCTACCTCCGGGATAGCGACTTGGATACGACACCCCTGGGTGAGGTGATCTTGTTTTATGAAAAAAAAAAAGAATAAACAGTCTATACCCACAAAATTCATCCATCAAAATCCACCCTAATATGGCACTAGTCTTTAGTTTAGTTAAGTTCTTTAGGTTATTTTGGTAGGAAAACCTTTATGGTTTATCTGGCGCCTCGTCAAGCAACAATTAATCGGGCTGACTTATTTTTCCTTTGTGTGAGACCTTGTAGATAAATGATTTAATTAAATTTAGATTAAACATGATGGGAAACTTAATTGGCTAGTGTTAGGGTGTTTATGTAAACGCACCATTGTTTATCAGAATTCGGTTATTGGTTGAGAAACTGTAATGAAAGTTGAAACGTTAATTAGTTGTGATTCTATGTGCATGCTTTTTCAGGGACGAAAAAGGATAAGTGTGGGGATGTTTGATGTGGTCTAAATCATACATATTTTTATATAAATATTCTCTATACTTTTGGGTTATGTTTGGTCGATTTTCACTCCTAATCAGTTCATATTTATATTTTAATTATTTTAGGAGTCCATGAGCTAAAAGATACATTTTTAATTAACCTTGAGATCATCGAGTTGAAACTTTAAATATATTTTCTATTATAGTCTTAACTTGAAATATTGTCAAATCGTTTAATTAAATAAAGAAAATATAATACGTGATTGAAAAGCAAATGATTTTAGAATGTGAGATTTCAAATTTGTATTCACGTTTACAATTTTAAAAGAGTGATATAATTGTTTTAAACTTATTTTGGTTGGTTATGTTTTTTTTAGTGAAACACAAATGCATGTATTGGAAAGTCAAACCAATCACAACCACCATCGTTACGCATCGGATCTTCAATGATTTAAAGCCCATCAGATCAAGAAACTAAAGGCCCAAAAATGTTAACTTAAATAAGGAAAAGGAGACGGCAATAGGAGCAACGAAAAAAAAAGAATTGGAGATCGACGGCAGCCTTATATTTTTGTTGGTTTTTGGTGGTCGGCAGATTTTGGGAGAAGAGAAAGGAAGCGAACATCAATATATATTTTTCTTTTGGAGCACGAGACGAAGTCACGAGAAGCAAGACGAAGCACGGGATTGAGAATCGTTATCTAACGATTCCGGGTTCTTTAATTCCTTTTCGTTTCTTTCTTTTTGCTATGTTTACATACTTTAAACTTGTGTTTATTTTTGTGATCATGATTGTTGGCTAAGCTCTTTGAATCACCTAGGCCAATGATGAACTAGTTACTTTGTTTTTATGTTTGTTGGAATGTTTATGACGTTGGTTTATTTTATGATTTAGTAAATTATTACTTTTGGTTGGTTGAAGCATTATTACATATTTGGTTTGGTTTGAGTTAGTTTATTTATTCTACTTAGTTCTTGATGAATGTCTTTCATATAATAGAATTAAGTTAGGTCGCGGACTGTGTGTTAGTGACTATTTTATGGTTTAGGTGCACTAAAACCATAGGAATAATTAATCGGACCAAACTAATAAAAACGTGTAGCTAAACTAATATCCGTGAGGTGATAGTTTAATTGGTAGGTCTAAGTGGGTTGAATTGCTAGGCTTGTTTCTGTGAAGAATTGGTTTAGCTTTGGTTTAACTACGATGTCTACTAATATCAATTCAGTCAAAGTAAATACCTTAGGTTATTTAATTGTGAGATTAATAATCAACATAGGTACTAAGTCATAATCATTAGACAACTGTGAGGGAGTCTAATTCATAAACTGGTTCGCTTAATAACTTGATAAAAAACCCATAGGTGTCTTCTCGAAAAGGGTCGAGGGTCTTATCGGTGTTTGTGTCAAGTGATCATTTTACGATCCCAGTCCAATGTCTAAACGTTTTCCAACAAACTAATAATTTGAGTAACTAGGGAGTCGGGTCTAGGTGGTTTATCTCTTCTCATCGGATTTCAGTTCGTCTTTCGTGTCAGTTTCTATTTTTAGTAACTTTTTATTTTTAGTAAGTTTCTATTTTTAGTAATAAACCCCCATTTTCAAATAATCTTTTAATTTAAGTTGTGTCTAGTTAGCGAGTCTTAATTTAGTTAATTAAACGTAATATATAGAGTCTGTGGGTCGACACCCGGACTTACTTAAACTATATTGCATTCGACCGGTCCACTGCCGGTTGTGTGTAAGTTAGTCGGTTTGTCTTGGTTTTATAAATATTAAAACTAGGTGTTTTAGTTGTTTATTTTATATATATATTACACGCATCATGCACTTTTAACGGCCGTTAACTTTTTTTGATTTTTTTCGAATTTCAAAACAAGGTTTTATGGAAATTGATCGGGAGGAGTATACGATTCAATTGATGTAAACCTTACTTCGAACTGGTGTTCCAAACGACAAAACGGTCTTCATTCGGGCGTTTAAAACCTAACGGTGCTTTAACCGGATATCAAAATTAAACCATTTGGAGCAACAATTGGAAGTAAGGTTTACATTAACAGACTCGTATTCTCCTCCCGATCAAAATCCCTAAAATATCGGTTTGAAATTCAAAAAAAATAGAAAAAAAGTTAACGGCCGTTAAGTGCACTTAACGGCGGACCACTGTAGGCCAAAAAAGTTGGATTTGGAACCACTGGAGGGAATAAACTGAGTTGGGATTATTTTCGGCCAATGGGTGTTAGTTGGGATTATTTTAGGCCAATTTGCCTAATAATATAGATGATTCAATGTAAACCAATAAATATATAAAAAACCAAACTATTAGATTTTTTTAACAGCAACACCTTAATTTTTAAGGAGAACTACATCACAAACTATGGTTAGTAAGACTAGAATCCATAACTTAGTGCTCATAACACAATTGTGTTACCAATGGGCCACTAATCTCATTGGCACCAAACTATTAGATATATGTTAACACTAGGTTTAATTTCCGTGTATACACACGGGTTGATTTATATACTATTTATCTAAATGACGCATCATTGAGTAAATAGCAATAATTTGATAATATATTAAAAAAAATACATTCATCTTCTATAGTTTTTATGTAAGCAATTTTTTAAATATTTTAAATTTAAAACTTGAATGAGAAACAAACAAAATGATTATAAATGTGTTATTAAAAAAATACATTCATCTTCTATATTTTTGGCTTCATCAACTAATGCATGTTGAATTCCCTTTTAAACTTCCTATTATAAAACAAAAAAAATTTCCCCCTAAAAATTGCCCCTCCTAAAACCTTAATTTATTAGATAGACTAGGTTTAACACCCGTGTATTACACACGGGTTGAAAAAAATATTTTTAAAAAATTATAACTATTTATATTTAAAAATTTGTAAATAATTTTATAAATTATTATTAGTCATAAAATTTGTCTTTATTAATTCTCCTACTCAATTTCCCTCTCAACCTTCTTTTATAAAATAAATTATGTTTTCTCCCCAAAAAATTACCCCCTAAAAACTCTAATTTATTAGATAGATTAATACCAACTAATAATTTGACTAGTGACTATCTCAATTCTCAAGTTTAATCCCATTACCAACAGCGGTCTAAGTTTAACTTATCGTTACCTTTATTAGTTTTTTATAACGTGTCATATGCAGTTTAACTTATCGTTAATGTTATTAGTTTTTTTTATAGCGTGCCGGCATGTGGTAGCTTTCCAATCAAGTCTCCAACAACCAAATTCCGACCAATATCTAAAGATTACTTTTCATCTATCTTAATAGTTGTCACGTCATATGCCACGTCATAAGCCATGTTATAAAAACCAACGGAGTTAATTAATAGTCTGTTAGTCTTGAATTGTTGTTAGTAACATATATCAAATAGTTAGAATTGCCACATACAAAATGTAAAATTAAGACTATTGTTAGACTAATAATAGTTAGTACCTCGTAATATTATTAAAATCTATTTTTTCAAAATAGTATAGGCTATACGGGTTTTCAAAAAGTTGACAGGATTGAAATTACAAAATTGTATATCAATTATCTCTTGTCGAATTAGTATTAATGTTAATTGTTTAACATCAATATTTTAATTCCTAAGCACCCAAAACCTTGTTAATTTTATGTTGAATTCGTGAAATATGAGTGGAGTTATACTATAAAGTCTAATTTTTTTAGAAAGTCTAAGAAGTCATGAGATGATGACATGTGGCACTCCCTTAAAATTAGAAAGAAGGGTAAAGATGGTAATGTCTCTATATTTTAAGTTTCACCCCATTTTTTTAAACGTCCATAACTTTTACATACGATATTATTTTTTAAAAAAAATTGCACCATAAAAACGAGCATTTTCTTATCTTTAAAACGCGTATAATATTCATATATAAAAAACAATTTTTTTTCATGTTTTTCGCTTGTTGTGTTATTTGTCAACTAATTGTGTTATTTCTTCAGATCATTGTGCTATAACATAATAACCTAATGAAATAACAAAATGATCTGAAATAACACAATAACCTAATGAAATAACACAATGATCTGAAATAACACAATAACCTAATGAAATAATACAATGACCTGATGAAAATATAACACAATGACCTATTGAAAATATAACACAATGACCTGATGAAAATATAACACAATGACCTGATGAAAATAAAACACAACGACCTGATGAAAATATAACGCAACGGCCTGATGAAAATATAACACAACGACCTGATGAAAATATAACACAACGACCTGATGAAAATATAACACAACGACCTGATGGAATTATAACACAAAGACCTGATGAAATTATAACACAAGACCTGATGAAAATATAACACAACGACCTGATGAAATTATAACACAATGACCTGATGAAAATATAACACAACGACCTGATGAAAATATAACACAATGACCTGACAAATATAACACAATCTGAAAAATATAACACAATGTTTTGACTAATATAACACAATGAGCTGAAAAATATAACACAATGACCTAACGAATATAACACAATGAGCTGAAACTTCAATAAAAAAATTATTTTTTATATATCAATATTATATGCGTTTTGAAGATAAAAAAACGCTTGTTTTTTGGTGTAATTTTTATTAACAAATATTGTCGTATGTAAAAGTTATGGACGTTTAAACAAGATGGTGGAATTTGAAAGTGAGACAAGACTAATATATCATTGGTCTATCATTTAAAGTTTTAACTATTTACCATTATGTCACCTTGTGCTTATGAGCCATTGATCTTCATTTAATATTAGATTTAATGGTCCAAATTTCTTTTTAGACTTTGTAGGAAATTTAGACTTTGTAGTTGAACCTAATTCCGTGAAATATTTCAGATCGTTTAGAAAATTATCACCTTTGTATAAAAAGCATGGATATTAAAAAATATCGAGATCTAACAAAATCTCTCACGTAAAACGGTGCAGATTATTATCCATGCTTTAACGTGTGAAATTTTTTATTGTTTTTTTTCTTACACATTTTATACTACATTTTAGGTTTGAACAAATGCTATAAAATAATTTTAATAAACAAGATTTAAAAATTCAAACTATTTTCACTTGCATAATTAACATAAGTTTTCATTCCATTTACATTTGATTTTCGTTTGATTTCGCATATTGAGACTTGTGCATTTTTCTGTTTCACTTAATATCATCCATGTGAGCGTAATCGAGCAGAAATTAAACGTAAACGGTAAATCTATTAGGATAATGAGAGTGTGATTTTCTTTGACAATAAAAATGAAAGTCATGTGTTATATATCAATAAAATTGTTGGTTTAAATTATTATTTAATTTGCAACATGTTGTATGTTAGATTATTAATGTGTAATTTACCATTATTTATTTTAATGTATTTACTTTGTATTAAAAATTGTTTGTTTCTCCATAAACTCATTTGTGAATTACTTTTTGAATGCTTTAAAGTTGGTTGGATTTATAAATTATAACCCTATCTCTGCACTATTGGATGGAATAAGTTATAAAAGAAAATACAAAAAAGAACAATTACTTTTTTGTAAAAATAAAAGTTAAATACTATGATTTTTAAAGTAAACTAGTCTTTTTTGTTGATTTAGAAAACTTTTTTATATGACATGTATAAAGCAAGGTAAAAGGAATTGATTAAAGTGGGAAAAAGTAAGAGAAAAAAGACAAGGAATGCAAGAAATGATATAAGTTTTACTAATTAACTATTCTCTTTTCACACTTTTGCCCATGCATATCAAATATTATGATTATTGACCCCACAAGGAATGACAATGATATATGAGGGCAATATATCTAAAAGCCAAAAAGTATATTACAGCTTAAGTTATGTTTACATTGATGGATGATCACAAACTATGGTACTTGCTTAATTTCCCTTTTTTGACTTTTTTTTAATAACGACTGTTGATACAAATAGGGCCGCGTACACGAATAAACCAAACTGAATAGACTTTGTTCATATTTGTTCGTTATGTTATTAGCGAACTAACGAATGATTCACTAACACATAACCAAACGAAAGATACATATAAAAAACACACCTACTAAGATCCTATGTAGTTACGGATCTCAAACTTTTGTAATGCATGTAATTTTTTTTAGAAGGACGAACTCAATCCTTAAAAAAAGTTTAAGATCGCAGGTAAATAATATCAGTACTAGTGAAAAAACGCAAAGGAATGGTGACCCCCTTAAAGAATGCACCCATGACCCTATGCGACAAAACTTGATCATAGTGCTAGTGTTTACTATTTATTACGGTGAATAATATATTATATGAATGAGGCTAACAAGGAGCTAAAACCCCATACAATACAAGAGGAAACATAAGATATAAGCCAACAATACAAGGGAAACAAAGAAAGAAACCGAATCACTTAGCTGGGGTCATCCCCCCTCCATTCCTACTTCGCACGTTCAACCATAATAAAGCCATTACCCTTACTTCACATATAACGTTCATAGAAGATAGACGTGCCCCTTCAAACATGATCACATTCCTATACTTCCACAAAGACCATGTTGTAGCCATGAATACAATTTGCACCACCTTTTTTAAGCTTTCATCACCCTCACCACATATGAAATTTCCATGAGATCTTTAAAGGAAAAACCATACACAAGTTGGATATCACACCACGAGCTAATTTTTGACCAAACCGCCATCGTTAATCCACACGAAGTGAATAGGTGATCCAAGGTTTTGTCACACATACCATAAAAATGGCACAACTTGGACTCTTATGGTACATTGCGTCGAGCTAACGAGTCATACATCTACAACCGATTATAAATTACCCCATAATCAAATATGTTAACCATTTTTATCACCCAAGCTAGCATGCATTCCGATTTAAGCTAAAAACCCTCAATCCCCAATTTTCAATTTTAGATTCTGAGTTTTGTATAGGAAGCCAAGAAACGTTGACCAAAAACCTCATCCATATATCGCTTCCTTAGCAAATTAATTTATCAATTGATCTTGTTCATGGGCTAAAAGCAACTCCCTTTTCCATCACCAAAGCCAAATCACCATTTGTTGCAACATTCAGAGACCATATATAATATTTTTGTTTTGTTCAAGTGCAAAAAGCCATTCCAAAGTCCTAATCAATAAAAATCCAAGTCTAACATCCAGGCCCTTCAAATCCTCCCCTATATATTTTCACAATATTTTTCCAAACGCCTGAAACTGTCAATTAATCTAGCTGACATTAGTCCCCAACTCCTAGATGTAAGATGAAATGACCAAATAACTTTCCTCCATAGAGTATGTTTCTTAGTATAAATTTTCTGTCACCGTTCACATAACATTGCCATATTCGAGTCATTTAAGAGGATATCGCACCCTCGCTAGCCTCTAATATAATAAAACAAAACCAACTTTGCTTATGCGACATGATTTGAGAGATTTTGCTTATGTGACATGATTTGAGAGATTTTGCTTATGTGGCATGATTTAAAGTTTATCTCACAATAATAGTTTTTATTCAATATATATATATATATGTGTGTGTGTGTGTGTGTTTTAATAACAATAATTACATTTTGATCCCCTAATATTTTGTAGAATCGTGAAAAATTTAATAGTAGTTACACTTTCAACCCTCTCTTCTAAGGGTGTGTATGTGTCGGTTTATATTTGATACAGTATAAAAATGAAAATTTTGAAATAAAGTTGGTAATAACCTACAATTAAATAAATCAGTATTTTCTAAGCATACATAAGTTTTTTAATAAGACATTACTTTAAAAAAAAGTAATACACAATGAAACCGAACATTTAATTCTATTTATTTAAGTATAATATGGTTATATTAAAAAAATTTAAAATAAATCTTGTGTTTTGATTTTACCATAGTTTTATTTCAAAACTGATTGGAACCGTTTATATCATTATAAATATCCTTAAAATCATCTTTTAAATGTTGTGTTTTCAAGTGTAATTGTTTACTTAAACAAATTTTCCACACATTATTTCGATAATAATGATTTATTTATAAGCACCATTGCCTATCTTTACATAAGTCAAACGAACACAATATTGATTTGTTGAAAGACTTGAAATTCACAAGATCCGCCTAGGCTGACTTTGGTAAATAAAACCAAAAAGATGTGCTTTGTTTTTCCTCTCTCCGTGTTATAAAAAAAATATTCGGCTTTTCAAATTACCATTAGAAGAAATTTTATTTTATGTACAAACATGGTAACATATTTGTAGGAAGATATAAATTTTAAACAAATAAATAAAGAATATTTACTTTTGATGGTATTTTATAACTTTGTCTTCCAGCTAAGCAATCTATCTATATTAATACAAAATGTAAATATTTGTCATATGTTTTTTAATTTCTCAACCATTACATGTTATCTTTTAGATTCAAACTTATAATCTCCATGTTAGATACCTAAGTTTTAACAACTACACCTAAGTTTATTTTTTATTAATTTGAAACAAATAATATGTATTTATACACTTGATGTTTTTATTTATTTATTTATTTTTTGTTATTTTAATTTTTCTTTTTTTCTTATATATTGTTTTTTCTTACATTACTATATTTTTCAATATGTTTACGTTACGTTTAAAAATGTACTTTATTCTCTTTTTAAAACAAAAGTTTTGAATAAAAGATGCTCTTAATATCTGATTCAAAGAAACCAGCATTCAGGTCAGGTTTCACAACCTCACACTTGTAAATAACTAAAACCCATTATCCCATAAATGCATGTAATTTTTTGGGTTTGTGAGTTGCGACTCTAAATTTGAAAGATCATTAAGTTTTCCCTAAAAATATGAAGGATATGGATAAGGATGAAGTGGTTGATATCCATAGTGAAAGATTGAAAGCTCACTCAAGTTTGTAATATGTAAAATCGACCCCTTTAAAATTTTCTTACAAAGATTGTGATATTTTATAAGAAAAATATATATAATTTTTTTTATTTGAACTCAAACTAATAGAGGTGATTTGAAAGTGTATAAATATTTCTCTCTATTTTCCTATATTGATTGTAGTGAAATCTTGCATAAGAGGATAGCAAGTTACAAATTCTAGTTTGTTGTTTCCTTCCTTTCTTCTTTTTCGTTTCGGATTGAAAGGGGAAGAGTTGAGTGAATGAAAAATCCAAAGGAGGTATGGCGAAGGGTAAAGACGTGCGAATACCAGTTCTTTTGGAATGTACCGCTTGTGTTCGAAATAGTGTTAATAATCTCTAACTCTTCTTCTAACTCTATGTTAGTCGTTCATTATGAAACTAGAACCCATAACATCTTAAGAAAGAGACATCGTATAACATACTTATATACTTATATTTCGAAATAAAGTCGTACAATATATATATATATATATATAAATTAATTTATTGTGGAACAACAACAATATATTAAAAAGAAAACACCACGAATTGTACAAACCAAAAGCAAGCCTCAAGCAAACCAAAAGAGGCGCCCCCAAAGAAAACAAGCAACATCGTGTTTCAAGCTACCATACGACTTCATGTCCAGGCCATAAGGGTTTTACGAGGTATGGTACGTTAAAGGTTCATGCCCGGGTTTTCTCTGGTACACTTAGTTTACAAGTTTCGAATTTGATCAACTTGGCTCGTAAAGAGAGTTGTGGTGAGTATCCGCTGCGTTCACAGTAATGGGGGAGTCCAATGCCGACAAAAAACACATATTTGTGTTAGAAACAAAGTTTAGATCTCGGTCTTTGCCCCTTTAAATGCGTCGGTTATAAGCTGTTGCATCAACCGATGCTCTAAAAAATATGAAGAAACCCAAGCCTTAGAATGGTTTTATTTCTATTGTAAATCCAAATGCAACTCAAATCTCCACCTCTTCTACAATCCTATGAGCACTCCAATTAACGTTGTTGAAGATCAAGCTATTTCTAGCCTTCTAAATAATCCTTATTTTCGTGATAGAAAATTATTTTATGCTTCCTAGTTCCTAAAGGCATGTGGCCTATTAGATGCATCTAACATGGGCTACAATATATTTTCATTAAAAATAGATATTAGTTATAGAAATGAATGAATAGGGTACGTATTGAAGGGAATGTAACAAGTAACGAAAGAAATGCATGGGCTATGCTTGGAATTTAGGGATTCATTGAAGAGGTAATAAATGAAAATGCCCCACAATACTATTTCAAAATTAGTAGTGTCATACGCATGATGACATTAAATTTGATTTAGCTACTTAGTGTATTCAAATTTAAAGTTTCATTTATATTGGTATTAAACGGTTCTAGTTATTACCTTTTTGTTATCCGTCGGTATTTAATGAATTGACTGGAAATGGGCATAACTTTTATCAATTGGCAACTAAAAGATTATCCCTAAAATTTTTTAACGACGTTAACTTTTTTCGAATCCAGACCGACGCTTTCGAGATTTTGATTGGAATAAGAATACGAGTCTATTGATGTAAAAGTTATCTCGAAACGGCACTCCGAACGACGAAACGGTTTTTCAATCGGGTGCTTAAACCTAATGGTGCTTCAATCAAATGTACAAGTTTTGTCGTCGGAACGCCGTTTCAAAATAACTTTACATCAGTCGACCCGTATTCTCCTTCCGATCAATAGCCCTAAAACGTTGGTCTGGAACTAGAGAAAAAATTAACGACGATCTGTTGGTTTCCAAAGTGATAATAGTTGAGATCATTACTAGCCACTTGTTAGTTGGAACTGATAGAGACCAAAAGATGATAGTTGATACCGTTTTAACACAATATAGGTTAATACTTTTGGTACAACTTAATTGGAAGAACCCACCCACTTTCACCTTGGAGTTACATGCATCTATGAAGATCAAATAGCCCGCTTTAAACGGCGAAAAACATGTCCTATGTTTGTATGTAACCTTTTTAATTGAGTTTTAATATGTGTGATTCTATACACAAAATTTACAACAACGCTATAGAGTTGTAAAAGTTTATAAATGTTTCATGTCGTGTGGAATTTTCTTTTGGACTAAGAAACGATGTTACATTTGAGTTGTTTAGGCTCGACACATGATGGTAGTTTGTCTTATATCCTGTTCCATCGATCTTTAATCTAGTTTTGATTTCGGTATAAATTGTACGATCTCCAAGTGTATTTTACCATCTTCGTGTGCAAAACTATCTACAAATTCAAGTCATCAAATTTATGCTAACCAACTTAAAAACAATAATAAACTAAACTTAATTTGAATAAATTAACTCTTCAAATTCAAACTCGTAGATAATCCGTAAAAGTATACCATGTATCTGATGATAGCATAGATGAAGTTTGAATTGGTTAAAGAAACTACTATAAATGAGCATAAGAGGGAAAAGGAGAGTAAATAGGGAGTAACAAATATCGAATAAACGTACAACTACTACTTAAAGTCTAGATTAAAATATTTAGATGAGTACTATATGTACTTTATAAGAAATATATTGTACCAAAAAGGAATTTTGAATGTTGTCCCCCGTTTGTAAAACTATGATTGTGTCATGTTATATTCAATGTGTCACCCAATGTTGTTTTGCCTCTCATTGGATTCGTTTACTTATTCTCTCACCATCGATATACGTTGATTATTTGAATACGATTCGAATTATTCAGAATTCTATTCGAAATCGACTTTTGGTTATTCGAATTCGATTCGAATAGTTTTGTCGAATGTGGATCGAATACATATATGATTTTCAGTATTCGCAGTCGATTCACCCAATTCGAATAAAAAATATATACTTTTATTTTTCTAATTAATTATGTATAAATGAATATGACTTAATTGACTTGAAGTAAAGTTAAAAACACTCAAACCCAACTCATTACTAATTAATAATCTTAATTGTTGTTTTTGCATATGGACATGATTTGATATTATGACTGCTGCTTAATTGTTGTTTCTACAGCTTATGAACCTGCTTAGAGTCTCTTTTTTTTGTTTGATTATTCAGTATTAGACTTTTTCTAATATGTTTTAGACTTGTAGATGTGCTAAGATTCTGCACATTGTTTTGGTGATATTTTAGACTTATGTTATGTTGCTGTTGTATTTGTATTGTTGTTTGATGTACTTGTTTATTTTAAAAAAATTTAAAGCGAATACATTCAAATTTGATTCGAATTCGAACAACTTAATCCAATCAAATATATAGATTTTTATTCGAATGTGGATTGAATAAGAATACACGTTTTAAAAGTCCCAATTTTATTCGTCCAGTTTGTATTCGATTCGGATGAACACCCTTAGTTTGAACTATATATATATTTACTTTCATCGAGACTAAGTTGTTTTCGATGGTATAATCAAGTTGGTCTAGATCAACATTGGAGGTTGAGTTGCTTCTGTCCGGATCAAGAGTGTCCTAATGTGGTGTTCCGATTTTTAAAGTGAGTTTTTTTCAACACTCAATATTGATCAACATGGTTTGATGTATTATCTATCTATTGGTGTATGCAATGTTGCTTTCAAGCTAGTAAATTCTAGATAAGTATAGAATTATATGGTGTCATATAGTTTGTTGGAAACAAAAATTTAGCATGGTTTATAAAAATTAAAATATGGGACATACCATTGATGACAATAAATGATGTTACCTACTAAAGTTGAAGCTTACCTATTGTGAGGGTCACTTTAAGTATTTGATACTAGTTTGAAAAAAAGACAATTCTTAAGAACAAGAACTTGACAATTTCAGAATTATTTTGTGTGTTGATTACTTAATTTTTATCTTTATGCCTTTATGGATGGATATATTGTTTCACCCACTGCTTGGTTTTAGCACTAAAAGCCAAAACACACATGACAACATCAATGAGTAAGTGGTGTTAGTAGAACAAACTTTTTTTTTAGTAACAATAATAATTCAACTAGGACCATGGGTCCAAAACCACTTTCAAATAAACTAAAAGTCCCGTTATTTTAATCCAAGTGAGATTGAGTTGGGGGTATCTACGACTTTTTCAAAAATAGAATAGTTTTGAGTTCAAGTCTCGGTGGTCCTTGCTTTGGGAACAATCTGTACTCGAGGAACAGTGGTCTATCAATAGGCTAAATTGTCGTTCAAAAAAATAAAGTAAATTTCTTTGACGGTTGAAATCTCGTATAAGGTATGAACATATCTGGGCTATGAAAAGACATGTCGCTGATTCCAAGTTACCTCACGTAATATATATCGGTGAATTATGAAGTCACATGTTTATTTTAAGCTAGCCAGAGACAAAGGTGTCCATATGATCGTACACTATAATTTTTTAAAGAATAAAATTATTAGGTAGAAGTCAAAGTAAGCTAGCTACAACGAATGGAATATGATCAAATGTGATTTATCTCATTTTTGTATATTACTATTTGCATTTTGGTTTAATTATTTGTGAAAATTTTCAAATATATATAGTATTTATCACGTCTTTTCAAAAAAGTTATTTCAACAATGAACATTAAGCTTTATATTTGCCAAATGTATATACGCTTGCAGACAAAAGTTTTCACACGAGCCAACGTCTCACTTCGACTTTTTTTCTTCAATGAATAACTTTCGAAGGCTGTATCAAAACTGGGATGAAGAAACTACAACGACTTTCATGTTTCAAGTGACGTTGTGTATAGTTGTTATCGTTCGTTCGGTTTTAATACCAATTCGTTATGGTCCAAAATCCGGTTTGTGCAACTCTAGCCATATTCATTTAAATGGGTAGTAGCATATTGAATTTTGAATTATAGATTGATAAAAATGAGCCAACTGGGCTCAAATGAACTTTATTGGACCGTCCAAAAGCAAGCTCGTCACATACTCAAATGGGTCATGTGTTTGGAAGTTTACTGAGTTGATTTCAAGTTGGGCTTGCTAAAAGCCGAAAATAATAAGAAAAAATCAATGAACTAAATAATCTAAATTGCAATTGAAGCCTATGGTACTGGTCAAATTTGAAATTTGTTTTGATACAAGACAGCTCACATGGCAACCCAATAGAAAATTGGTTCATTGTTGTGGATCCAATTGAATTACGGAGTATTTGTTTAGGACATTAAGCCTATAAACGTATATGAGGTTACCATTAAAACAATGCAGGCTAGGTTTTAAGAGAGGAGGGAGTGGTAGACGAGGGAGGTGACGAGGAAGACGAGCTCACGAGGGAGCTAGTCCTTGCAATACGAGGGAGGACAACGAGATTATAGGTGAGTTGAACATCTCATGGACGAGGAGGAAGATGTTACCATTGAATGTGTTGATTTTGTTTCTTTTTTAGAACATTAGGAGAACCACTCTCATTTCAAAGAGGTTCAAAGATATGCAAAATTAAAAGTTTTGTTTCATATTCTGATCGGTTAAAAAAGTTCTTTGTGAGAACCTTGAGAGGACCATTATCTCCTCCCTAAATATGTGGTGTATATATCATATCCCAACCGACCTCTTAAATCCTAAAACTTAGGGTCTTTGTTTTTTTTTCTTCAAACATCTTCAAAGGAGCTAATGTCTGCAGGCGCACAGACGCTAAAGACTGTTTGTTTTTTTAAATCAAATCTTAACTAAACTTTTTTTTTATAAAAAAAATAAGCTAAAAATCTTTTCTAAAAACATGTTCACAAAACCCTAATATACTCTCTTAGTCCCTCCTTACGAGATCATCTCCCTCCCAGATCGCTGCTCCGACGACCAGGGCCGGCTCAAGGTTTTTGAAGTCTGAAGCAAAAAAAACATTTAAAGGCCTATCGTTAAAACCTTCCTCTTTTATCCGAGATGATTTTCGATTGCAAACGACCTGAGATGATTTTATATTGTAATCGTCGATTTGAATTCGCAACAGAATATTGAAGTTTTAAAAATTTAGGGCCTATGAAAAAAATGGAGCTTAAAACAAGGGCTTATTTTTTTACTATAACAGGCCGGACCTGCCAACGACCAGTTTCCGGCTAGATCCGCTGCTTCCAGGCATGCCTCTTTAAAACACCCTCTTAATCATCTTCTTCACCACAACCATATACTTTACCATGTGCTCATTCTCATTCCAAATGCCATTATTATTATGATCGATATATGACACAAGTCACTCCTTTTAGATCTAAAATGTTCAAACAAGGGATATAAACACAGTCTCAACAAATATATGTATATACGTTGCAATCTGATTTATCACAAATTCAACATTGTTTGTATATATACGTCTATTGAAATGCAATACAACCTTTTGCTTTTTGAATATTGTTTGTAGAAATTGCAATAGGATTTATTTGAAATTGAACACAAAGTTTAGTAGATGTTATTGAACTTTTATATACATATTGTGATTCTTGATTGTCTTGTATGTTATGTGTGATTTAATTCTAGGGAAACTAATGATGGTCGACATCAATGGACGGATGAGACTATTAAATGCTTATTAGAAACATGTCTTTAAGAAATATGGAGGATAGGTATAAGTAGACAAAGCTTCTGCAGGGAGTCTTGGGTTGTACTAGGAAAGAAACTTAAGGAACAATTTCACATGGATTTTAGTCAAAAGCAAATTAGAAAACAAATACACACCTGCTTATGATATTTGAGAAACAAGACTGCAAATCTATAAAATCAAGAAACAAATATGTTCATTTTAACGCCTCAGGAATGGGATGATTTTAAGGTGTGTATTTGTTTAGGTTTTCAATATTATGTCATATGTTAAAGTGAAAAGGTATTTATTATAGTCCGTATTAATTTGGCGCACGGTCACCCGAGGGCAATGTCATTAAAAACCTGCCCATTGCCCCATCTTGACCTTCACTTAGCTTGTGTTTGAAGGGCTTAGTGTTACAGGTGGTAATCAATGGGCCTCTACTCAAACATCTGGAGTTTCATCATCCCCACATGTCCGAATACTTCAGATACAACATGGTAGCTTTCATAATCTAAAAGATGATAATGGAGACTCTCATGAACAAAATATGATGAAGTTCCTACCAATAATAATGCTCAAACACCTACTGATAACGAAGCTAGGCCTAACAAAAAGGCTAAAACCTCTAAGACCACCATTACCCTAGATGATTTGGCTAAAGAAATGCCATAAGCACTCTAGCATATGGTGAAAAGCATGGAAGGACCATCAACTAGCGAATGCTATGAGAAATTGAAATTAGTTGGGTTAGAGCCTATATATCCATTGTTTCTAGCAGCATTTAACATTTTTGGTAAGTCTATACAAATGAGACAAGCATGAATGACATTGTCATCGGACCCTGAGGCGTTGAAAGGGTGGATTAAGATGACCGGGACGACATTGGGGATGTTCACATAAGGAGGGATGTTGGTATTTGTTTTTTTGGTGTGATTCGTGTTATGTAATTCGTATTATGTGAACCGTTACTTGCTTTGTATTTTGAACAATTATTTAAGTTGACACCGTTATGTGTATTGTATTGGTTTGAACCATTATGTGTGCAATTAGGCTGTAATTTTTGACAGTTTTTTGACAGCAAATTCAAGTTGTTTGTGCAGTTTTTTGACAGCAAATTGAAGCTGTTTCGCTGTGATTTTTGGCAGTTTTTTACAGCAAATTCAAGCTGTTTTTGTGCACTTTTTTTACACATATTGAAGGTGTTTTGCTGCAACATTTGGCAGTTTTTTGACTGCAATTTCAGGCTGTTTTATGCAGTTTTTTTACATAAATTGGAGCTGTTTTGCTGCAACTTTTGGCAGTTTTTGTACTGCAATTTTAAGCTGTTTTGTGAGGGTTTTTTTTTACACAAATTGGAGCTGTTTTGCTGCATTTTTGGCAGATTTTTTACAGCAATTTCAGGCTGTTTTTGTGCAGTTTTTTTGACACAAATTAGAGCTGTTTTGCTGCAATTTTGGCAGTTTTTTTACAACAAATTCTAGCTGTTTTGTGCAGTTTTTTTGACAGTTATTTTGCTTGTTTTCGATAGGTTTGTCATGGATTATGATAAAAAATTATTGCTCCTCATCGTGATGTTCTTATATCTTCGATACTTTTGGCCGAGAAATCTCAAAAGAAAAAGAGATAACACTTCGGTTATGTCCGGACACCATTTTACTTTAGAGTTGTTGCAAGGGAATGATAGACAATGCATTGAACTCCTACGTATGTCACGTGATTCATTTGTTCGACTTTGCACACATTTTAGAGTAAAAGGTTGGTTAAAAGATAGCAAACACATCTCCCTTGAAGAAAAAATGGCTATGTTTTTGATGATGCTTGGTCACAATCAACGTTTTTCTGTTATTAAGCGTAAATTTCAACACTCGGAACAAACAATTCATAAGTATTTTCATGAAGTACTGGCAACAATGATGGAGTTTGCTAAAGAGGTTATAGTACCTACATTTTTTAATCCTAATCTAGATATTCTAGGGCGTAATAAGAGATTACGACGAGTTTTTAAGGTACGTTATACAAGTTCTATTGTGATTTCTTTCCATGTCTATTATTAACAATTAAATTCTATATAGGGAGCGATTGGTGCACTTGATGGAACTTTGATACATGCTATTGTACCTATTCAGAGACAACATTTGTATAGAAGAAGAGGAAAAAACGAGTGTTATCAAAATGTTTTGGCCATATGTGACTTCAACATGGTATTTACTTTTCTCGTGGCCGGATGGGAAGGAATAGCACATGATTCTAGAATATTGTCTGAATCTTTAACAAATGCTAATGCACCATTTCCACTTCCTCCTTCGGGTATATATTTATGATCTCAACCTTATTATTTATATTACATATATAGTTTTAAGATGATGCTTGTATTGTCTATTTTAGATCAATATTATCTATGTGATGCTGCGTATGCCCACACTCGTGGATTTATGGCACCATATCGAAATGTGAGGTATTCGCTTGGAGATTTTTACCGAAATCGTGCATTGACCGGCAAAGAAAAATTTAACCACGCACATGCAAAACTTAGAAATGTTATTGAACGTTCATATGCGGTATTAAAGGCACATTTTCCAATATTAAAAAAATGGCCCCATTCTCGTTACTTACACAACAAAATGTTACGATTGCATGTTTTGCGCTTCACAATTTTATACGAAAAGAGGGCTTAAGTGATGAGCTTTTTGATGAATATGATCACCCAAGTGTACGCCTTCAAGATGGAGATGAACATGCACAAGATGGTGGTGAAGAAGTAGCTCAACATGGAAGTGCAGCGGACCGTGAATTCATGAGTCAACTTCGAGATCAAATAGCACAAGAATTAATGCAAAACAATGTACTTTGAGTTTATTTCATTATGTTTTGTGTTTTTTAAACTTGGTTGTATTATTATATTTTTTTATGTGACTTGAATGTTAAATGACTTCTATCTAGTGAGATAAGTTTGACAGTTACATATTTTCAGTTATGCAGACAATATTAAGTTTATAAAAACAAACATGTCGAGCTATGATCCAATTACAACACCTTACTAGTATTTGTTATTAGAGTTACACGGGTCGACCCACACATGAGCACCGCCTCAATTAATTACTTGGCTGGCCAATACATTTCAAGTGCGAATCTTATCGTCTGAATATGTAAATTTTTTTGTGATTAATAAAATTCTCAAAATGAGTCGCTTTATGTACATGAAATATTCAGCTAGAGTTGCTTATGTATAAGGAGCGAGGTATTGTAATGATGTTGGGGAATCCGCCGTTTCGGCTACCACAATAGTATATTCCACCGCGCCCCTTTTCTGAAAAGAAGTCACTACCCGAGTCACATAGGATGCTTTTTGACCAATAGCTACTTAAATGCATATTACATTTGGCCTTGTTGATTTAGAATTGTATACGTTGCTACTATTGTTTTACATGTCTGTCTGTCTGTCTGTCTCAAATAATTAATTCTCTGGTTTAACAAACGGGCATCAGAGCCTCGTGAACCCAATCAGATAATGATTTCCGATTGCAGATTAGCAATTGAAGAAGCGGATCAGGGAAGACTAGTTTTGCAAGTTTACTTAGGCTGCACGTATTTGTGACTCAAGAAAGGTTAGTGACCGGCCAGGTAAGAAGTCAAGGAAAATAAGCAAAAATAAGTAGCAAAATAATCATGGCAGAGTGTATGGGGCAGAGAAAAATAGCATGTTGATCATCAAGACAATATATTGTTGATGAAGAACTTCAATTCTTGGCCACCTTTAAGATGTTGAATATTTCAAGGAAATTAATATGGGATGCGTTACAAGGTTATTTCAAACAAGAACGATGATGACCTATCGATGTTAATAATATTATATTTGTAAACTGGATTTTATTAGTCGACATACAAGATATTAAATAATAAGTCTTATAAATAACAAAATAAATTATACTTTAGTAATTAACTAGACTTGTACGTTACAAGGACGTGTGATGCGGCAAATGGGTCTTGCGTATGTGACTTTATCACACGATAAAAGAAGTTTTATTTCTCACACGTTACAATGTAAAGTCATAATGCGTCACGTATTAAAAGACAGAAATATATTCAAACGTAGAGGTCAAAGTGATAACTAAGTCAAAGTCCAGTGTAAAGTCGTAATGCGTCACATAATTAAACACGGAGATATATTCAAAGGTAGATATATGTCGATCAATAATGTAACTAAGTTAAAGTTAGTGGGTCAAAGCCGTAAATATGTTAAAGTAAAGTAGGAGGTCATAATTGTAAACTGGCTAAATCATCAAGGGTAAAAATGCTAATAAATCAAAGTTAAGGATTAAAATCGTTGTATGTCAAACTTGAGTACAAGGACTAAGTTGTTAAATATACAAAATTGAATGGCTAACTTGCTAGCTCGATACCGACCTTGCATATTACTATTTTGATAAATATAAATAAATATGTCATTTTCCTTAAATAACAAAGTTATGTAAAAACCAAAAAAAAACTAAAACTATTAAAATCCTAAAAAACCCCTCTAAACAACTTAAAATACACATGAATTTCCGATTATATCCCTATAAAATATATCTCTTTCAACGGTCTTTTATAACAAACTTACATGCTTGGAATTTTTGACAAGAATATAGATATAAATCCTCCTTTGTTTTCAAAACATCGTTGTCTTACGTACAACATTTATGTTGAATAATCTCCCTCCGTTTATTGACTAATTTATATTTCCTTGAGGTGCTATTAGGTACACGTCCGATAGCATACCTATATTATATTTATATTTATATTTATATTAGATTTATTTATTTATTGTTTAGTTAGTCAAAGAAAGCGACACCCATCTATGTAGTGTTTTTTTTTCATGAAAGTGACCAATTTACTATTCTTTTCCAATAAAAAACTCTAAACGAATAACGCAACCAGATTTTTTCAAATGCAGATGATCATAATTAAGAGAGATTTTTATTAAATTCTCATTACTAATTAGAGTAAGATACATGATGAAAGAGATAATATATTATATGTTGTATCTCTAGCTTATATGGAACTAGTTTTAAACGTACAGGTAAAAAAAATAACACCGAAACGATGTTGCAAACTCATGTGTTGAACAAGGCGCTAGTGAAATACGTTGATAGCATTTAAAACCTTTTATAGATTACGTAACTGTCACAGGCTCAGCTCGTGTTTTGTGGCTGGATCGTTGATAGCACTAAAAAGTTTTATATAAAACGAAACCCTAAAAAACATTGTTTCACATGAACGATTAAAGAAGATGATGTAAGTTGATGAAAACTACCAAACACTAATTAACATACTATTGATTTATTAATTAAAACTTTAACTATTTATAATTATGATCAATATCAGAAATTTAGAGTCTTCTAATTTAAGATCAAATGACCCAAATTACTCCTTTGTTACAGTTTTTAAAAATATTAGATTTTTTTAGGATAACCTCAACTGTTTATGTGGGAGTACATCATTTCGTACTTTTAAGGATTGAACATCGTTAAGTCATTATCAGTGAGGGTTAGGATGTGAAACAATGTTTGATTGGCCAACATAAAAATACCTTTGCTCCAATCGTATGAAGACATAAAAGGATCGTTTAAGTAATTGGTTATTGTCCTAACATGCATTTTGCTTGCAGGCATGCGTGCACGTGCAATTTTGCCTAATTACATCACCAACTTAATTGTTCTACTTATTAAAGTCAACGTTATGATTTTCATATTAAAATAACTAGCTATATGGTAGTAATTATTTACTAATTTATGAACATAATCTTACTTGGTGTGCGCATCTACAGTTCCACAAACACGTTTGATATTAATATTAATTAATAAAAATAATCTCTTTTTATGTACGTATTTAGCATATTAGCCTTGTGGATGGTACGTTACTGTTTGTATAGGTAATGTAACGCGTTATTATTTTATTTTATCATCGTGTATTGATTAATTTGGATGACTTGATAGGGAGATATCTAACAAATTAATCAGATGGTAGAGAGTAATAGATGTACAAACATGCGCGCATAGTATATTGGTGTATACTGAATTATCCCTTTAAGTTGTCGGGAACGTTGTGGGTACGTAAGGTGTGTCGGGTTCAACGGGAAACACCAACACAATTTAATTAGGTTCGGAAGGGAGAGGGTTTTGAATTGTGGCGAACTCGGTGAACCTAAAAGGTTTATTTTCCTACGCATGGATTCCAAATGTTTTTTTGTAAAATAAAGTGCAATTTTGGTACCGAAACTAGTCTTCAACTTGCATTATGAGTACATAAGTTTTAAATTTAATCAATTGGGTACCTAATCTTTCTGATTTTCGTAATTTGAGTACACTAACAGATGTTAGTTAACTGTTAACTCATAGGGCTATTGTGTTCATTTTTCCTATTTAATGTTAGGGTTAAATTAGTAATATTAGTCAAATACTATCCGTATATATTTTCAAATAATTAAATTTGTCTTTTTATGTACTTATCTATTTTGTTTAAAATTGGTTTGGATATATATATGTTGTTTGATTACTTTTAAAGATATATATGAAATACTATCCATATAATTAAATTATAAAATTTAGTTTGGATATATATATATATATATGATATTATATGTAGAGATCTATAAGAAATACTCTCCATGTAGAATATAAAATTTTATATTTGACATTATTTTTAGTAACTAAATTGGTATTTATATAATTAATTTATGTATTTACTTGCATCATTTTTATATATGATTCCGTGTATTTCACGGGTTGTAATCTAATCTACTAATAACATGCATACGAACCACCACATCAACTCATCATACCACCGCATGCCACCATCATCCATCGCAACCCGACCAAACAAAACCAAAATACATAAAAGTCGGCGTGGTATTTGACCCGCGGTGACCAAAATCAACAACAAACGTCGTTGCAACCTTTTGTCAGCCACCACAAACCATCTTAGGTAACAATAAAAAAAAAACAAAAAACCCAAACGCCAACATGGTGGTGGCCTCTGGAAAGAAGCACTAGGTCAGAAAGAAGTCACAAAACCAAAAAAAAATAAAGCAAAAAGGGTATATTCATCGGTAACGAGCATCAAACACTTATACAATCAAGCATAAAGCAGTTGCACAATCTTGTGGAACACGATTCATTACCAATAAAAACTCAATAAAAGGATATTATTTCATCCAAATTAAACTCGAGTGATTTGCCTAAGTTTAATAAATGTTGGTTTTAGTTAAAAGATAATTGGCTGCATCTTTAATAATTTTTTATAATAGTGGTTTGTGCAACAGTATATGATCGATATATTCATAGCTAAATGCAAGAATCGAGATCGAAACAATGTCTCTAACACTAATAGGTGTTTTTTGTTGCATTGGTGTTCCCCTATTACTACGCATGCAACGGAGACTAACCATAACTCTCATTTCGAACCAAATTGATCGAAGTTAAAATTCGTCAATCAACTCCTCCTTTACTCGCATTTTTAATAAATGGTATTGCATATACTATGAATTCAAAAGTCGGTGGGTGTTGTTTTTTTCTTAAAACTTGACTTTTTCTTTTTTGGTTATGTTTTCTATTCTTTAGTTCTTATAAACTTCTCTAAAGCTAATTTTATAATTTAACCACATGACGTGCGATACACAATCCTACACCACAACGTGCGATACAAAACGCATCGCATCAGGCAAACATCACATGTTTGTGTGTTCATTGTAATGCGGGACACTACATGTTAATGTCACCACCATAACACATGTAACAAAATCACAAACATGATGTTGTCACTGCAGCTAGCGCATGACACATGTCGAAGTAAAATATGCGTCAACTAAGATTCAACCTTCGCATCCTGCAACAATGTCACAATGCTAGATCTTGTCAAAAGAACTGATGCCTGGCTGATAAATGTTTAATACATTACATATAGCCTGATTTGAAAATATTTTATGTGTCAATTAATGTAGTTGGTTTGACATCAACGGAACACAAAAACGTTGTTTGAATATGAAAATAAATGAAAAAAATAAATAATTAAAATATATGAATGTGAGAATAATAAGAACAACAAATAAGACACGGAAAAAACATACGCTGACTAGATTGTGTTTCAAATCTTGCATTTGAAGTATGAACATGTAGCAGTCAACAGTGGCGGCTTTCTAATCTTCCAACTCAACGACATTTTATCAAACCTACGACTTTTTAAACTCATTAATTAATTTACACGACTAAACCTCTAAAAAACACATACATAATCATGATATTTCTATCCTTAGCGTATATTTGGGTTAGTAAACTAGTATATTCTTTAAAATATAAGTGATTGTAACTATTTAAATTTTAAAGATTATCATATTTTGTATTATTTTTATTCTTTGTAGAATTATCTGACTTTAAAAGTATAACCTACAAACTTAAAAGACAAAGTTATTATAACCATATAAAAGATTTTAGAGGAAAAGACTTATATATGCGCTAATGGAAAGACCGGCTCTAATACAATTAGAATAAAAATCATCGCTTTGTAAAAGAACTAAACTATATTGGTGTGTTGGTAGCCTTTTAATGGTTACTCAAACATTTATCTTTTAATGATTCATAACCCCTAAACCGGTAAGTGATCAAATATATTAAATTGTTAAAAGGTAACCTTTAAATGATAAAATTAATCTCATAATTCATTTCATTTTTAATACTTATCATTTAATGGACTTTCAAATCATTTAAAAATATCTTCTGACATATAAGACCTAACAATGCATAAAAATGTTTGGTTCAAATAAAAATTAAAAGTTATATTAAATTAAAAAGTTTAAGAAATAATTCTAACTATCAAATTTATATCATAAATATATATTTGCTATCAAAATATAAGGAAATAGCTTATTGGATGGTATTCATAATCACTTTTGATGATTTTTTATAATATTTTTATTTTTGAAGTAGTGATAACCTTTACGTATGACATTATTTTTTTTATAAAAATGACGCCATAAAAAACAGACATTGGAATTGGTTAAATTGCCCTATAAGTTTGCGAGGACGATTCCAACAAGGTGATCACCAATATCCAATGATGATACTTGAAGCGATGGCGTCAAATGATTTGTTGAATTGGCTTGCTTACTTTGGCACCACCGGTTCAAACAACGACATCAACGTTCACAGAATTTCTTCGTTATTGACAGAAGATATTCAAGGAAAAGCGATGAGGTGTCCGTTTTGTGGTCAAGGGCCGAACTTATAACCGTAGCTACTATCTTGCGGATGACAGTTACCCTAAATGGACAAAAATTGTGAAAACAATTTTATACCCATCCAGTAAGAAGGAAGAACAATATAATAAGGTTCAAGAAGTTGCAAGAAAAGATGTCGAACAAACTTTTGGCATGTTAAAAGCTAAATGAAGTATTATTCGGCGAGCGACACGAGCTTTTAAAGAGGGTAAGATTAAGAACATGATATACGCTTGTTGCATATTGCATAATATGATCCTCAAAGACGATGACAAAACGTTTTCACCAATACATATATCCGATCCCCAATAAATGTAGTATTTGACAATAGTATTATTTGGACGTTGAGGATGCTAGTGTGCATCATAAACTATGATTTGATATTCGTGTGCATCGTAAAGACATAAACTATGATTTGATATTCTCAAACACATTCATAGTTTGCAAAATGTAGACGTGATGCATCTTTTTACTTGTTATTATATTTTTACATTTGTTAATATTTTTTATATAAATCAAATATGAAACTTCAATTTTATAATTAAAAAAGAATTATTTATTGTTTTATTTATATAATTAAAAATAAAATTATTTATTGAAGAGGTGAATATATCAAAGGAGCAAATGTATATATATTCCGTGTATTTTATGAGTATGATAGGTAGTTTCATATATCAGTATGGTTAATGACACATTGGTAACACACTTGTGTTGAAAGCACTAAGTCTTGGTTCATATCTTGTTATGAGTAGGTTATGATGTATTTTTTTTTAATCAAGATGTTGCTTTTAAAAAAAATATGATTTGTTCTAAAAAAAAATTAAAGAACTCCCTCTCATCTCAATTCTCAAAGAAAGATGTTAGAGAATATGAAATTTTATTATGAATATGTTATTATCTGTTTGGAAAGTTTTAGAAAGAAGCAATTCCTCTAATACTATTATCGTCCCCATTTTGAATTTGAGGTTATGTGGTACCATTTTTATATTTTGCACGTGAATTCATGGAATAAGCGCGTATTCATAACGTCTAAACTTAACATTGAAAAGTCACATGATTATCGAACACCATTTTTCCATTTCTGTTTCTGCTTCTAGACAACCTACTATCATATAGTTCTCTTCTCTTCAGACAGCATGTATAGGCAGTGGCGGATCCTAAACATTTTCAGTACGGCGGCAAACTACGAGCTCAATATATATATAACACATGTAATTTTTTTTCACGGGGACGAGATCAAAATATATATATAAATTTAAGGTATCGGGGTAAAAAACGGTACTTAGGGACAACAAACGCACAAGGGCCGGGACCCCGGTTCGTCCCTATAGGGGTGCGCCCCTATGTATCCGGCATCATACAACCCATGTAACGCCTCATAACTCTCAACAACGCCCCTTACGTCACTATATTGGGGAGCTATTAGACAAAAATCCCGAATGGCGTTTGATAAATAACGCCTTTGCCCCTTGTTAATTTTGAGATGTTACCGTTGAACGGTAACAATAACGACTATATTCTTAATTTTTTTAAATATTAATATTACATATTATAAATACTATGCTTTCTTGTCATATATTCACACAATTTTTACTCACTTTCTACTCTACATTACTACTACACTTTCTTATCAAATACTCACAATATTTTCATATGTTCGAATCACCAAACAATCCCAATTATTGACCCCCTCAAAGAACCGGTGCAAACCCAAACCAAAACCAAAACCAAACAAACAACCGAAACGAGATGTCAAACTATAATCTATATTCAAAACATGCCAGTGAGTATGGGGTGATGGGTATGAACTCGAATATCATGAGTATGGGTACGAACCCTAATATAATGGGTACAAGGTTTAATACCCGTGTGTTACGCACGGGTTAAATAATAATATTTATAAAGAAATTTATTTGAAGTATTTATAACTATTTAACATTTAATGATTTGTCTCCATCAACTTATGCATAATAAAAAAATTCCATATAATTTACATCTCAAATTTTCTATTATAGAACAAATATTAACCCCCCTAAAAATGGCCCCCTAAAACTTTGAATTATTATATAGACTAGGTTTAATACCCGTGTGTTACACACGGGTTAAATAGTAATATTTATAAAGAAATTATAACCATTATATTTAACAATTTGTAAATATATAACATTTAAGGAGTTGGCTCCATCAACTTGCATGGTGAAAAATTTAGCTAAATTTTACCTCCCAAACTTCCTATTATAGAAAAAAAATCCCTCTAAAAATTGCCCCCTAAAAGTTTGATTTATTAGATAGATGGGTATCGTTTTTAAACTGTATTTGTATTTTTTTTTTATTGAAATTAACTAGTTTTTTTTATATGTTACTAGATTAAACCTCGTGTGTGTTACAAGGGTGGAAACATAAAAACACAAATCTAAAACTTTACGAAAAAGTAACATTTGAAAATAAACTACACATTACATTATATATATATATAGAAACACAAATTACATTCAAATTCTAATTTAAGGCTTAAACAAACAGATTTAGAATACAAATACACTATTAATACCAAATTAGATATCGACACTTTTATACTGGGTGTCTTAAAAATCCTACTAATTAATTTAAAAAAAGATTAAGAAAATACAAATAAGCCAGATGATAAATATCCAGCATAATTCACAGTGACTCTCATATGTACCGTGTCGAGCATACGGACTGCATGCATGAGTCTAGGTCATAAATTGCAATGTGTTATTTGTTTAAGTTGTTTGTTTACCGTTTACACAGTGATTTTAGAGCTGTAAATAAGGTAGGTTGAAATTTTAGAAGAAAAAATTATGGGTGATTTAATTTTATTGGCTTCTTTTCATACATAGCTTATAAAAGAAGATTCTTAGTTTTGAGCGGGAAAAATGCTTCAATGCCATCTTCAATGAATGACACATGTCCCATAAATCTTCTTTTATTAGAAGGTATAGATTATTTTATATTAAAAATGAAAATAATTGAGTAATGATTATGAAACATTTTAAGGGCCATTAACCATTTCATATTTTTTGGTATAATATTCATTGTTCGGAATCGTTCATATGTTAGAAATACCGCAATGGACATTAACTATTAGATAGAATCAATTGGTCATCATAAAGATTATTAAAACGATTGAGCTAGAATAAAAATTACAAGCAAAAGGAACTAAGAAGCAAAACTACATCCCTTGTGAAAACAATTATCTTTATTATGCAATCTTGTGTAAATTTCTAAGTAGAATAAATTACGTAACAAATTTATTTTATCACACAAAACACATTTAAAAAAACTAAAATGAATAACAAATGATATAAACCACAAACACAACTTATATTCTACATGAGTCAACATGTTAAATCGAAACGTTCATACTAAACCCAATCTCGCAAATTTCAATTACATAATCCATATCCATTGTTATGCCTTCTAATTGTTAAGGTCCCTTAGAAACCAATCTTTCACATGGCAACACATGTTCCAATCACATGTTACCACATGTCAAGTTATTTTTTTTTACTTTTATATATATGCGTTTTTAGTTCATGACTTTTACTAATTGTCATTTTAGTCCTTGATGACTTTTCGATTTTAGTCTCTTATTCTACTTTGACATATAGTCCGACTTCAACATTCCGGATGAGTTATCGTTTTGACTTCAAATTTTTTTGTATTTCATTGCCTTTCGATACGTGACATATTACGACTTTGTGCCGTAATGCACGTAACATGAAACTTTTTTTATCAATGAATGTGACAAAATTACATACGCAGAACACAAGTATTTAATCCGGCCGCTGCAACACAGAACCTGATATGATATATTGATATCTAGTTCTAACTACATACAAATATATCGATCGTATAATATAAGTAAAAAGTATCCAAAGTCTATCTAGTTCAATGTTTGGTTTAGTCCAACTACAATCTCTCTCTTTCTCTCCATTGATTTATAATATTTGCTTTGCACATATATACTCTTCCACTTTCCAACATTCATCTCTCTACACACATTTGTTTAATTAAAATTCATTCTTTTATTTTATTTCCTGATTTTTTCTTTAACCAACAAACTCTTCAATTCATTCATCATCAAACAAGAAGAAGAACATGCTACAATAACCATGTCAGCAAACGAAATTGCACTCATATTCTTCTTCATTTTACTCACAGGTCCAATTTCACTATTATTTTTTATCTCCAATTTTACTTTCCCAAGAAAGATTCGATCAACTTGACATGAATTTAATTCTTCTTTAACAACTTTTGCAGGAAATGATGCAATCGGAGCATCACTCGTTTCCGACAAGCAAATCCTCCTTAATCTCAAAACATTTCTCCAACAAAAAAACAAACTCAATCAACGAGTTTATAATACCTGGGACCCACAAGATCCATCACCCTGCAATTGGCCCGGAATTTCCTGCTCCGGCGACCGAGTCACCGGAATCAACTTACGTGACACTAACATCGCCGGAAACTTGTTCAACAACTTTTCCGCTTTAACAGAGCTGACTCACCTTGATTTATCAAAAAACACAATCGATGGCACTATACCACCTGATCTGGGCAGGTGTAACAATCTCAAAGTATTGAACCTTTCACACAATATCATCCATGGTGATGTTAACTTCACCGGGTTGAGTAAGCTGGAGTTTATTGATATGTCTGTCAACCGTCTCTCGGGTGATATCAAGATGTGTTTCCCTGATACTTGCAACAGTTTGGTGCTTGCTAATCTTTCTTCAAATGAGTTTATTGGAGACGTCACAAGCTCCATTAGTCAATGCTATAAGCTGGAGTTTGTTGATATGAGTACAAATTTGTTAAGCGGAAACTTTTCACCGCTTGGTTTTAATCGGATTAAGGAGTTTTCGGTTTCGGAAAATCGACTTAACGGGACGCTCTCGGGCTCTATATTTCAAGAAAATTGCAGTTTAGAGATGCTGGATGTTTCAGGGAACTTATTCTATGGTGAAATACCGAAGCAGGTATCGAATTGTAAAAATTTGACGGTTTTAGATCTGTTTGGGAACAATTTTACCGGGAAAATACCGGTTGAAGTTGGTTTGTTAACAGAGCTGAAGCAACTTTTCTTGGGTAACAATTCTCTTTCGCGGGAAATTCCCGAGTCGTTACTTGGATTGATGAACTTGAAGTATTTGGATGTTAGCAGGAATGATTTCAGCGGTGAAATACAACCGATTTTCGGGCGGTTTACGCAGCTGAAATATCTTCTTCTTCATGCAAATGGTTACACTGGCGGGTTACATACGTCGGGTATACTTAACTTGCAAAACATTTCAAGGCTTGACTTGAGTTTCAACGATCTTTCGGGCCCGTTACCGGTAGAAATATCTCGTATGACAGGTTTAAGGTATCTCATTCTTGCTAATAACCGTTTTTCGGGTAATATACCATCTGAGTTTGGTGATTTGCAAGGCTTGCAAGCTTTGGATCTATCAAGTAATGAGTTAAACGGGTCAATCCCTTCGAGTTTGGGACGGTTGACTTCGTTGCTATGGTTGATGCTAGCCAATAATTCGCTAACGGGTCAGATACCACCCGAGTTAGGGAATTGTAGCAGCTTGTTGTGGCTTAATCTTGCAAATAATCAACTTTCAGGTTCAATTTCACCGGAATTGGCTAGTATAGGGAAGAATGCGACACCGACGTTTTTGTTAAACCGAGCAAACAACCCGGGTGTGGCATCGGGTGAGTGCTCAGCTATGAGAAGATGGATACCTGCAGATTATCCACCTTTCAGTTTTGTGTACACTCTTTTGAACAGAAAAAAATGTAGAAGTTTATGGGATACCATACTTAAAGGGAATGGAATTTTCCAAGTTTGTCTCCCGGGATCGAACACTAGAACACTCGAGATATCGGGGTATATCCAGCTCAGCGGAAACCGATTATCGGGGCAGGTACCGCCAGAAATCGTGAAAATGAATAACTTCAGTATGCTGCATTTGGGGTATAATGAATTTTCAGGGACACTTCCTGCTGAGATTGCACAAATGCCACTGGCTGTCCTGAATGTTACTCATAATAATTTTTCGGGACAAATTCCGGTGCAGGTTGGAAATCTTAAGTGTTTGAGAAATCTTGATCTGTCATACAACAATTTCTCAGGTACATTTCCAACCAGTTTGAACAATCTGGCTGAACTGAGCAAGTTCAATGTTTCATATAATCCATACATCTCTGGCATGATCCCCGAGACCGGCCAGCTTGCGACTTTCGACAAGTCGTCATTTCTCGGAGACAACTTACTAGTCCTACCTTCTTTCATATATAATTCAACAAACAGCTCAACAGACGTAGGTGGAAGACCAAGCCCGCGTAAATGGAATTCGCTTTTGTTGTTCATGTTTCTTTTGTTAGCATTCACAGTGTGTGGTGTCATGACACTACTAGTCTGCCTTGTGTTAAAAAGCCCAGTCAATAAACCAGGATACCTGTTTGAGGATTTTAAGCCAAGAAACGACTTCACGTCGAGCTCCGGGGCTTCGTCACCATGGTTGTCGGACACTGTTAAGATTATCCGTTTAGACAAAACAGCATTCACGCACGCAGACGTCTTGAAAGCGACGGGTAACTTTGCGAACGACAGAATAATTGGAAGAGGCGGTTTTGGAACTGTTTATAGGGGGTTGTTACCGGATGGAAGGGAAGTAGCAATAAAGAAGAAACTGCGAGAGGGTATCGAAGGGGAACGAGAGTTTCGAGCTGAAATGGAGGTACTTAGCCGAAATGGGTTTGGCTGGCCACATCCGAACCTGGTGACACTTTACGGCTGGTGTTTATACGGGTCGGAAAAACTGTTGGTTTATGAGTACATGGACGGAGGTAATTTGGAAGATTTAATTCCAGACAGAACCGGTTTTAAATGGAGACGACGGATCGATGTTGCCATCGACGTTGCACACGCTCTAGTCTTCTTACATCACGAATGTTACCCTTCCATTGTTCATAGAGATGTAAAAGCAAGCAATGTGTTGTTGGGCAAAAACGGGCGAGCCAAGGTTACTGATTTCGGCCTAGCTAGAGTCATGGAAGTTGGTGATAGCCACGTCAGCACAATGGTGGCGGGAACAATAGGATACGTGGCACCCGAATACGGGCAAACATGGCAGGCCACAACAAAAGGTGACGTGTATAGTTATGGAGTGTTGGTGATGGAATTAGCAACAGGGAGAAGAGCAGTTGACGGAGGAGAGGAGTGCCTTGTTGAATGGTCTAAACGAGTGATGGGAGATGGACGGTCAGGAACTGCTCGTAAAATGATCCCAGTAGAGTTGCTGGTATCTGGGCTTGCTGAAGGGGCGGTCGAGATGTGTGAATTACTTCGGATTGGAATAAGATGTACAGCTGAATCACCACAGTTAAGGCCGAATATGAAAGAGGTGTTAGATATGTTGGTCCGAATTTTGGCGAGTCGTACAGATTTTACCTATGGTTCTTTGCTTCCTTCCTCATAATGTAAATCAAAATTTCAGGTTCTTGAGAAACATACACATTTTAGGTTCCGCACATAAGCTATAGGAATGGTATTTCGCGTATGGGACATGGTTTTACAGTCGCGTATAACGCGACTGGATTACAAAACCAGTCACATAGATTACCATCTTAGATAATTCATATGTTTAATTTTCAAATAATTGTAAGTTGTTTTTTAGTTTGAACAGTTAAATTCAAAACAGTACACACAAATTTTACTTTGAAGTTTGAAGGGGGGTCAAGTGTCATTTTTATAACCCAAGGTGGGCACTTCAACCACCTTCAATAAATAAAATGGGTCACGTGGAAATATCAACTTTGCAATGCTGTTTCACATCTGCAAAGTTCTACAATTGTTATACACATACATAAATACATAATACAACAGTACAAACAACAGCAATAGAGGGTCATGTGCAGCCCGACGCGTCGAAGTTTGGAAACTGGATGAACTTCATGGTCAAAGGAGCAATAACGATCGGAGAATTCACATCCACGACATTAGGTTTCAAATGTGGGATATCTCCAGTTTGTGTAAGCTGTAACGGAAATCCGTTTAGAAGCATTGTTTTACTTTTCAAATCGCCGCCTTCTGGGGTCAAATGGTACTCCTCACGTCCAAGGCCTTCCTTTGTTGACTTTGACCCGATCCATGAGAATGTTGACTTTATCCGGTCAATGAAAGACAGTTTTCGCTCTTTCGTTGTATGCAAATTTATGTTCAAGATGTTGTGAACTTTGAGTTTAAATTCTGTTTGGTTGCTTAAGTTAATCAGAAGTAATGTTACGCCCGCCTGCATATATGGGAACATGATGAGCAACAAAACAAGCAACATATACTTCACTAATACCATATAAGTAAACTTACTTTTCCTTTTGAGCAATGAGCGTAAGTGCGTAAATGAGGTCCGACATTTATCCTTCCTACAGAAAGAACCCCTGTTCCCATAAGGCGGTGCCACAGAAGTGCACTGCAACATATTCACCAAACAATTTAGTCCCACATAGTAAAGCTTTTATGAAAAATATTCAAAAAGTGGGATCAAATCACCTGTAATAATCAGGGTTAGGTGTAAATGTTGTTCTGTTGAGAAGACCATAATTTCCACCGATTAAAGTTTGCCTGCAATATACTTCAGTGTGGTACTTAGCTGCCATTGCAAGCTGATCCAGGTACCTATAAAGATTTTTATGCATAAACAAGATAAAATAAAACAATATTATTTTCCTATTTAGTCAAAAATGCAAAAGATAAAAAATAAAATAACAGTTTACCAGAAGCTGTTAACGAATGTGTCGGAAACATGAAGACCGCCACTGTTATATGCTCCACCAGATTCGCCAATCCAAGAAGATGCCCAGGGGCCATATGTTTTTATGGTTTGCTGAAAATCAGTAAATGTGACGGATGCCCTGCTCAAGAAATGTGGATCTAAAATCTTGTTCACTAGATTTGGATCAATGCCTGGATAAAGAAAACCTTGTCAATATTTAGCTATGATTTATGGAGTGTTTATACTAGTTTTTTTCTGTTATTTGTTGTTTTCATTTTGCGAGTCATGTTAGGTAACATGGGCAAAGGTAAAATAGAACATGGAGAATGAAAATGAAAAACTAAGAAAAATGGAAGACATCATTTAAAAAAGTGTAACATGTACACAAGAAGTGTAGCTCGTTTATTTAAACGAGTCAAACGGGTTGGCAGGATGTAAATAAAATGAGTAGTAATTGTTAACTGTATATATTGATTGTATTTTTCAGGTTCACTGTTTCCTGTGTATATTGAGGGTTCCCTCCATTAAAACAGAATCAAATATTTTCCCATTCACTTTGCAGTTTGGATAGTATCAAAGTTAAGGCTCTCGATACAACAGCCGGCACACATGTTCCTGTTCTTGTTCTAGGCCTCATTATTCATGATTGTTCACCATACAATTTACGAAAACTGTTCTTTGAAGTTTCTGTCCCTGATTGCCCTTGTTACCGCTGCCAAAACCTCACTTTTGATGTCTTCATTGGTTCTAGCACTCATACTTTTCTCCTGTTTTAGTTCCAGTTCCATGTAAACCAAATTGTTCCTATTTTGTTCCGTTTTCTTCTATTGCAATGGGAGATGACAAGAGTGTTGAGACCGAAACTGCTACTACTCATACTTACATATTCACCTAAGAGGAGTATAATAGGCTTCAACAGTTGCTCCAATTCGCAAACCAAGTTGGTGCACTCAGGTACATTCTCTAACCTTTGACTCGTCATTGGTTACGGATTTTAGAGCCACACAAAACATGATTGTGAATCCAACTAAACAATGTATTCCTTTTAGCCCATATGATGTTTCTCACTCACCAAATTGACTTCAACAACAGATCCTCACCTGCATATCGTTGCATCGGTCCCATTAGTAATTTGACAAACCTAACTCTGTCTTTTGTTCTGTTGGTTCCTAATTTTCTTGATAACCTTTGTTCAGTGACATTTTATTCTTCTCATTGTGTATTTCAAGAAATAGGCACGAAACGGATGATTGGCACCGGTGTTGAATTAAAAAAAATCTCAACTATCTGTTAAAGTTGTCACGCTATACAACAAGCATATATGATTCCCATTATCAAGGAGCTCGTATCCCTTTATAGACGGATAGACCGGACTTTCTTATCCCACATGATTATCACTGTCAGTGCTTGGTAAACATACCTGACGTCCCTATCCCCCAAAAGTGTCAAGTCGAGCCAATACTATATATGAATTTTTACTATCGGATGTATGGGTCCTTGCCCTACTAAAACTAAATTGGGTTTTCGATATTTTGTAACTTTTATTGTTGTTACCATCGTACTACTTGGGTTTACTCAAATATTGTACTGAACGTAGTTCCATTTCCCATGAAATTCATTCCTATGTCAAAACCAGTTCAACACATCCAGTAAACTAATGTAATAAAACTGTTTTTGTAAAAATGATAAGGCATTAAATTTTTATAAAGATAAAAATGGATAAAAGAGTATTTGCAGCCCGTTCGACCCAACTAAACCTGACCCGTTTAACCAGCCAACACACTCATCTTTCGCCCCAAGATAAACTCGAACAATTAGTATAGCGGAGATATTAAATAAGCCCATACCTGGTCCCAAGTTATACAAATGGAGTGTCATGACATCAACAATTTTTGAACCCGAAACCTTTAGAAGCTTTGAAAACCACTCTTTATCAAAGAACCCACCGGGTGCTACAAGCAAAGGTTTTGGCCGGAAGTTCTGGTATAAACTGTCAATTATGCCCCTAAGTTCAATCAAGTCACTCCCATACTGCTCAGCATGGACCATAGCACCAATGCCCTTGCCACTCAACTCGTTACCTACAACCAATACAGTCAACCATTACTATAACATTGTCTATCATAAGTACCGAAAGACTGCTGGATTTCAAACTGAAGTTATTACCAAATTCCCATGAATGTATTTTATACCCCTTCGAAATGGTATATTTTATAAAATCACGGGCATTAGTGAAGTTCCATTTTCCTCCCCAAACACCTTTCTTAATCTGTTGTCGTCCCCTAAGTGCGTTCAACCCGAAGGTAACAAGTGATCTACAAAAATAAACCTCAGTTTTCATAACAGGCAGCTTTTGTATAAGTGAAACAAAACACTTTTGTCCACTATGAATTTAAAAGGCTTTAATCTCACCTTGTCTTGGCAAAAAAGTTATTTAACTCATCCCACCTATCCATAGTAAGACAACCTTTGGAAAATCCAAACAATCCCCACTTAAGCTTCGTAAACGGATGGCAAGGACCCGCGATCTCCCCAACATTATACACCACTTGGTCTTGTAAGGAACCTCCTACGCGTATCCTTAGATTTTCAAAAGCTGTTTCAAGTCATCAATAAACAAAACTCAGCAAAACCAAATCTTGCAGTTATAACTTTTAACTCAACAAAACAAACCTTGAACCGCTTTGGTAAGAACCGGATGAGACAAGTCCTGAAAACACAACACCATATTTCAGTTTTTGCATCTTAACTGATATAACAAACTACACATCTGAAAATGTTGGCAATGTAAACAATGCATACCAGATTTAAAGCTGAAGCCGATCCCCACGGGCAATGGTTATAGTTACACTTATCGTTAGGCCACCAATCGATAGTAGCGCATATATAATTCGCATCCGTGTGAAACATTGGCAAAGTCCCATTAATTACTAGTTCTGAATCTTGAACATATAGTGCTGAAGTTGCATAAAGTGAAGCTAGTAATAGAAATAATGATGCACAAAACCCCATTGGTGACATGTAGCTCAACCTGATGAATAAAAACTAGACTGAAATTATTATTATGAACAGCAATGGAGTAAAAGCTAAGAAAGAAATCAAGAAAGATGTTTGTTGTTAACTTAAACAGTTAAACTAAACATAATTTCGTTAATTCCCATGAATCAGATCCCAATGCATAGATAAAAATGAACTGACCTGAAATCGATTAATAGTGAAAAAGCAGCAGCAGCTTAGCTTAATTTGAGGGTTTTGTTGTGAATTGGTGTGAAGTGGTGTTGGTTGAGCTACTTTATGTTATGAGAAATTGAGTGAGCTGTTTTTCACATGAATGTTTTCATAGTTGTGGGTTGGGTTGGGTGATGATAGATGAATTATTAATTTGTGGGGATATCTCTATTATTAAATCTTTATTTGGATTTATGTATCTTGTATTTCAATTTGTGGTACATATAAACATACAAAAATCAAACTTATTTTTATTCTTTTCTTGAGGGTCTTGAAAATTTAGAGGATCTTTTTTTAATATTCTTTTGGAAGGTATCTTTTTTTTTTATAACATAGTTGAGTATTAAATTTTTTGTTAGGATCTAGAACACACACACGAAACTGAACACACACTCGCGAGTAATAACGAACACGAGACACAAGGATTTATAGTGGTTCGGTCCTCCTGACCTACGTCCACTTTGCTGCAACTAGGTATTTTATTTATCAGGTGCTCAAGGAATTACAAGTACAATAATGTCAATATATAGAGACTAATCTAGGGTTAGGAAACTTAATCCCCAAGTTAGGCCCAAGCCCACGTAGACTACTCATTAGGGCCGGCTGCCACTAACGAGCCTACACACCCAACAATCTCCCACTTGGAGGCTCGAACTACGCTCCACGTTCTTCATCATCTTGTACCTCTTGTAATCTTCCTTACCACTAGTTGCAGTCGCCTTCTCATCAGTTAACCTGAAGGCCCGTTGAAGCTCCCCTGAACTCCAACATATCAGTCACGGCTAAGTCTGCCACTGACTCGTTCCCTGTCTCTACCGACTCCCACTGGCTCAAACTGCCGGATCCTGAAACACCCTGAGAACAAACACTCTCCGAATAAAGCAGATAATCATCTGGAGAGACTTTGACACTTGGTATACTGGTTCTCTTAACCCACTGTCTGGTAGTTCTAACTGAAGCTTTGGTTGGCCGACTACCAATGCTCCCACTGCCACGAAAACCCCTGACGGATTTTTCTGAACCTTTCCCAATACGTTCAACCTGAATCTGACATGAAGCTCTGGGTTTATCATCTGCAAAACAAACCTTCTTCTGCCCCTTAGATTCTGTGAACCGGATTTTGTTTTTCTTCTGAACTGGAATAACCTTTCCTTCAGATGGTAAACTGACCATATAAAGCGAACCCCGTTTCTTTCCCCGAGCTATGACTAGATTACCTTTTACCACTTTCCACTGTCCGTTTCCGAACTTGACTTCATGCCCTTCTTCATCCAACTGCCCAACTGAAATCAACTGTTTCTTTAAGTTAGGAATGACCCTGACATCTTTTAAAGTCCACTTCGAACCGGCTGAAGTAATTAAATCCATGTCACCCATGCCCGTAACATCTAAAACTTCATCGTTCGCAAGCCTTACCTTTCCAAAATCACCCTCTTTTAGATTCTGCAATGCTTCATTGCTGTGGGTAGCATGAAAAGAAGCACCAGAATCCATAACCCAGGAATCCACACTGTTCTCCACGCTACAGATAAGAACATCATCATCTTCGTAGTCTTCTACAGTGTTAGCATCTTTCTTAGGATTAGGACACTGATTCCTAAAGTGCCCTGCTTCCTTACAGTTCCAACATATCACATCTTTACGAGCCTTAGACTGACTCCTTCTCATGCCCTGACGACTTCCCCGTTCATTCTTTCTTCCCCTGCCCTCTGTACTCAACAAAGAACTTGAAGATTCACCTGAACCTCGACGTCGTACATCCTCTCCTAGAATTAGATCCCGAATCTTCTCAAACGTAAACTTACTAGTATCCGACGAGTTACTAACTGCAGTTACGGTTCCGGACCAACTCTCTGGCAATGAGGATAATAACAATAGGGCTTGAACCTCGTCATCAAATTTAATATCTACAGATACTAAACGAGATAAAATCGAGTTAAGATTATTGATATGAACTGTTACCGAGTCACCTTCCTTCATCCTAGTATTCACAAGCTCCCGGATTAGATAAACCTTATTTGCTGCAGAAGGCTTCTCATACATGTTTGATAATGCTGTCATCATACCACTAGCTGTGGTCTCCTTCTGGATGTTATAGGCAACATTCTCAGACAAAGAAAGCGTTATCACTGCCCTAGCCTTTTTATCCATCTTATTCCAATCTGCTTGTGAAGTCTCTTCTGGTTTAACACCCTCAAGCACTGCATCCAAATCTTTCTGACAAAGTAATGCTTCGATCTGCATCTTCCACCAACCAAACTTATTTCCGTCAAACTTCTCAATCTGAAGTTTTTCGCTCTCAGTCATTATCTTAACTGAGTAATTCCCAAATTTGGATCTTGGTAACTCTGTCGAAAATCTCAAGCAAATAAAACAAACCCCACTGATCAAAACTACCCGGCTGGCCTGCCCGGTAAATACGCCAACCAATGATCAATAGCAAAACCCAATAATCAAAACCGAAATCAAAACTCGGCAAACACTTCGGCAAAACCGTTTGCCGCTGATTGCACAGAAACGTAGATGAACTTGGCTTCAATATTTGCAATTTATTGGCGGCACTAGTTTTCTTGATCCACGAGAATTAAAAGAAATAACTACCTTCTTTTTTTTTCACTTCTTGTTCGATGCAAAGTGTGAACACAAGGACAAGGCTACTTCACTTTTTTTTTCTTGTTCCAAGTTGTACTCATAAACCAAAACAATAATTGCTTTCTGACTTACGACCAACAAGCAAAACAAAAGAGAACCAATCTGCCTTCCTTGTTTCAATCGAACAAAAAAACGGTGGGATTTTGCTGCTGGTGACCGTGGCTAAACTACCGACGGCAAACCCTAAATCACAACTCCGCGTTGTGTTCTTTGTGTGTAACGAGCCGTAGCTCTGATACCAGTTGTTAGGATCTAGAACACACACACGAAACTGAACACACACTCGCGAGTAATAACGAACACGAGACACAAGGATTTATAGTGGTTCGGTCCTCCTGACCTACGTCCACTTTGCTGCAACTAGGTATTTTATTTATCAGGTGCTCAAGGAATTACAAGTACAATAATGTCAATATATAGAGACTAATCTAGGGTTAGGAAACTTAATCCCCAAGTTAGGCCCAAGCCCACGTAGACTACTCATTAGGGCCGGCTGCCACTAACGAGCCTACACACCCAACATTTTCCTGCTCGGGTTAGATCGTGTCAAGTTTGGTTGCTAAAGATTTATGGTTGTTTTGAATCAGATTTGAGATAGGGGGCATGTAACCTGGATAAAGTAGTAAGTCACCGAGTCAACTAATTTAATCTTCAATTGCCGTGATCTTCAAACTTTGTAAATTGTATGAAGTTTGATAAGTGTTTTAATTCAGTATTTTAAAATGTAATTAAGTTTGATAAGTGTTTCAATTTAGTATCTGAAATTTTTTTTTTCTCTAAAGTCACTGAATTTTCCTTAACTATTCCACTTTTATGTAATAACTATTCGAACGTTTGATTTTTTAAAGTTTGGTTGGGTAAATGAAACATATATAAACTTTGGTTAGTATTTACTGATTACTTTGATTCAGTTTGACTTAAATTTAAAATTGTATAACTTTGTTATTAGGTTGCGAATTGTTTTTCTTCACTATTAGATCCCGATTCAAGTTAATTAGAAAAAAAAATCACTTTTTAATAACTGTAGTCCATACATGTTTCATTTGCCTAACTTAGTTTTAAAAAATTCAATCATTGGTAAAATTATTACATTGATTGAAACACTTAATGAAACTTCAATGATGTTTTAAAGACCAAAAAATTTTTAGATATTTAATTGAAACAATGGGTAAACGTTGTTACATGCATTTTTGTGATATTTAAGTCGATTGTTTAAGGGCTAGGTTAGGGGAGGGGTGAAGATGTCAAGTAGTCTCATACCCTTAAAGCTCACCAATTAACATTAGCCACATCACATGTACTCTTACTCTAAGCGATAGAGATGAAGGCCGGTTTGAAGGTTTGAAGGTTTCATGTACTCTCACTTTCTTCATTATTTTGTTATTTTAAAAAGAAAATAAATGTTATTCCTTTCAAAGTTGTTTAATACTAAAGAGACATCCTCATTTTATCTACACACCCTTTATATGCGTCATATAGTCTTATATCACGCATATAAGGCTCAACCGTACAAAGCATGTGCATATGTCATTTTCACTGCTTTATTCTAAATGTCTCATGTTGAGCTATATGTGCATGTTGACTAAAGTTAGGGAGACGAAGCACGTGTGAGGTTTCATCTGTGTTAATACGCCATTCACATGGTTGGTTGATCTAGCACACAACTCATCATAAGGGTGTTCATCGGATTATTTAGATTTAAAAATTTTATAAACCCATCCAAATCCAAATTGTAACAATCCAACGAAACTGCACCATTTATAATATATATAAAAAAGTTAGAAATAAAATAACTAAAATTTATTATATAATTTCAATGTAAAATATTTAAAGTTATATAATACAAATCACAAAATACAGTTGCAAAATGATATTATATTTAGAAAACTGCAAATTCAACAAATCATTTTTAGAAAGAAAAAAATGTATAAAATAATTGCTATATGCATCATATAGAAGCGTTACATTTTGGGTGGGCTTGAAATGTCGAATGGTTTTACTATAATTTAGATATGTCTGGGTGTACCTGTGTTTACGCAATACTGATGCACTTGACCGAAATTGATGAGATATGCTTCTAGGATTTGAGAGAAACGGTTTAATTTGGTCATTTGTGAGTTTTTTTAATCTGATGTGCTATCGGGGATGTTGGGCTCCTTAAATGGGTGGAATGTAATATCCTACATTGATTGGGAAGGAAAACAAATGTTGTCTTATAAGGGGGTGGAAACCTTCCATACCATGACGCGGTTTAAAATCGTGAGGGCGGCGCCTGAGGACATGTTAGTTGCCAAAGCGAACAATATAATTGTGTGGTTACGCTGAGTTGTTAATATAATAGTAAATTTAAATTTTGTTAGTTTCTATTAAATTTAAATTTTAACTTAAATTCGAAAAACTATATATTTGTACACATCAAATTTTTTGAATAAATAAAGTATTGGTTTTATCTTTAAATATATAGTTAGTATAATGAAGCCAAGTCTTGGTTTTTATCTCTAATATCTCAAATTTTTATGTTTGAAAATTTAACCCTGAGTTATTTCATAAGAAAGGTACATGATTATCTAAATATTTATTTTAATTTATTTTTTAATTCAACTTGTTTGTTGCACAAGTATCTAACCTAACTATTATATTAACATATAAGAAATGTATATGATTATCTAAATATTTATCATACCATACTAGTTTTCATAAGAAATCTTGAGTCAAACTTACTAATTAAGTCTAGAAAAGTGGCGTTAATTGAAAGAGAAGGAGTCAAACGACGGAAAAAATTGTTCGGTAAGAAAAGATACTTAGCAAATTAATCATGTGTACGTAATGGGCGTACTGGCCACAAGCATGTGATAATGAACTGGCAACGCGAAAGGGGCGTTATCAAATTGTACACCGCTCCCCTTCTTCTGGAAAGGGGCGTTATGGTTGAAACCGTGATTGCTATCACGGTGGTTTACAATGTTTTGTTTTTTTTCTTTTCTTTTTTTTAATTTTCTAGATTTTCACATTAATACAACTCATTAACCATGTTGATATGCTTGCCTACATGGCAACACTTTTTTCTAGATGTATCACATTAATCACACACCCTATAATATTTAAGTTTAATGTTCAAGTCAACACTTGGACAACGATTAACTCAACTAGAAGGTCAAAGCTTCTTAATAGTTATATGCTTTTATAGGTGTTTTTTTAGTTTGAGCCAGAGTTATAATAGTTAAATAGTATGAGGGTGTAATGTGTCAACTTTGTTAATAGTTTGGTTAGATTAGTTTGTGATTGGTCGAAAGGGTAACTGAACTTTCAAGTTAGTTAATTAGGTTATAAGAATATGGGTTTTGAGTCGTATAATCATCTACGTCAGTTTGAGTATCAATTTAAGTGTGTGAGAGTGTGAGTTTTCATTTTATATAATTGTTTCATTGTTCAATGAATAAAGTCGATTAGTAGATAGTGTTGAATTGATGATATGGATGATTCATATTCGTTGATATTCATTGTTAATTTCACATTTGGTATCATAGCCAAGGTTGTGGCTCAATTGAAGAAGAAGATATACAGAATCAGTTTCGAATTGTTCACTAACAAAGTTTGATTTGAAAAAGTTTGATGGCAATAATGACTTTGGCCTAAGACGGTTGAAAATGAAAGCTCTTCTTAGTCAGATCTAGCTAATAGACTTTACATGATTAACCATGTTGGGTGAAGTTTCGAAGGAAACCACTACACCAGGCTTGTGGAACAAGTTAGGTACACTTTACATGACTAAGTCGTTGGCTAGTAAACTATACCTAAACAAGAGGTTGTATCCCTATAACATGACATCTAGAAAACGTCTAGACGATCACTTTATATGAGTTAAACAAGATAATCATTGATTTGGAAAATATTTATGTAACCATTGAATATTAAGATCAGAGGATGAGCTTCTTGGCATCTCTTCCACATACTAGTGAGCATCTAGTAGATGCATTTATGTATGGAAAAGATACATTATCCATGACAAGGGTACTTGCAGCTGCCATTAGTTCATTAAAGAAGAGAATCGCTCCAAGAGATGATACTGTGATGCAGGTCTAGTTATAAGGGAAGATCAAAACAAAGAAATTTTAAACGTAAGAACTGTTCTAGATCTCAAATCAAGATTTAAGAGAAAGTGTTATACTTAGCTAGAAAATATGTCGGGTTTAAATACTTGTGATCGGTTTTCTAACTTTGACGTATCAAAGATGGTAGCGTTTTCTAAGTTGTATAAGGATTGTTTTACTACAAAACAAAGAATGTGTATTGATAGTGGCCGGACATAAGGTCTTATATCATACTTTAAGAGAAGATTATAGATTTGAAAACTTGAATGAATTATGTGATCTCGCTCGTTTAATGGTAGAAACTGGAAAAAATCTTTCGTCTTCTTTGCTTTATCGGATACTGAAGTTTGCGTTGGGTGCCAGTTGTGATCGCAAATGTTAAAAGACGTTATCTAAATTGAAGTTTGTGAAGAATGATTTATGCAATCGAATGAGTGATGAATATTTGAATGATGCTCTAGCTTGTGCGATCGAAGGAGATACGGTTGCTAAAGTAACAAATGAGGATGTAATGACTCCATTTCAAGCTAAGAAATATCACAGAGAACAAATCTATTAAGTATCTTTTTAAGTTTTTTTATCATATTTTTTTAATTATTATATGAACGTACTGGAAAAAAAATTGAATACACTCAACTTTATACTAAGCTCCACCGCGATTATAATATTTATAAATTTGGTCGCATGAAGACAAATTCATGTTATTCTAGAATATTCCTATCACTGTGTGTAATGGGCGTTATGCCCCTCGAAAAACGCCTTATAACGCCCCGCAAACCACTACGCAGGGGCGTTATGGGCGTGGGCGTTTCTTGAATAACGCATGCGTCCCTCTCTCTCTTCCTCACTTCTCTCACACAATCTCTCCAACTTCTCTCTCTTGGTAATGATTAAAAGGCATTATCCCACTACGCCACTTTTAATATAATGCCCATTGTCTAGTCACCGTCCACATAACAAAAAATGCCCTAGGCTAGAATTTTAGCCTAAAATATGCACCATTGATAGAATGACATTTGTTAAATAAAACCTTGATTTGATATAATATCACATCTTAAACTTATTTTATTAATCCACAAGTATTATGTTATAATTATTTTTAAAAATATTTGTTAATTAATACGTGCGTTACACGTGGGTATTAAAAAGTAGTTTATATAATAGGAAGATGAAGTTTAAGATATTGCTATTAGGTTTTTTTTACCCTATTTGTGATCTACTTCTGATAACTAATACCACAAATCAACACACAATGTGAACCTTTTATTTCCTTTTACTTGGATGGGCTGATACACAATTTGAGAAAGTAACCTGAAAATATTTATTATTATTATTATTATCCTCAACATTGTGTTTAATTACTTATAAATTATAGCTAGAACGCTGCCCAAATACTTTGCTCTTTTTCACATTTAGATGCAATGCCCTTCTTAGCATCATCATCATCATCATCATCATCATTTTCCTTTTTTTGTTGATGATGTCCTTCAAAAGTTGTTATTTCATCTTCCTTTTTGGTAGATACTTGACTTGTACTAGCTTCATTCTGAAAATATTAACAATATCATATTATAGAGTAGATATATAGCAAGGTAATTGTAAAACTTATAACAAAATTTAGGAAAATTGATTGACATAAATTGACAAAATGGAATCAAGGAAATATTGAATTTTGTATTCATCCATATTAGTTAATTTTCACACAATCTTTCCGAAAGTCCAAGCGTTGAAAAATACATGAACAATTACAATAACAACCGCACGTCTTGGATGTATTTAATTAAGAATTATACCTGAACTCTCACCTGACGTTTAGATTCTTCGTTTTCGTTCTTTTTCAAATTTGTTTGTGAATTCTCCATGAATAACAAATTAATGTTTCTGGTGAGAGATGTTAGAGAGAATTAAGTTGGTATATATAGGGTACAAATTGGGCATTTCATGTGTTTTTGAGTACTCATTACCTCTAGCAACATGCTTCATGTGTCATATTCATGCTATTTGTTATTCTATGACAACCAAATTTACTCTTGCAACACTGTCACATGTATCATGCATGTACGTACCTCATACAATCTTTAAATCTATATAAAACTTTATTATTTTTTAAAAATGTATGAGTTAAGTTTATCAATTGTCATATGTTTTATCACATAAAACCAACATTGTACCTCGACTTTTTATAGATTACATTTATGTAATAGAGTTATTAAAAATATATCGTCAAATATTTCCTATAACAAATCACGCGGCAAACAAACAAGTTTTCGTTCTCGCCCTTAATTGTTTTCTAATAATATATGCATAGTAGGTTTAATACTTGTGTGTTACACACGGGTTAAATAGTGATATTTATAATGAAATTATAACCATTATGTTTAATGATTTGTAAATATATAACATTTAAGGAGTTGGCTCCATCAACTTGCATGGTGAAAAATTTCACTAAATTTTCTCTCCTAAACTTCCTATTATAGATAAAATATTTTTCCCCCAAAAATATTGCCCCCTAAAACCTTGATTTATTAGATGAATAAATTTGATATTTTTCAGCATGCAGTAAAACCTTAGGGTAGAATGGCCATAATCGTATTCACGGTCGACCGTGAACTCGTCATGTCACCTATTGGCCAATATAAAGTAGCAAAAAGTCATTTACCTCAACATACTAGTAGTAACGTACCAGTGGAATATGATACTAGATTTACGATGATATTCACATAACTATTATAACATGGTAGTTTTCATAATATACTTAGAGTCAAACTTACTAATTAAGTCTAGAAAGGGGGTGTTAATTAATGTTTGAAAGGGAAAGAGTTAAAATAAAGGAAAAAAAAAAGATTCGGTAAGAAACTTAGCAAATTAATCATTGGTGCATCCCACTTACACATAAGGCATTGCCTAATAAGCGTTACCAGCACGCGGCGGCAAGCGTGCGATAATGAGGTGGCAACGTGAAAGGTGCGTTATCAAATTGTACGTGGCCCTCTTTCTTTGGGGCGTTATGGTTGAAATCGTGATGCTATCATGAACTCATGGTGGCTTGCAATGTTTTTTCTTTCCTTATTAGTTTTCTATCTATCACATAAATACATCTTGTTAATCCTGTTGACGGCCGGGCATGGTTACCTGCGTAGCAACATTTCTCTCTCTCACACATTAATCACACCCACTACCGTCATTTTCTCATTCACACTCTACATGCATGACAACACTTATCTTTATCGCACTTTCTATATATCACCTCATTGTTATGTTTTTCAACGATTAAGGACTAGCAAAATAAATGGTCAAACTTGGTTTTTCAACATACCTCACAAAATAAGTGGACAAATTTCACAAGTCGGTGAACTACTGGATCATGCCATTGTGTGTAGCTATTATCATCAAGTAAGTTAATTACCGACTCCGGTGAACTTTTAAATGATCCTATCACTTAATTACCGGATCCTTGCAGGGGCATTATAGTACCTCTTGCTTACTCGTCCAGCTATTTCTTATGCAGTTCTGTAGGTCAGCATATACATATGCGGATTGAACTGGTTGCCAGGATACTCATCGGGACTTCCAGTTATTGTATTTATTTGGGGGATAATATGATTTCTTGGTTGTCTAAATGACAGACAACAATATCTATCCCGCCAATGTCAGTGCTATCTACTTGTCCCGTAAGCTAGTCTAACACCATCTGGCATACCAAGCATATTGAGATTGACATCATTTTGTTTGTTATCATGTTGAACGGGGTCACATACAAGTTACTACATGTTCCATCCAGGCATAATTTTTCAAATACTTTCACCAAGGAGTTACCTCGAGTTTTATTTGAAGTTTCCGTTTCGGTCTAAGTATTCGACATCCTCCTCCTTAGAATGATGGGGTATACTAGACTAGGGTTTATATTTGTAACATGCTTATAACATTGTATAGAGAAAGAGGTCAACCGCATCTACTGTGATTATAAACATATAAGTAATAAGAAGGCACAATCAAGGACTCTATTACTTAGTCATGTAGAACTAGATTTAAGACCGGGCCGCGAGTTGCAGCGGCCGGGTCACGCAGTCGGGTCTTGAGTATGTGATTTCGTCACATGTGTTGATAAAAAAAAGTTACATGTCCCGTACGTCTCGGCACAAAACCGTAATGTGTCACATATTAAAAAGCGATGAAATATCAAACTTTAGAGGTCAAAACGATAACGATATTGAAGTCATACTATATGTCAAAGTAGAGTAAGAGATCAAAGTCGAAAACTCATCAATTGCTAAAATGACAATTAGTAAAAGTTAAAACCGTAAATACGTAAAAGTGGAAATTAAAACCATAAATACGTCAAAGTAAAAAAATTTAAAATGCCACGAGGCGTCATGTGACTGTCCGGTGCAAGTATATCAATATCAATTTGCAAGCACACAAAACATCAAATGAAAAGTGAATTTCCATGTGTACCAATTCAAAAGAAACAGTTACGTAAATATTGTACCTTGTACAGTAATGTTTTGTTACAAATCACAATAGTTTTTCAGGTGATTTGAATTTTTGAACCAAGTTTTGTCCTGCAGGTTTCTTGTAGAAACACAATAAGAACAATATTGTTTGCAAGAATTAGCACATTAGAAAATCATGTACGTATAAAACAAACAAACGTACCTAATAAAAATATTAGTCACTCATCCAGTAGCAGACTGGAGGGTGTGATAACAGCAAACCTTACCTCTATCCTAATATTATAAAAGATGATACTGCCAGATAAACCACGGCTAGACGAGTTATGTACAATAACAAAAAAGAGAAAAAAAAACAAAAACAAACATGAAAGGCCAACAAACATAAGATAAAGCTTCAACAGATTTAGCATAGATACTATACACAACAATATCTTCAGTTATGAAGAGGGTTGGGGCCACCAGGAACAAGTCTTTTCTCTGTACCAATATCTTCATATACGATAGGCGGATGTGGCGGTGACAGCAACGGTACATTACTATACAACAATCTACATCTTAAGCAAGTCCTTGAAGGGTGATGATCCATAGGTGGCATTGCTTCTACTTGCAACAAAATGAGGCAGCAAAGATACAAGGCTGCAGCCGTAACCCGATATCCGAAAACCAAACTCTTCTTCATGGTGGTGGTGTCTAGGACTAATTTGTGTCAAGAATATGCAGCCCATAAATAAGGCCTTTGGTTTTGTAACTTGTTAGTTGTTTGTATAAATGTTTAGCACTCATGTGTGTTGGTTTAAGATGGTATGGTTGCAGGCTACAACTTATATTAAACATATATAAGCTAGCACTAGGTAGCTAGGGACTTGGGATGTGTGAATTCTATATGAAGAATTTTATTGTACCTTTTCTTGGTTTCTCAAACCAGTAGTTATGCATGATGTAACATGACAGATCAAGACTGATCAAATGTACAAGTCTTGCAGCAGAGTGTACAACTAGTGAAGCTTGTAAATTAAATGTGAGAATTTAGTTCTTGATATGATGTAGGAGTAGCTAAGTGCAGGTTTGTGACAGTTCATAGTCTCAAATGGTATTGTAAGTGAAGCATTTATAGCTAGTGTCTGCCTGCAAGTGACCATCCTAAATATGGGTACAAGGCCAACACTTTTTAAGTAACAAAAAATGGTAGCTTGGTAGCTATTACATATTGTAGTAATTTTTTCGGGCATGGCGTTAAACCCGTCTTCTTACCGGTTCACTGGTTGATCCGATTTAAGAACCTGATAAAAACATAAATATTGTGAATATAAATACATAAAGTTAAGTTTCAACCTCATGGTTTTCAGGTCCAACTGGTTGGTTATACTGAAAAATGGTTCAAACACCTCGGACCAGCTCAATGGCTGGTTTCAAGTCGGATCGATCAGTCAAGTCTGGTTTTCAAAACACTGTTAATATTATCTCTTTACTAAGACACATTTTATGTTACACTGCCATTACACACATGAATTTATTTTGTACTCATTTAGAGAGTTTAACTCTTTCAACACGTTGGTGTTTTATGAAGCTTTATGTCATTCACAATGTTTAGAAATGATTTTGTCCTTTGCATTAAAAAAGCTCTTTAATACATTTCATCCATAAATCTACTCATAATCAGCAATAACTTTTAAATATTGACATGAAAGATCATATGAAGAAGAGTAATAACCTTTAGGGTTTAAGATTGAGCTATCTAGAACTAGTGTTGGTAGTGGGTCTCATTACAACCAACTTATTAGTTACTTGGGTATTTCGTATCTGTCGGATTATTATACATCGTGCATTAAAACCTATATTTTAGAAAAATATGCAATTTTACAAATTTAAAGTGCGATATATTGCAACAATACAAATTAGGATGGAAAATTTAGATGATGAAAATAAATTTCGGTTTATTATTTTATGTTAGTGACATGTATGCATTTCTAATGGCATTTGAACAAACCAGGAATCAATACTCAAATATGGTGGCCTAATAACCTTCTGCAAACAAGTGTTTATCTGTAACAAATTATCGACGTCATACAAACAATGAACAAACTAATGCCAATTGAATTGTCAAGTGAAAATCAAGAATAGGGGATGATCTACTTTCCAAGCAAGCGCCGAGCACGTTGATTAGCACCTTTAACTCGGGTTACGAGCTCGTCAACATCATCATCAAGCGGATTAAGAGCTTTGTTGTGCCTGCAAGCATCAGAATAAGTTTTCAGTAAACCAAGCAACAGAAACATGAAGTTTATGAAAATTGACTAAAATAACCCGAACCTTTCAATCTCTGAACCCATGTCAACAGCCATTTCTTTAAGCTCCCCGAGTATGCTACTCAAGTCTGACAGGGCATCGTCTTGCTTTGTTTTCTCATACTGTTATGGTAAAAAATGATTTATCACAAACTCATAATTATAATAATAGAGGTGACAAAATAGGTAAGTCAAACGAGTTACATAAACGGTCACAACTAGTAACTTTTGTATCAGCCAGGCCAGTCTGACACGACCTGAACACATTTGTTCATCATTTTATAACTTTTCTTTTACAAACATTTAGGAGTTTGCATTTACCTAAACCAATTTGGGCAACGTTTGACCCGCTGGAGCTAAAAACATAATCATGGTTGACCTATTCAAGCTGTTGTTGACCTTAAGCTTGATATGTTTAAACGTAAGCAACAATTATAGATCAAAATTTTGCCACTACAGCCCTTGTAAAAAAAGTGATGGCATTAATTTGCTGTGGTCCTATGGATGTATCTGTTTTGTTGTATTAATAGATATTCGACAGACGATCCAACAAATTTATTAATGTTAGTTCAGTCCATGCAAGCAATTTTCATAGGATGTAAACTTTAACTTTTTATGATTTTCTTCAAAAAGCTACAACTTTTATATACCTCGACTTTTTGTAATGCATTTGTGGGTTCAGGGGGCGGAGTTCTTGAATGCGACCGTCCCTTAGTCTGCGTTGTGTTAAGTCCTAGTTTTTCTCTTTGTTCCAAATGGGCACTCTTTCTTTGTGCAGGGTCATCTGAAAAAAAAAACATAAAACACCCAACTTTCATAATTGACTAATGTATCCTAAAAGAAGGCATTAAAAATAACTTTTATATCCTAATCACCTCTGGTCATCACTGGCCCGGTTATTGTATGACCCTTCTTAGGTTTCCAGGTTCTCGAGAATATGCCCCCAAGACTTCCCAAAAGCTTCTCACCCTGCATCAGAAAGTATAACTTCAAAATCTAGATGCATATTATGCAAGTGTTGATTCGGGTTGTGTATTATTTGAAACGGGTCAAATGGGTTGAATAAAACAAGTTAGCTAAATGGAGAAAGCATCTTCAAAATCATCCAAAGTATGTTTTTCAAGCATGCAACCTTCAAACTGTAGTTAACAACATGCATGCTCCTAAATTGTTTTATTTAAAGATTTAAATTGTTAGTGTAATGAACTCCTTTTGTAACCATAAATTACGCATTAATTACATATAGATTTGAGTTAAATTTGATTTTGCTCCATGGGGTTTGCCAAAAGTAACCATTTTCTTCCAAATGTTTAAAAACATCAATTTTTAGTCCAAACGTTTCATTTTTAGAACTAAATATTAAACACCTGATGAAACTTTTGGACTGAAACTGAAACAAGTGATGAAACTTTTGGAGGTAAAATGATGTTTAAAACCTTTTGGAGGAAAGTGGTTATTTTTGTCGAACAAGGAGTAAAATCGAAAAGCAAACAAAGAAGTGTTAGTGGGTCAACCCAACGAGTTTTGATCCATATTGAAATGGCGTGTTTTTATATGAGCCTCTTTTGACCCGCCTGATCCACCCGTCTTGCCACCTCTGACAAGAGCTCATGACGCTTAAGATAGGAAAAAAACAATACCCTGCTAAGATCCTGATCAATATCAGCAGCAGTCATGTGAGTCCTAGTGATCTGCTCACCCTGTTGATGCAAAGTAATCATAGTTTTAGTGGCATCTTCTCTAATGTTTTCTGCAATTTTTAACGCACTGTTGACTGTTTTTGTAGTTTCTTCGGCTTTATATGCAGCATAATGCTCCAATTCTTGCACATCTTGGTTCTCTAAGCCACCAGAATCAACAAAATCATTTTTATACTTGTTTCTTGACGCGTGAGTAACTTTGTATCCCGATCCTTTAACCTCCTCATCATCATCAAAAAGAGCCGCTCTTGAATCTGTGGTCAGCACAGAAGGTTCAGAAGACGTTCTTCTTGCCGGGGTTAAGGTTGACTTTTTGTCTGACTCGTCACCAGAATCAAATGGATTCGAAGCATGTTGACCAGGGAATCCAGGGTCAACCGAGTTGGTTTTTGCTATTCTGTGGTGGAAATGAGGTTTCTTGAGCCCAAACATATTGAATTTTGCTGAAAAAAACAAGCATGTGACTCAGTTTGGATATCCACAACTCCAAGCATCATAACCATTCAAGAACAAAAACTCATATGATGAACAAACAAAATCATTCTTTTAAATTAGAAACTTCGGAAACTTGAGATCAGTAGATAAATAAACACGCTACTAAAAAATCGTTGCTTTGTGCATACAAAATACAAAGGAAAAGATGAACATAGCAGGCACACAAGCAAACATATAAGCAACTTACAAAAATGCTAATATGCTTAAATAGTCATCAACAATTTAACGAATTTACGTTACTTTTCCTGAGAAAACAACCATGGATCTCTTAAGAACACGTAAAGGAAACCGATAAATAATCAAATATTTGTTAACAACAATTCCTAGATTTCGTATAGACGAATATACCGCAACCTACACCCTGCACGATTTGAATCCCAAGCACACATTTCTGTTGAGAAAACACACATTTTTACAATAAACCAGATTATATTAGTTTGCACTTTGCAACATGGTTCAATATGTTTCATCATCAAATTAGGAAAAATAATAAATTTGCAAAAGTCAAAATCAAGATTTGCAACTCTACATTGCTCCATTTGATCAATGATTAGTAACTAAACATCAAATAACCCAACCAAACAAGAAAGTAAGCAAGAACATGGAAACAAATTATGAAATGAGATTTGTACCCTTGGATTTGTGAAGTATAGAGTGGTAGGTGTGATTGTGCAAGAAATGGGGATTTGTGAAGAGATGAGATGAATATAAAGAAAGAAATTAGAAATTGTTCAAAACTGAAGAATGGTTCAAGAAAACAAAAGTCTACGATTGAACAAATCAAAGATAAAAGAGATGACTTTAACACTCCGTTTTGAAAATCAAATTGTGGGTTTGTATGAAAACGAAATAAGCAACAACTTGAGATTATGTTATGTTATACCGTGTTATCTAGATGCAGCTATAGTTTATACATAGTCTTATTTTACACAAATTAAAAGACTAAACTTCATGGGTCGTGATTATTATTTAATAAAACGTGTTAGAGATCATTATGTGTTAAGTTTATTTAAAGGGCTGAATGCATATTTTCTCTTTTAAAATACTTTAAATACATATTTATCCGGTTAAAAAAATCAATTGTATATTTCTCTCTATAAACAATTTTAATTTGCAAATATACTCATAGGGAAATTTGATTTTAGTAATTTCAACTTTCACATATTGGTCATTATTAATCTCAACTTTATTATTGGCCATTATTAATCTCAACTTTCACTTAATTGACCACCATTGAACATTCCGTTACCTTTAACTAACTCCGTCAAAATATGCTGACGTGACATCCACATGTCAGCTGAGGTGGCATCCACGTGGCATCTGACATGTTTTATTTTTAGGGATATTTGATTTTATAATGGCCAGTAAGTGAAAGTTGAGATTAATAATAGCCAATAAGTAAAAGTTGGGATTAATAAAATCCAATTTCCCTGAAAATAAAACATGCCAGTTGCCACGTGGATGCCACGTCAGCTGACACGTGGATGCCACGTCAGCTGACACATGGATGTCACGTCAGCATATTTTGACGGAGTTAGTCAATGTTAACATAAGGCTCAATGGTGGCCAATTAAGTGAAAGGTGGAGTAATAATGGTCAATAGTAAAATTGAAATTGATAATGGCCAATATGTGAAAGTTGAGATTAATAAATCTAATTTCCCTTTTTAATAAGGTCATTTAGTTAATATTGGAGATATATACAATTGATTTTTTTAATTAGAGAAATATACAATTAAGAGATGTTTATAAGGATAAATATGCAATTGAATTTTATTTAAATTAATAATTATACATGTAGTTTTTCTCTAAAATAAGAGAGTTATTTACCAACTCAAGTACGATGTATATTCTTAAATATTCCGAAAATTAGAAAAAAAAAAAATATCCTTACACTTACACGATATTGTATAGTATTTTAAATATATGCATCTTCTAACCGACTATCAAATTCAACTCACAACTTTGAGTTTGTATAATTTGTGGTTTAGCTAATAAAATAACAATCACATATTCCATATTTTCATTTTTATTTTAGTAAACGATGAACATAACAATTCCTAATTTACTAGTGATTATTAGAGTAAGCAATGATCTTCATACACAAATTTGCTTTTGTTAAGATGATTACCAAACATCAGCAATTAATTGTGAAACCAATGATCATGAGAGTAAAAGTTCATAAAGGGGTTCGAGGCCATGTTCACGTATATACTAAAATAGTAATTCACATATGCCCAAAGAGTTATCGTATTTTCTCCCCCCATTACAATAAGGGAAGACTCCCAAAATGTCTATCACGACCGGATTATGCCTCAAAGTGTCTCATTTGACTTTTTTGTTCCTAAAATGTCTATTCATTGAAAGTCGTCCGACTACAAAAAAAGTGGACATTTTGAGAACTTTGATTGTAGTCGTATAGCTTTTTTTGTAGTCGTACGACTGACAACTTTTCTAGTTGTATGACTGGCGATTTTTTTGTAGAAAAAAACTCTAGGTAACTTTATGGACATGTGTTGTTTCATGAATGATTGGTTTTTTAAGGTTTGGACAACTTTAAATTAATGAACATTATGGGAAGAGAAAGTCAAATGAAACGCTTAATTTGTATTATTTTTTGGTCATAATAGATATTTTTAGGCGTTTTCCCACATTACAATTGGTTTTTGATTAGAAATCAAGTATTTTCAATCTAAGTTTTCTTTGGATCGTGCAATATATTATTTATTTGATTCACCATAACACATAAGGATTGTGAGTACAAATTCGGTATGAATAACTATCTATAATATAGTTATTAGAGCTATTAACGAGGTATTTACTTATGTTCAAATGATTGACTTTTTCATGAATTAACAATCCTAGCATGTAAGGGAGAGAAAAAAATTGAAAAAGTGAAATAAGTTTGAATGAACCATCTCTCTATCATTGTGATCCTCAAACTAATAGTATGAATTAGAATTTCAAAACATAATTCAGGTATAAGATTAACGAATAAAATATCAGAGACACATTCACTGACCACAAAAAGAGTGATGAAGTTATACATACCAACCGCTAGTGCTTCAGTTAAGATTAATATCTTATAAGTATTTGGATACCATTAAGGTATGATACTATATATTATTAACTCATTCAAACTAGTCTTGTTAGTTCGGTAATCTCACGAAATTTAATACAAACACAATCAAAGATCTTATGGTATTTATTTACAAGATAAGACGTGGTGAGACATCAAAAACCTTACACGAAGACAAAACATTATTTCTTAGCATAAGGAATCGTTGGTTAAAAAGATCCAAGAGACGAATTTTTAAAATTATAATAAAAAAACGTTTGTAAAAGATGGAAATATAAACGTGTCCTTTGATATTATAAAAGAGATTCACTATTCTTCTTTACCCTTTAATTTCAAACTCCACTTTTGACCTAATTTACTTTAAATTTTCACGATCAAATCCCTAAATCCTATACAGCAAGCTCGCAATTCAATTGCTGCTTCAATCGATTGATCCCACAAGGTTTGTGTTAGCTAACATTCAATTTGCAATACTTATTGATTGATGTCCAATTTCTATTTCTAAATCATACTCACAATTTCAACTGTTTTTAACCTTTTGATTTGTGTTTTTTCATGCATTCAGGTTCCAGGGGGCAAAATCATCTTGAAATAACTCTAATTCAAATCGCTGTTTTAGGTAATTTTTCTCCTTTTTCCCCAAATGATGATTTTATTCCAAAAATTTTGAGTTACTTCAAAATCTAAATAAGCAGATAACAAATGAGTTCAAGTAACATGTGAGCAATGATAAAAACACATAATTGATTTGCACAATTTAATAGTTGATTAAGGAAAAATAGTCTGTGATTTGGATTTTCAATTTATGATTAAACAAAGTTAGAAATAATAAACATGTTCTCTTGTGATGGAGATTTTGTGTCTTTTTGTCTGTTAATTAGTTAGACTATAAATAGACATTGTAAAAATTGCAGGCATATGCAAGAGAAAAATAAAAGGGCATTGCTTTTGATTAACAAAGCCGATTTTTACCATATTCTGTGTGGTTAGTGTTATATAGCTGTTATTCGATTACTTTTAAATAAGCATACAAGTGCAGCTTAGGGATGAGCGTTTTTTCAACTTATGACTACTGAAACCCAAGCTGCAACTTATGACTATTCTACTACTATAATAATTATTATTATTATTATTATTACTTTATTTGCTTTTCCGGATATTTGAAGATCTCTATTGATGATTATTCAACAAATCTCCCAATCTTAAAACTGTTCTCTGATTCGAAGACGCTCGAGACGTCAGATCGAGCTTCTCTCGCGCTATAATAATCACTGGTATGGTACTATGGTTTTATGTAATACATGATTTTGATTTTGTAGGGTATGCTTTTAAAAAAAAAGCTGATCTGTCGTTGTTTTTGGTTGATTTTTTGCTTTCCAAATTTGAGAATTTATAGTTGTTTGATGTGAGATATGGAGAGATTTGTGTTTTTTTATTAGCTGATGACTTCAGATTGTTGGTTCTTTTGGAATTGTGTGTCTAGGTATTTAAACTATCTAGGTTTATCAGCAGAAAAACTTAAAATTGGCTGTGGATATCTGTTATAAAAAAATATGTTTACTCATGTAAAGATTTGCTGCCCGTAGTTTCACGTGAAACGGATATCTTGATGTTTGTTTTCTGAGTTTTATTGTGCTCCTTTTATTTGTTGATTAACTATTGAACATTTCTACAGGAACGATGTCCTTTGCCAGGCCTCATCACACAGCAAACAATCAGTATCTTGGTGATTACAGATCTTCCTTTGGAAGAAATGACCCTCACATGTATGGCACAGCCGTAACCACCAACACGCATTACAGTAATACTAACCATAGAAGAAGCTATAACAATACCCATAACTTCTCCAATGAGTCTAGACAGCAGTATAACATGTACAATTACATTGATCCAGAAGTTCCGCCTTCTCATAAAAGGAAGAAATGTTCTGCCACTAACTGGGAAAGTTATGGTACATCTTATAACCAATCCTCGAGATATGAGTATTTCCCTACAACCTCTAAGATCACATCTACTAGCTATAAACGTGACCGTACAAGATTTGAACAAGATTCTGAATTTATGTCACGTGATGAGATTGAGAAGTTTTCTCCTTCCAGAAAAGATGGTATTGATGCTTTGCAGGAAACACATTTACGGTACTCTTACTGTGCGTTCCTTCAGAACCTTGGGCTTCGTCTTGAGCTGTAAGTGGGATATTTTTATTTAATTAATTATGCAATATAAATGTTTGTCTAATTGTGCTCACTTTGTTATTTGACAACATTCTTTGATTTCTTTTATTACAGGCCACAAACTACTATTGGAACTGCTATGGTCCTATGCCATCGGTTTTTTGTTCGACGGTCACATGCATCACATGATAGATTTGTAAGTTAATACGTCTCTTTGGTAAAGAACTAAACGTAGTTATGTTTAATGATGTTAACTTCCATACATAAGAGAATTTATCAAACTCCGATACCTTCTGAAACTTCTTGTATATTAGATATTACTACGTACTGAATGCAGTTTATTTTTTCAGTTATAATAATAATTATGTTTTTGCTTAAATTATCTTGCAGTTGATTGCTACTGCTACTCTTTTTCTTGCTGCAAAGTCTGAAGAGACACCTTGCCCTTTGAACACCGTCTTGAGAGCATCCTCTGAAATTTTCCACAAGCAGGATTTCAATGTACTCTGCTATTCACTCCCTGTGGTGAGTACACAGCTTCTGTTACATTTTTGTAATTTGTATAATTCTTGTCTGATGAAACAATATTTCACAGGATTGGTTTGATCACTACCGTGAGAGGGTGACTGAAGCTGAGCAATTGGTCTTAACAACTCTAAACTTTGAGCTTAATGTGCAACATCCATATGCTCATCTTACATCAATTCTTGACAAATTAGGGCTTGCACAGTCACTTTTGGTCAACCATGCTTTGAGCTTGGTTAGTGAAGGGTGAGCCATCATTTTTCTTCTAACAAGTTCTATGGAATTTGAATATAATCATACCTGAAGTTTAAAGTTGGTGGTGTGATATTTATCGTATCTGAAATAACATAAGATAACAGGCTACTATGAAGATTGGCTTTATTTTTTGCACTTTTCTACTTGATCCAGTAATCTCTCTGTTCTCTATTCACTAGCCGTTTAGTTGTCCTTATTAAATTTTGATTTATTTGGATTCAAATATAATTGCAGGGTCCATAGAAGAGTAGCATGCATGCACGCCTGTATGATTTTCTTAGATGGTGGATAGATATGCAGTTTTATTTCTCACTGAAGTTGAACAACCGATGTGTTTGGATGCAGTTTCTATGAAATTATATCTTTACATGATGTCTGACCTAGGAGGTGAACAATGGCTGTTTAACCTCATATATGGTTCTGCTAAAAGGCGAACTTAACCTAACCTTATTTTGGTTAATCTTAAGTTGCAGTTAACCTGCAGTTTGGTTAGTGGTTAACTTCTATGATGAAACAAAAAAGAAAAGAAAATTGTAAATCTGTAAGTCTAAAAAATACTGTTATTAATATGCCCTAATCAACTCACTCGTCCAAAAGAATTGTTATCATGCTTTAATAGACTAATAAAATAGTAAAGAAATTTAGTAGGAGCTTTGGGATTTGAACATATGAAATATGATTTTGACACCCAACAATATGTTCTGACGGACATAACATAGTACCGGTTTGCATGGTGCAACCTCCCCATACTGTGCACGTTCTCATTTAAGGTGTATCTCTTTTTCTTTCTTCTGCATTTAATTGTTCAGCATATACAATTCCAGATATTACAGATTTACAGTTCTTATGACATGTGATAGCATTTAACGTAGACGTTTATTATAAGTTTTGAGTTCTTAATGACAATCCTTTTGGATTCTGCTGTTATTTTGTGGATCATGACCGCTGATACTTATAGGTTAAGTTTTGAGGTGCATGGTTAAAATGGGTGATATCTGTGAGCTAGGCATCGGCTTTTCTCATTCTAGTGGTGGATTACAAAAAAAGTTTTATTATGCATGCGTATTCCTATATGTTCGGTTCTTGCTATTATGGCTGTGCTAGGAGGATTGTCTTTTATAGGTTTAAGTTGGGCAGGTATTTGCGACAGTTGGATGTCTCGGGTTAAAGCTTCATGTTATTTTCTAAAATTGTTTTATATTTGTGTAGGCTGCGTAGCTCACTTTGGCTTCAGTTCAAACCACACCAGATTGCTGCAGGGGCTGCATATCTTGCTGCAAGATCATTAAATATGGATCTAACTTCTTGTCAAAATGTTTGGCAGGAGTTTTACGCACCGCCATCTGTGCTCAAGGGTATGTAATTTTACAGGTCGTTTAAGCTGGTTAACTGGCTCGGATTGATCCATGAACACTTGTTGCTTGTTATTTATGCCTACATTAATTATTAAAATATTTTGATGAATAAGATTTATGAGGCTCACTAAAAACAGTCTCAAGAGTTGGGTACTTGGGATGACTTAACTCATGTGACCGGCTTAAGCCACTTTCTAATTGTTTGCCCCAATTTATTAGTAAATGTGTTAAAACTGTGCATATGGTATACTTTTGTCAGGTGAAAATGCTGTGCATTGACATTATCTTTCTTGATGCAGATGTTGTTCAGCAGCTGATGGAGTTGTTTTAGAACATAACATGAATGTGACCACTTTGAAGTATCCATTTTGATTTGATGGGGATTCATGTTTCGCGATATTGTGTTATCTATTTGATTTGAAGTGACCATTTTGGTATAGTATATTGTTTACATGTCTACATATGATTCTAGATCAATTAAAGTGAAAGATTTTTGTCAGCATGTATGTTTCATAGTTATCAAAAGCCCTCGCCTGAGAGACTAGGCGACCAAATAAAGCGAGTCCTTGTAATTGCACTTTTCTTTGCTATGAATATTTAATCCCTTAAAAATCTCATATACAACCATCTTTTTTATTTAATGTAAATTAAGTAACTGTCATTACTGGTTTTTACTCCATAATTGGCTTATAGGCTCCTAAAGTTCCCATTAGTTTTATTAGTTTTTAATGGGTTAACCTTAAACCGTATTTAGTCAATAAATCTTTTCTCTGAGGCCTCAATCCAGCGTTAAAGGACAGTTTTTTTTAATAATATATTTCATTGATGTTTATGGATTCTCATCATAATGTTTTTGGATGAAGATGATGACAATGTTATTGAAGTTGATTATGATGGTTTTGAAAATTTATGAACTTTTGGTTTGCATATTTTACTATTTATTACTTGTGAAGTTTTTGTTGTCAAGTATTAACAATTTGGGTATTTTCCGTTGAGATTATGCCATAATAATATTGGAATATTTTTTTGTATTTGAAGTAATTGTTAGTTTCTACTACTTTCTGTTACATATTATATTTTATCACATTTTCTTTTCTTTTAGTGCGTTTTTTCTTCTCAGGCCCGTGCTTTTTTTGCGCCTCTCGCCTAGGCCCTAGTCCCACCCTCTCGTCTGGAGTGCGCCTTGCGCATTTGATAACTATGGTATGTTTATAAGAGATGAATATGTGGAAAAACTAATTGCATCATGTGTTTGGAACTACATAATTGATAGTCAACTCTATTTTCTTATTGTTGGCTATTGCCGTTTATAAATCATCAATATTGTCGAATTTTATTTGTATATTCTACTAATCTTCATCATCTTTTCTTTTTATTCATTACAGGAAACAAAAATAAAATGATATACAAGAAAATATATGTGATCAAACCACAAGATAATTTGGAATCGCTTCAAATAAGAGTTATAAGGAAATGGATACCTTGTCGCATTAGAGTATTATTGAAATGCCTCCTTATTCGTTCCAATTCATTTATGACACTAACTAGAGCACATTAGAGAGACAAATGGTAAATAGGGAGACTGAGATTTAACGCTTTTAGTTATCGACACATGATGCAATTGTTAACTGATACGGATATGGATCCAAGATTGAAGATTATCCAGAGATTTGAAAAATATTTATTTCCTTAATTATCGAGTCTTTATTTAATTATCGTATCTTTTATTTATTTAGTTTATTCATGTTTATCTTAAGAGTTGTTGAGTCTAGTATAAATATGGATCTATAGTTTATTGTTTAGAGTAGTTTATGATTGAGTTTAATGATAAGAACATTGTTCTTGGAACCTTTGGTTCAGTTATCGTCTTTGATTATCAATTGTGTTTGAGCCATTTGGATATTCCGTGGAATCGGTATCATTTGGTATCAGAGCTTTGGTTTCAAATGGCTCTATGTGAGGACGAGTGTTTTCTTGTTCGAAGATTCGCCGCCGGAGGCATCGACAAGAACATTGGTGATTCACATGCCGGTGGAAAAGATAGATATTCTATTTGCAGAGTCGCCGCCCGAGGCAGCAATGGTGTCTATCCCGACCCCCGGGATCTTAAGATCGAAAGACTTCGAAAACAAGTCCAAGATCTTGAGTTATCGTCGGCTTGGAAGGAAACGGAACCGGAAGAACCCGTCGGGGACGAGTTAACCGGGGATGAGGAGCATCCTACTAATGACGATTGTATATATGATTCACCTCCTTTATATGATGAATACAAGGACGAGGATTGGTATAATTGGTTTACTTGTGGCGTTTTGACTGAAAGACTTAAAGAACATGAGTCGTGTACGGTTTCTTCAGGTATGATTGATTCACTTTATAAAACTAATTATTTGTCGGGAAATCAAGTTTTTCAAGAGATAAAAGTAATATCTAGTGGTGGTACTATGATGGCTGGTGGTGTTTTGTTGGCGACTATTGATGGATGCATGGCCGATGGAGATGACTGTCAAATTATTATTCCGACTAATATGAGAACTCAATCGAAAATTATGGTTTTGGTTGGTAGTTTGAATAATAAATTTGAGGTGATATTGATGGATGATGTGATCAAATATGATAAGGGTGATTGTGCAAAGTTTCGTTCAGGAAATTATACCAAACTTTTGGGATATTTAGAGTTAAAAAAAGATAATATTATTTTTAAAAATTACGTTGGAGATATGGATGCAAGTGATTTTGCATATAAAAAATTAGATATGTGTTGTGGTCAAATGGAAGAAGTTATTAGCATGAAATCATCATTTAAAATTATGAAGATATGTGAAGAAGGGAGCCTTAAAAGAAAATTGTTCGAGTCGGTTATGACAACGGTGGAGAAGAAACGATCCGATGTTCCATTCGACCCAGGCGGCATTTATTCAAAGTTAAAACTCGAGGACGAGTTTTCTCGAAGACGGGGAGAATGATACGGATATGGATCCAAGATTGAAGATTATCCAGAGATTTGAAAAATATTTATTTCCTTAATTATCGAGTCTTTATTTAATTATCGTATCTTTTATTTATTTAGTTTATTCATGTTTATCTTAAGAGTTGTTGAGTCTAGTATAAATATGGATCTATAGTTTATTGTTTAGAGTAGTTTATGATTGAGTTTAATGATAAGAACATTGTTCTTGGAACCTTTGGTTCAGTTATCGTCTTTGATTATCAATTGTGTTTGAGCCATTTGGATATTCCGTGGAATCGGTATCATTTGAATGATACGGATATGGATCCAAGATTGAAGATTATCCAGAGATTTGAAAAATATTTATTTCCTTAATTATCGAGTCTTTATTTAATTATCGTATCTTTTATTTATTTAGTTTATTCATGTTTATCTTAAGAGTTGTTGAGTCTAGTATAAATATGGATCTATAGTTTATTGTTTAGAGTAGTTTATGATTGAGTTTAATGATAAGAACATTGTTCTTGGAACCTTTGGTTCAGTTATCGTCTTTGATTATCAATTGTGTTTGAGCCATTTGGATATTCCGTGGAATCGGTATCATTTGATAATCAAAGACGATAACTGAACCAAAGGTTCCAAGAACAATGTTCTTATCATTAAACTCAATCATAAACTACTCTAAACAATAAACTATAGATCCATATTTATACTAGACTCAACAACTCTTAAGATAAACATGAATAAACTAAATAAATAAAAGATACGATAATTAAATAAAGACTCGATAATTAAGGAAATAAATATTTTTCAAATCTCTGGATAATCTTCAATCTTGGATCCATATCCGTATCATAAACAGTTGCATAAGAGATAGGTGTGATTCTCTAGAGTTAATGTCAATGGATTCAAGTCGGATCGTTGGGCAAACGTATATGGGTCAGAACTGGTTAGTGTTGCTATCTTAATGAGCACGCAAGTTTTAACAATGATAGTTATTTGCAACTTTATATTCTATGTCATGTGGGTATGGATTAAAACTGTTAATTGTTAATAAAGACGATAACTTTAAATATATTTAAGATTTACATATTTTCTTGGTACTCAAATCTTGTGTATAATAGTTTATTTACATAATTTTTTGATACTCAAATCTATGTAGTACACGAAGTTATAACCTAGTATAATATATTAAATATATGGGGAAAGTGAATACGTGGCTGTCACGCGTGCAAGTTACACGTTAAACCTATCAAAACTACGTAGTTTTGATTAAATTCATTTAAATCCTTTTATTCTTCTATTATATATCTCAACCGATCATTCTAGTTTCTCCACTTCCAATTCTCCATTAATAAAAATTGTGTCTCTTTTCGGGCTTGCGGATGAATGTCGTTGAGTAGTATGTCGTTTTCATTTTTATTCAAAATTCAAACTTAAATTGAATTATAGTTTAAAGCATCAATTAAGACTTACCAGTTAATTATTTTTAAACTATCTAATAAAAGGTGTATATTTTCATAACCATAATTTTTAACTGCCAATTGATAATCTTATGCTTAGAATATAGTATTGCCATCTATATGAAATTTTTAAAAAGCTAACAGAACTCAATGACAAACTTTTAATATATATATACCCGGAGCATTACCGCAAAGAAAATTGCTATAATGTGTAACACCACTATTTAGATAGTTATCAATGTGAGGGAGAGCTCTGCGACAAACATATACACATGAATTTGGGTGTAGGTTACGATTGGGAAGGAAAAACATGTGAGATGAAAGAGGAAATTAGTTTAGGGAAATGAACTTTAATTAAACTTAATCAAAACTACGTAGTTTTGATAGGTTTCACGTGTAACTTGCACGCGTGACAGCCACGTATTCACTTTCTCCTATATATATTTAAGATTAAATATACAAATAAAAAACCATTAGAAGTCAATCAAACCGATCTAAAACCTCTTAACTACCACTTGCAACCACCACTATTGTACCATCTTCATCACACTAATGACTAAACCTTCAATAGGTTGGTTGTCCTTTTCATCATTTCATATTTTCATGTTCTAACTTCATGGGCTACAACATTTCCAAAATACAGTCAACTCCCATTTTGACAACTACTAGTGTAATTTAAACCTTAGCCAATCTTTTAATGAACCGATCTCTAACTAGTAGATCACCATCGGCTCCGATCATTAACTTAATTACCTATGTTCCACACACCATAGTCGCTAACAAAACAAGTAGATCATGAGACATGAAGCAAAACAATGTATTTCACCAAGATGTAAAATTTTAAAGAAGTGTGTTAGGCTACTCAAAATTGTAAAGAATCATCATGTAAGTTCAGATAAGATCTGGTGCATTAATACTTGCAGCATAAAAAGCAACACTTGAAATGCTCTTAGAAGTTTTAGCTTGTTGAAAGCAATCCAAGTAAAACAATGTCTCTTGTTGTTCTTCTTCCACAAGATCATCAGGAGGCATGTTTAGATCAAACAAACCTCGAATTTCATGAACCGGTTTATCAAATTTCTCAATCAAATTCAGGTTCTGTTGATTCAGTTTAGCCTCAGCAATCAAATGTGATCTCTTGTGACCACCTAGAGCTTGTCCGGATGAGAAAATTCGTAAGCAAATTGAACACTCATGAGCTCCTTCCACCTTTGTGTTCTTCAAAGAACCAACAAGATTGAAACTTGATGGTGATTGATGATCATCATATGGTTTTTCACAACACCCATTATACATATGATCATGCTCTAACATGGGTTCACTTGTGATGGCATCAAAACACCCCTTTAACTTCTTGTGACTTGCTTTATGGCCACCAAGTGCTTGGTAAGAGTGAAAACTCTTGTTGCAAGCACTACACTCAAATTTTCTCTTGTTTTGATCATCCATTTCGTCTTGATCATCATTCGCTTTCGTTACTTTCTTCATCTTTTTATCGCATTTTCCCACGTCTCTTGAAAGCATGATCAAACACATAGCAATCTCTGCTTCTTTCTCATCATAAAGATCCGAAACAACACTTGTTGAGGTATGATTAGCATTCACGGAGATCGAAGATGAATCTGTTTTCGTAACTTCATTTCTTGATCTTGATTTCTTCATTTGACACATTTTCATGCCCGAATCCTCTGGTCGACTAATCCAAGATTCTTGATTCGTAACAACTGATTTCGTGTTTGAAACTTTGTTAGAGTGACATTTCATGTGTCCAAACAAAGCCTTCCAAGATTGAAAACCTTTCCCACATTCCTTACAAAGTTTATCAAACACAACAAAATCATTTGCTTTCGTAGTCTTTTTCGGATCTTTTCTAAGCTCATAACCCAAATCGTTCGAATTCGAAGATCCATCTACAACTTCTATGTTGTTATTGGGAGACAAGTGCTTCATCTTTTGATGATGATCAGAGGAGTTGATCACATGAGACCTCATGTGACCTCCCAAGGATCTACCACAAGGGAAGCTTTTGTTACACAACTTGCATATATGTTTCATCAATTCTTGATCACTTTTTTTTACTGAATTTTGACTAGACCTCCACATTTATAAAAAAAAAGTCAAAATTCAGATCAGATTGAATCCCAAACTGATCCAAAAACAGAGGATGATGATCAGTTTTTAAAGAAACAGAGGATTCAACCTTTAAAACTCAAATTGAGCAACACCAAGATCAAGAAACAAGATCAAAACCTCAAATCTTTAATCTTTATGCAAATCAAAATGAAACCCATCTCAGATTGCATAAATTCTTCACTAACAAGTAACAACACAACTTCAAAAGCAAATTTCAAACAAGAATTGAGTTACACCAAGATCAAGAAACAAAATCAAAACCTCAAATCTTCAATCTTTATGCAAATCAAAATGAAACCCATCTCAGATTGAGTTAAGTCTTGACTAACAAGTAACAACACAGCTTCAAAAGCAAATTTCAAACAAGAATTGAGTTACACTCACTCACACCAAGATGAAGAAACAAGAATAAAGGTCAAATCTTTGGTGTTAAATGAGAAGACAATGAAGGTGGCAATCGAGTAGTAGTGAAGCAAAAAGATGATGGGTCGGCTACCTTTCTTGCTAATGATGACGATGAACAAGCACACTCAAATCTTTTACAACTTTCTCTCTCTAGAAACTAACACATGTAGAGAGATAGAGAGGCTATATTTGTAGTTAAAAGGAGAGATCCATGCATGAATGAATGAAAACAAGGACAAAAAGAGGCAAAAGCAATGTGTAAGTATGTACCCAACACACCAATCCAACGGCTGTCATTAGTTCATAATAGCCGTCCCCTAAATTTTGGCCTAATGACACTTGCCCTAAAATTCCTAATTTTGTAAGTAACTATCCACCCACACAAATGCAAACAACTTTTCCTCACTAGAGCCAATGAGAGTATGCCAAGTCATAACTGGTAAGCTTACCAGTTTCGTGCTTTAAGAATAGGACGAAGTTAGAGGATCTAGCGTGTCATAACTGGTAAGCTTACCGATTTCCTTTTTAAACGTTTTAGGAGATTTAGTATGTTTCAGTTCTAACGTCTTACTAGTGGTTTTATTTCAACAAGCTGTCGTTCTAAACAAATATCACAATAACCTGCGAGATCAGATAATTAAAATCTGCGCTACACTTGTGAGTTTTAAGAGGTCATGAAAGAAAAACAATGAAAACCGATCGGGCTAAGGCATTTTGTTAAAGTAGAATAAGGAGTTTGGCGTAGTAGAGTCACCAAATGTTTCTTGTTTTAGAAGGATTTAGTTAAAGGGCAATTTGGTAATTTGATGTTAGTTAATGAACCAACTGTTTTGATGAGCAATGGGCCCACAGAGCTACAAGAAATTTGTCCAGTGAAAGATTCTACAAGCCTGCAAATGGAAGCTAAAAGCATTTTGTGCTAAGCAAGCATAACATAGTAGGTGGTGAACTAGTGGTAGTTGGGTAGGGGTGTTTCCGTCATTTTACACTTGTATTTTATAAGTTATAACTCTAACACAATATTAATAAAGTTTAACAATCATCCTTATAAATGTTTTATTAAAAATGTTCTTAAAAAAGGCTTGACTTCAAAGAAATCTAAAGAGGACATATCTCACTTGGTAAAATCAATATAACATTTTGTTTTAATAAAATCTAACAAACCTAACATATAATCAACTTTTAACGAGAAATATACTCCGTATTATATAGCGTTTGATGTTTAATAATCAACGAAGCTTTTAATATTACACATAACTCTTGTAATCCGGTAGATGTCACGTCGTATGATTATTGTCAGTTTTATACGTAATGATCCCACTAATAGTACACCTTAATGTGTTATTAATTATTATGACTAGATTATTGTGTGTTGGGCATTAATTGTATCGTTTAAGCCGGCATCTTGGTACAGTGTTTATTTAGCTGTAGCACTAATGAAACAACTAACATTTATTTTATTTATTTTATCAAGACATCATGTGCATGCACATTATATGATATTAATTTTTGGGGCATTTACATATATCCCCTTTCTAAGTTATTTTATTACATATTTACCGAACCCTAAAAATCAATTACATATTTCTCCTTCCTTAAGCACATATATTACACATTTACCCATTCCATTAAAATTAATTAATTGGATTACTATTTTACCCTTAATGAACTAACTAAATGATTAGTTACATATTTCTTTTAATTTTAATCTAAATTGAATCTATTATGCCATTATGTTTATAAATTATTTATATTATTTTATTTTTTGAATGACTTTACAACTAACTTGTTTATTAAAGCTTGTCATGGATCTAGCTTTGTTATTTGATATAACAATAACAAATTTTGTCTAAATCTCATTTAAACATATATATTTATTTGTGGGAGTTGATAAGAAGGGTAATTGTGTCAACTTTTAATAGAAGGGGAAATATGTAATACAAATTAAGGGTTGGGGATATATGTAATTAAGAAGGTTAAGAAGGGGAAATATGTAAAAATCCCTTAATTTTTAAACAAAATCCTAATAATTCTAAACTTGAAGAAGTTTAGGGTATAATTAGTTAAATAAATATCATTGGTAAACTTTTTTCTAAAGCAAATAAACCTAAAGATATGTACAACTATATTTGCACAATGTACAAGTTGTGATAGGTATGTGGACAAGTCATCTCTTATCTTGAAGTTGTTGAGGGGGCAAGTTCAACCACTGCCCATTATTTGTTTCAAGAATTAAGAATTAACACCAGTGTAAAAAAGATGGTTAATTGTTTATAAAGCGAAATAATATGATGGTTTTAGTTATTATATGTGCAGAAGATGGTGCATTTGGTATATATATGACACATCATATGGACAAAGGCATACACAAGTGTATGTGACAGATGGAAATGAATATTGAATTAAGGGACATTTGATCTAGCTGATGAATTGTTTTGGGTTAATAAGGGACTGTGTTTGGCAACGTTTGAATAATTAAATGCTGAATGATTAAGATGTCTGAACCACTAAAAGGCTCTATCAATGAGAGAGATGTTGAGGTAAAAACACAGATAAGAGTAAAGTTGGTACACGCTTCATTTAATTCCATTCAGCATCTTTCTATCTATTAACCATTCAACACTTAACTAAACCATTCAGAGACTCTTTTTTATAAAACAAACGCTCTAAATGCTGAATATGAATGATTAAACACTGAACTGGACCATTAAGAGATGAAGTAAACAGCCTAGCATCTTTCTATCTATTAACCATTCAACACTTAACTAAACCATTCAGAGACTTTTTTTTATGAAACAAACGCTCTGAATGTTGAATATAAATGATTAAACACTGAACTGAACCATTAAAAGATGCAGTAAACAGCGCCTAAGTCTATTTTGTAGGACCCATCTTCATCTCCTAAAATGGGACCACATTAGTGTAGTGTATTGTAGTCTCTATACCACAAGTGAAGTGAAAGCAAGATGAAGTTTGCCTTTAAGTGCATGAAGGAGACTAATAACTATTTCAAGTGCTTAGTTGCACCAAAAGCAATCTTGTATAAAGCAAACCATGTGAGTGCTTAATTGGCCATCAACACTAATTGATGATTAGTTATTACTTAATCCCAACTAGTTTATATATTAATGAGTTAATTACACAGATGGTCCCTATGCTTAACACAGATTTTACCATGGCCCCATAATATTAACTCTTGAGACTAACTTTTGTTAAGTTTTTCAGTCAAGTAGATGTGAAATGATCCGGAATATGTTTTGTAAACAAACTATGTAAAATTGATGTTAGGCAATAGCTTCAAATTTGCACCATGTGGGGCCCACTGGCCACTTCAATGTCAACTACACAAAAATATGTTGACTTCAAACAAGCAATCTTAAATGCTGTTTGGCAAAATCTGAATCATTAAGTGCTGAATAGTTAAGAGGTCTGAACCATTAAGAGGTTCCATCAATAAGATGAATGTTGGGGTACAACTTCAGATGGATATAAAGTTAGTATATGCTCCATTCAGTTTCATTCAGCATCTCTCAGTCTCTTAACCATTCAGCACTTAACTGAACCATTCAGATGCTCTTTTTTTCTGAAACAAACGCACTGAATGCTGAATGCTGAATGGTTAAGCATTGAACTGAACCATTAAGAGGTAAACAAACAGCTCCTTAATGACTTAAAAAGAAAAAAAACAATTATTATACAATAAAAAAAGCAATGCAAAGGGCATCTTCACTTGACTATTACACTTTTTTTCTATTTCCTTTGTAAATGCAATTTAAACATCTAATTCAGTATAGTTCATATGTACAACTCCTTATCAGAAAAAGAGAATACGGATAGACGCGTACCAAGGTCCAAAAACCGCCATTAACAATGCAAGCAGCTTCAAGCCATGAACACACACCGTCCTGCTCGTTAGAAAGTCAAATAAAGTGAGCCTTTAAGGAAAGTTTAGCTAAAGAAGTCAAAGAAAGTAATGTTGACTTTTCATTGCAAAGAAACCATTGTTCTAAAACAAATGATTCTTCATAGAAATCGATATTCAAAATATACTTTATAAGAAAGTATGAAAAAATAAACTTAGATTTATGCTAAAGATTAAATATTACAGGTTATCAGAAAAAAAAATTATATCTTAAATTTAATTGGAGAAAACAAAAAAAAAGTCAACTTATTTTAAAAAACTATTCGAAATACTATAGTTTTGGATGATTGGATATCAGTTTATAGTGTTTTCATGAGACCCTGTAATCACTCAGTTTATAAATAGTTATAAAAATAATATATAACTACTTCAAAATGTATAATCACTTTAGAAAGTAAACTCGAAACCTTTACCTAAAATAGAATGTCAGTTTAATGTCACAAATCAACACCCTCATCAAGGCCTTTAGAACCAATCATCACATTTGAATCTATCTGTTTATCAAACTTCTTTTTCCTCCGCGCTTCAAATTCTTGAAATCCTTCCATCTGAGATCAAATTTCAGAAGTGATCGTCATGTTTGACCAAACTAGTATGACTTCTATGACTAAGTTGCACAAAGCAATATCTGTCAAAGGAGACACTGAAGTTTACCGATTGGAACTGGTCCATAGATATGGGATTATCATGCAATGAAATGTTTTGTAGAGCTTTGCATGCCTTCAATAAACTTGGAGGTATCTGTAGAGCAAACAAATAGTGTTTGGATGACCAACGACTGATTTTTCAAAAATTCAAGAAAAATTTGCTTCGTTAAACTGAAGTAAAATTGTTCAAAACATCTCGTATTTTGCTATACGTATTCTTTGGCCTTCATGCCATGAATATGCCAAATACAAAACGGATAACACGTAATTTTTTCCAAAATTGAAATAGTAAAAATTCCGCAAACAATAGATACCTCTTTCACCTTGTTATGGTCCAAACTTAATGACTTCAGGTGAATAAGATTGCAGACTGAAGAAGGAAGTTCTTCAATTAAATTTTCTACAAAAACCACAAATTTAGAGACAAGAATAAGTCAATTTGGGTTATGCATTATCTCAAATAGGTGAAATGGGTCAATGAAAAAGGATTAAGCTAAAAATGGAATCAGGTTGGCCCAAAATGTATCTCAATGCATAATTCAAGATTTTAGATTATTACCATAAAAATTATTTTAACGGAAAAAAGTTGTTTGCAGCTCAACCTAAGCCATAGATAAAACTAGTAAACTACATTTTTTGACCCGTTACACAATGCTAGCCCGTTGTATCAAGAACAATGGTCTGTTCACTAAAGAATCACAACAATAAGTATTAAGTACCATTTGCTTGTAGCTCTTCTAATGAAAAACAGCTTCCGATAGATTCTGGAAGACACTTTAATTGATTATTAGACACATTTAACAGCAACAACTGCATTTCAAAAGCTCAATTAATTCCCATTACTAAAATAAAGATAACATTAAAGCCAAAAATTTTTACTTGTATGTTGGTAGAGGAAGTCGCTTACGTTGCGCAAGCTTCCAATAGTTTCAGGCAGGGTGGTTAACTGATTGCCTGAGATGGATAATCTCTCAAGTCTCACCAATTGTCCCACTGAACAAAAATTTGTAGAATATCAACAAATCACCTCAAATATAAGACCTTATAACAAATAGACACTCACTATCTCATAACAATCGCCATATTTTACTTTACTGGGTGGATCGGGTAACGGGTCTAAACAGTTTTGTTTAAAATTTTATTTTGTTAATAAATAAATATTAATCTTTTTTTTTGTATAAAATGATTTAAGAGATTTTATGCATTTCCTTTAGCCCGTTTGACCCGTTAGATGTGAAACACACTGGGACACAACCCGCCACCAGTACATGGATATAAAGAGAATTTGGTTTTTATTACATTCATCAGGCAAGATAGAAACTTTATTTTGATCGAGATTAATCAACTTTAAATATTGAAGTTTGCCCATATTCCTTGGAAGATGCTGGATTAGATTATCAGCCAAAATCTGAAAGCAAAAGTTTTTATGTCTCAGATCATAATAATAATAATTTTATAAACTATAACAGATTCATAGTAGTCAATAATCACTAGACATCCTGCAAAGCCAAAATACGTTGCTCTGGAAGCTTGACGATTAGATATTAAGAACCAAAATACATGTATCTTTGAAAACACAAAGTAGTATCATTAGTATGAAGCTGTGAACCTTACCAGCCTTTGCATGTTTGTTAAATTGCTGATCTCCTCTGGAATGTCAACTGTGATAGCAAAACGACAAAAGTAAACGCAAATTTTTAAGAACCACAAAACATTCATAGAGAGCATGTAAATGTTAGTAACAAAGCTTCCTTCTTCTAATACTTAAAATTGAACAAAAAGTGGTAAAAAAATGAAAGATGTTTTGTGAAATACGAGTGAAAGACCGGGAATGATTTATAAAACCAGACCGGGCATCGAACTAGCTTCAAATATTCAATGTTCAACCGGTCTAAACGGTTCCAGTAACTGTACAGTATGATATTATAATTATAATCTAATTAACTAATAGCATTTGTTTAAAAGATTGATGAAATGCAACACAAATGATCCATAAGTCAGTCCCTAAACACATTGATTAAATTAATCGACTAAAACCCAGGCATACAACAAGTTCAAAACATAGAAAAAACAAATTAACAGTTAGGTAAAACTAACCACAGCAGGCAAAAAAATGATAAACATAAAGTAATGTGTTTGAATGTTGATAAAGAGAAAAAGAAATACCTATTTTGTTGTTTGTTAAATCAAGCGTTCGTGGTGATCGATCCAGCTCAAGAACTTCATCTGGAAATGACTGATTCATCCAATTAAGACACCAAATTTAGCATTTGATACTTTTTAATTCCTAACAGCACCTTATGCTCAAATCCATATTCATATTCATATATTATTCATTTTTATTTATGTATGATGAATCAATGAAGGTGAAAATGAAAAGGTGAAATGAAAACCTTCAATTTGGCGTCGCGTAAGGCTACAATGCCGGTGTGGTTCCACCGTGAGAGACGGTCGGATTTTGAAGCGGCGGTGTTGCTGGCAGCACAACCCATTGCCCGCCGCTGATTTTGATTTTGATTTTGATTTTGATCTTCAAAACTCAAATCCAGACTTTTTCAAGGACAAAGACTTTCAAAATTCTTACAAATAATAAATATATATATTAATGTTTAGCTTTATTTGGTAAGAAGATGTTAATACTTTTGTTTCGTTTGATTACGCAACCACACCATTTATATTCCTTTTACTTTATAACTTTTCTTATTCTTTAAGTCGCACCATATTATATGGAGACACTTGTAAGATGACTTCTATTGTTGACAGTGAAAGTTTTTTTGGCCACAATCTGATTTTGTGTTTAAGCTTAAGAGTTTTTGTAATATGGTTAAAGATTTTTGTTCAGTTTTTCTTTAAACAGTTAGTTGGCAAGTTTCGACTCCGATCAAATTAACCCGTAAATATTAAGTAAATGACAATGTCTTATGTTACCTTAATAGGTTTTCTAATGTCGTTTATTGAAAAAGATCAAATATGTTTCAATTGACTAGATAAAAGGTATTATAGAGGTAAAAATCTAAAACGAAGGGATCAAAACCAAAATTTTATGTATCTTCGTTTGGTTCACTTTTAGTTTATTTCTCTCTATCATTCTTTATATTATGTTTATATATTCTCCTTTATATTAAACAATAACAAAATAAGGGTATTTTTATAATTTACACTGTACACACGAGAGTGGCTCCTCTGTTTCACAGTGTAAAAAATGCTAATAGATTTAGGATGGTGGTTACCAATACTAACGAATTGAAACCGGAACTATTATGTACACACATGCTAACAAAAGAAAGACCCACCGGCATACTATAACTGATGAAACGAAGCCTACAAAGTTTCAAGAAACTTTTTAGTATATTTTAGTAATTATATATCAACTCAAGAAACATGAATATTTTATTAGAATAACATGAAGTGCATGGGACAAATGATGAATCACAGCAACAAAAGAACATATGTTTAATAAGAATAAAACTCTTAGTGGATCAAACCCTCATAAGAAATGTCAAACTCAAAACCTTTATGCCACAGCAGGCATATCCTTCAACCATGAGTCCAATGGTTTCCCAATTGAGTATACAATGAAACCAATCTCCCTTAGTTTCTTTGGATCCACAACATTTCTTCCATCAAAAACAAATGCTGGTTTCGGCATGCTGTCGTAAATCTTCTTATAATCAAGATTCTTGAACTCGTCCCACTCGGTTAGAATACACAGCCCGTGTGCACCTTTAGTTGCCTCATACGCGTCCCAAACCACCCTCACTTGCTTGACCGTGCTCGGGCTCATGGGCTGCAGGTGCACTGGGTGGTCCCAGTCAAACTTGTTCATAGAAAGATCCTTTTGAATTTGTTCTTCACTCACTTGTGGATCATAGATGCTCAAATTAGCCTTATCTCCTAACAAACCTTTGCAAACATCAATCGCGGGAGTTTCCCGTGTGTCACCTGTGTCTTTCTTGAAAGCAAATCCTAAAATCGCAATCTTTTTGCCTGAAACTGTGTTGAACATTGATGAAACGATCCTGTTGACGAAACGATTCTTTTGGTAATCGTTGACTTTAATCACTTGTTTCCAGTAGTTAGCCACTTCGGGTAACCCGTTGCATTCACAAATGTAGACCAAGTTGAGAATATCCTTTTGGAAACAAGATCCACCGAACCCCACACTGGCGTTCAGGAACTTGTGTCCAATTCTAGTGTCTTTTCCCACTGCATGGGAAACCTGTGCAACGTCAGCGCCAGTTGCTTCACAGAGCGCTGACATTGCATTCACAGATGAAATCCTTTGTGCCAAAAACGCATTGGCCGCAAGCTTGGACAGCTCAGCTGACCAAAGGTTAGTGCATAAAATCCGCTCCTCAGGCACCCAATGAGCATAAACATCTTTTAACGCCTTAATCGCCCTTTGACCATCAGGGGTTTCTCTTCCTCCGATCAACACACGGTCAGGGGCAAAAAGGTCTTCTATCGCCGTCCCTTCGGCTAGAAACTCAGGGTTTGACAAGATCTGGTAGTTAACCCCTTTGCTATTGTGGGTGAGGATCTTTTCTATAGCCTCAGCTGTTTTCACAGGAACAGTTGATTTCTCAACCACAATCTTATCAGATTTCGACACATCAGCAATCATACGAGCCGCACTTTCCCAGTACGTAAGATCAGCAGCTTTCCCAGCACCAAGACCTCGGGTCTTCGTGGGAGTGTTGACCGAAACAAAGATGATATCAGCCTCAGAGACATGCTTCTCAACATCAGTACTAAAGAACAGATTCTTACCCCTACATGACTTAACAACATCATCGAGCCCCGGCTCGTATATAGGAAGCTGATCACTGTTCCATGCAGTGATCCGAGAGACCGAGATATCGACCACGGCTACCTCAATGTCAGGACACTTGAGAGCAATAACTGCCATTGTTGGACCTCCAACATAACCAGCTCCAATACAGCAAATCTTTACCATTTTTTGCCTTCAAAAACTAAAAAAGATTAGATTTTGGTAAAATCCCATAAATGTTTCATCATGAAAATGCAACAAAATTCAGAATCTTTATAAAAAGTTTGATCTTTTGTTGGTTCTTGAGAATTTAATATCACCAAGGAACACATAACAGAATATATCTACACACACAAACAACTTATTAAATTTACAAAAACAGTCATACATACATAAGTCAAAAATCTGAATTTAAATCAAGAAAAAGTCAAAACAAAAACAACAACATACATGAAGGTGATATAAACCTGAAACTTGCAGCAAACACAGTTTACAGCTTATAAAATCAAGTCAAGAATTGGGGAATGTAAAGAATAATTAACAGAATAAGGAAGAAATGTGGGAATTGAGATCAAAGTTGATACCTTTAGTTTTATGTGGAAGAAATTGTAGAAATGGAAGAGAAATAGTTGTGGGTTGAAGTGGAGATAGAGGGGGAATAAAATCTATTTAAATACCCATAAAAAAACTAACTTAAGATCTGAATTTTTGGGACACTCAAAAACAAGCAAAGTGCCAAAAGCAAGATTTAGAACATTCAACACGTTTCTAAACTACCTACACCTTTTACCTTTTAGTAGCAAACAAGGGAATATTGAACTGATGAAATCTCCATGAGTTTTTTTTTTTTTTTTAGTGTAGAATAACTAAATGGTAAAATGGAAAACTACCAGATTCATATATTGACTAACTTTTTTATTTTTAATTTGTATACTTTTCACCTTTTATTTTATTTGTGGGTGGATAAAGAAACACATGTTATAGGGTATTGGATGATGGATGGAGTTGAAATGAAAAGAGTTGAGAAATGTGTTTAAAGAAGCACTTCCAACATCATCCCGGCCTATCTTTTTACTATTTGTCATATAAATTTAAGGTAAACTCCAACAACTATAAAATTTACTTTGAGTTCTTTTAAATTACCTTTAGGATTCGAAAATTATTTGTAATCTATAAATTGAGCTAAAAATCATATTTAACTTCTAATAATTCGTGGCATGAAGAGCTAACCCGTTATAAATTATGTTTGAGCCCGTGTACCATACGAATTGAATGATAAAAGTATAAAACCAATAAATTTATAAACTATAACTTCTTACGATTAAAATTCTCTTTCACTCTAAAAGAGGTCGGTGGCAAAAGCCACCACCTTCTATTCTCCACATCCAAATTTCATAATTGTCACTTTTAACCCATCAACTCAACTTTGTCATATATACGATTTTGATCATTGACTTTAACTTATTATCATTTTTACCCCTAATGACCTACCCAGTTTACAACTTTTGACATATTTACGACTTCAGCCCATCGATTTTGTCTTATTTATTATTTTAGCATCTAGGATTGGATATATATCTTTCTCTTCTAATATGTGACGGATTATGATTTTGCATCGTAACATGTGAGATATTAAACTTGTGTTATCAACACGTTTGATGAAGTCACATACGCAAGACCTAATCGTCGCATCACGTCACCCGATGTTAAAACGAGCTAAATTTTATTATTAAACTTTAAAAATGAAAAAAGCAAATATAGTAGAAATAAATTGGAAAAAAAGTTATTTATAAGAAATAAATATATCGGTACGTATAAATCATAAGCAATTAAAGTTTAGTGTATAACTTGGAAAAAAGTTATTTATTAGAAATAAATATTTCGATATATATAAATCATAAGCTATTAAATTATTTAGTAGCATTTAAAAAAGGGGCATTTACATATATCCCCCTCATAAGATCATTTATTACGTATTTACCCACTCTTTAAATTTAATTACGTATTTCCCCTTCCTAAACCACATATATTACATATTTACCCAATTTCTTTAAAATAGCCTTTTGATTTACTATTTTACCCTTAATGATCTTCATAAATATAATTTTGTATTTTCTTATGGTTTGTGTAAAAGAAGGGGTAAATGAGTAATTTATTATATCAAATGGGATATATGTAATTAAACTTTAAGTTTGGATAAATATGTAATTGATGAGCTTAAGAAGGGGAAATATGTAAAAAAACCTTTAAAAAATGAATAAAAAGTAATTTTCAAATAGCGCTACATTTGGATTATTAAACTTTACTAAATATCTTTGAAAGATTTTTCAATGTGCAATTAAATCCTTACATTTAAAACAACTAAAAGTTAAGACTTAAATACATAAATAGGTTCTATGGTTTATTCAAAGTAGCATGTTTAGGTACTAAATTTTTTTTGTTGCAAGGTCGGGTATTGGTCTTTCAAATTGTAACGAGTTTGGGTATTAACACTAACAGAAGTTAGTTTTTCTGTTAACTTAAAGGGTATTTTAGTCATTTCACATATGATAGACTAATAATATAATAGAAGGACTGTTTATGTGAACATATATATCTATGAACTAAATTTGTAATGCCCCAAATTATATCCATCTATCCCCCTCTATCTATCACTCACACACATAGTCACTTACTCTCTTCTCTCTCATTTCTCTCAACAACCACTCCCCTCAGTTCTCTTCTTTCTTAAAACAACCATCCCTATCATACTATTTCAAATCATCACTCGAAAAATGAATAGATAGCATATACTGCCACCATCACTTCTTCCAATCAGCAACACCCACCGCTACTAACAACAATGAATGTTTTCAAAAGGGTTTTTTTAGCTATTGGTCTCCACAAAGGCTTTAGAGTTTCGAGTATGGTTAGGGGATGATGAAGACAATATTGTAAGGCAATGGTGGTTTCAGTTATGGTTTATGGTATTGTAGGAGAATATGCACGAAGTTATTGAAAGGGGTGGAGGAGAAGATAATAAAGAGATGATGGCGATAAAGATTATGTTATGATGAACAATGGTGATGGTTTTCAGATTTGGTTTCCGGCAAGGTGGTGGTGTTATAGCCAATGGTGCTGACGATTGCCAAAATAGTGGGTTTGGTGAAAAGGGGATCGGTTAGGGTGTGTGCGTTAACAAATGTTATAGGGTTAAAAAGGGCTTTGATTTACGGGGTTTTTTATTTGGTGATGGTAACCGACAGTGATAATGGTTGGTTGGCGGTGCGCAGCGACGATGGTGGCTGAAGGGGAGGCCAACTGTGGTGGCTTGGGTGTGGTTGTGTTGATGAAAAATTAAATATAATATAAAAATATAAAACTGTATTAAATAAATTACAAAACCAATCCCTCATCAAACTATTTTAATAAGTAACAATCATTCGTGTGTGAAATAACTAAATTGCCCTTCAAGTTAACAGAAAAACTAACTTTTGTTAGTGTTAATACCCAAAGTCGTTACAATTTAAAAGACCAATACCCAACCTTGCAACAAAAAAAATTTAGTACCTAAACATGTTACTTTGGATAAATCACAGACCCTATTTGTGTATTTAAGTCACAAGTTAATTTATTTAAAAATTGTAGGGGTTTATCAATTTGACAAGTGTTATAACTTAGAGTTAATAGCCAAAATGGTCCCTGAGGTTTACTAGATTTTGCAGTTTTGGACACTTTTAAGAATTTTTGCATAAATAGTCCCTGCAGGCCAAAACCTGTTGCTAATTCGGTCCACGGCACTAACGGTGTTAAAAAAATTTCGTTAGTTGATTAGTAATTGACCAAAATGCCCCTAGGAACCAATTTGACAATTAACTCTTTTAGAACATAAAATCAAATCCTTCACCACCACCACCACTTTCTCTCTTTCTCTCTCACTCTACCACCACAACCACCAACACCTCTGGAAACATGATCGATCTTTTTTAGACATGGTTTTGTAGAGCAAGTATTGTAAACCAATGATGTCTATGGCTATGGTAACTGCTGCGTGTTCATCATCATCTTCATCTTCCTATGTTTTCACATATTCCAAACTTTCATCATCTCACTGCACTTATAAACTCACTTCTAGTTACAACAACAACCATTTTTCTAGACTCTCAATTTCTCAAATCCATCAACACAGAGCACATTCGTTGCAAATTAAATGTCAGGCCGCCGGAGATGACGGTTTTGTAGAACCTCCGACGGTTTATCAAGGCGTTTATGGCCCCTGGTCCGTCGATTCCACCGACATCCATGAGGTATATTTTGTATTCACCTTCAATTTGCACAATTTCATGGCTTTTTATATAAACCTTAGAGTTAAATTAGATTTTGTTAATTTCAGTTCAAAAGTTTATTTGTTATGAGCTGCTTAATCGAGTCTGGATGCATAACAACAAAACCACTTCGGGAATTAAAAGGTGGTGGTGGTGGTGGTGGTGGTGGTGGTGGAGGAGGAGGAGGAGTAGGATTTGATTTTATGTTTTAAAAGAATTAATTGCCAAATTGGTTCCTAGGGGCATTTTGGTCAATTACTAATCAACTAACGAAATTTTTTTAACACCGTTAGTGCCGTGGACCGAATTAGCAACAGGTTTTGGCTTGCAGGGACTATTTATGCAAAAATTCTTAAAAGTGTCAAAAACTGCAAAATCTATTAAACCTCAGGGACCATTTTGGCTATTAACTCTATAACTTATAATATACCAAAAACTTTCCATCTAGATAATATTTACTCTTTTGATGATGTTGTACATATATGCAAGTCAATTTCACTAGTAACACAGTAACAATAATCTTAAATCGTACAATATCAACAACTACAATACACTACTAGTACGTGTTTTGTGACGGATGTTTCGCATTTGCAACAAACACTCATTTTCTGTCACTAAAGGCATCGTTCTCATTTTTATATCACAAAATGCGTCGTAGATTATTTCACCGTATCAGGATCACAAACATTTTGTTACGAGGTTTTTTCCTACTAAGCTTAATGCGCAAGATGTCTGCGACATTATTGTGACTAGCGCAAATCTTTAACAAATGTGTCGCAGTTTTACGACAAAAATGATACTGTGGCAAAATTGACACAAGAACATGGGCTTCATTTCCAGAGGGGGCTTAGAGGGTGTGCAGCATGTGCGACCGCACATGGCACTCGTTTGACGAGGGCACCAAATTTTAAAAAAAAATTATTATATAAATTTTTTTTTATAAAACTTATATTTAGTCAATAGTTATGTAACAAATAAGCAAAGATTTAAAGTTCACACCTAAAGGCTAAAGCCAACTACAACTAATTAACTAAACATCTAAAAGCCCACACAATCAAATGGATTATGGATTAATCAAGGCTGGAAGCTCACTGCTGCCAAAAACATAATTCACTAATTTGAATATTTTGACTTTCTTATGTTTATTTATCCAACATTTGTTTTTGGTATATTGGTTTTCACTGGTCCCAACTATTACCTTTTGTCTTCTACTGGTCCCAACTATTAAATTGGTTGTCAACGGTCCCAACTTTTATCAGTTTGGTAACCACTGGTCCCGTCGTTAAATTTTTTTAACGCCGTTAAGTTTTTTCCAAATTCAAGACCGATGTTTTAGACCTTTTGATCGGAAGGATAATACTTGTCGATTGATGTAAAAGTTTTCTCGAAAAGGCTCTCTGAACGATAAAATTTTTACATTTGATTGATGCACCATTAGGTTTAAACACCCGATCGAAGCACTATTTTGTTGTTCGAAGCGCCGTTTCGAGGTAACTTTTCCATCAATCGACTTATATTATCGTTCCGATCAAAATGTTTATAACATCGGTATTGAATTTGGAAAAAACTTAATGGCGTTAAAAAAAATTTAACGACGGGACCAGTGGTTACCAAAGTGATAAAAGTTGGGACCGTTGACAACCAATTAAATAGTTGGGACCGGTAGAAGATAACATGTGATAGTTGGGACCAGTAAAAACCAATATACCTTTGTTTTTTGGTTAAAAGTTTAGTTTATATAATTTACTGCATTGGTGCTTCGGGTTGAGGGAGCGGGGGCCTTTTTTCTCATATCGCACAGTGCATCAAAATCCTCAGGATCAGCCCTGTTCATTTCTGTCAAAAACAAATCGATTGGTCAAAGAATGTGAAAAGGAAGCTTGAGGAGTCAGAAAAGAAAACATGAATTAATGATGTAAAAGAAACTTTTTTTTTATAATAATACAAAAGAGACGGTGAGAGTTGAGTAACATTCAAGAAATTAAAAAAAAAATAAAATAGGAGATATATAATTAAAGAAAACTTGATGTGAAAGGAAATTAAACACAGGCATGAGGATCTTTAAACGTGTTGATTAGTGATTAGTTGATCAAAACGCAGGTTTACATGGGTGTTAATGAAACTTTAATTGTACTCAGTTTACAAGACGACAAGATGATTAGGGTTTAAGGAGTTGCTTCTTAAGCAATGATTAAAGGTGATTTACCATTTGTTGCTTGCCTAAACTAGGTTGAACAAAAAGTGCATGGGAAAAAAGGTGAAACTACACGTAAAAAGGTCCAACTTGAGTTTATTTCACATAACCAGGTTCATGACTTGTATAAGCATTCACATCGACTTCGAGCTTAAGCTACACGTTGTTGAGAGGTGACCAGACGCGACCCCCTGCCACGAAGACAACGTTGCAAGGACGGTTAGGTGCTTGGGTGCAAAGAAGGCTAGCGTGATTGGTGCACAAAAACAGATATATAAGTCGTTTGATACAGAGTTCGATCCACTTATTACTTTTCACCCCACCTACGTCGCATCTTTACTTATGTAAAGGGTGATCACCGCTAATTTTTTGTGGTGCTAGGTCATTGCCTACATGACAAGCATTTTTACACTTTTCTAATAACTTTTCACTCTTCTGTAGCACATTTTTTAAGGGGTACATTGTTTGGCAACCCTTGAATAGGTAAGTGATGAGACAGTAAGATCTCTAATTGGATAAGAGACCCGGAGTCAGTAAATGCTAATCCAGTAAGCAATGTTTTATGAGCCGGACTGAACATCAAACCAGTCTCCTTACGCTTCACGGGCAAGACTGGATATAAGAATTGGATGATGTCATAAATAGATAAAGTATAGAAAAATTTTAAATTTTCCGATCCGATTTCTTTTTCTTTCCGGTTCATTCACGCGGTTTTCCAGCTCGACCACATATACCCTGTCCGAATAGACAGCTCAAAACAGTTCAAACCCCCGAACCGTCTGCCGAAGGCTCCGACCCCAATGCAATGTTTGGTCTAGTTTTTAAAACATTGCCAGTAAATGATGTTTGGTATTTGGACATCTGAATTACTGTGTAGAGTGACTATTTCAATCCTCTAAATTGTTTTGTGCCAAATAAAATATATTTGTTTGGTAAGTTGTTTGAATGCTAATCAATGATGAATCACTATTAAAAGAAAAAATACAAAACCACATTATAAAATCCAAATTACACATTATATACTAATAATTTGGAAACTTCATGAATAGTGTCTTTTGTGTTTTTTCATTTTTGTCACCATTGTTTTGTTGGTTTTGTTTTTTGTACCCAAAAGTGTTTTATTGTAGTTTTGCATTTTGGCCACCAATCTATATACTATTAATTTAGAAACACCATGAAGAGTGTCTTTTATGTTTTTGTATTTTGATCACCATTGTTTTGTTGGGTTTTGTATTTTGGTCACAAAATTGTTTTTTTAGCCAAAAGTGTTTTTTGTAATTTTGCATTTTAGCCACCAAATTTTATATTACTATATATTTAAAGAGAAACTTCATGAGTAATGAACTTTTATGTTTTCTATTTTGACCATGATAGTTTTGTATGTTTTGCATTTTGATCACCAAAGTATAATAACTCTTTTATAGATAAATTGAGTTTAAGGTAATGCTGTTTTATGTTTTGCATTTTGGTCACCATAGTTTTTGGCTTTGCAGTTTCACCACCAAAGTAAAATGACTCTTTTATCAATAAGTTGAATTCTTTTTGGTTGCTTTATAGTCTTTGGATTCTTGGAAGAAGCATGCTCATTTTATGTTTCTCTTTCTTGCTTCTGGCGTTATTTCCGGTCACCTCTGTCGTCTTCTTTGTTTCTTTAATCGACGATGGATGGTGGTGGTGGATGGATGATTTTGGCGAATAGTGTATGATGGTGTCCTTTTATTATGGGATTCTACAGAAAGGGACTATGATACGCCGTTATTAGCATCGAATTAGACGCTTTCATTTTGATGGTGTTGTGTACAATTGTTTCATTATGTTTGTTTGAAATTGAATGACATTTGCTTTTTTGTTGATTTTAGCATGTGTTTAGTTTTAACTTGAAACGCCTGTGATGATGGAAATTTAAGGTTATACAAGTGGCTCGCGCAACGTGCGAGCACTGTATAATCTTAGTTAAACTTTAAAATGCATGAAAACAAATTAAAATTCAAACATAATGAATATTTTTCATACAATTATATTATTAATTATTTGAAATTAGTTGACTAGCTATTTTGTCATGCAAAACAGTCAAGGTGTGATGGTTGACAAAGGTGGATGTTGCTAGTGGTTTGTTGCGTTGGTGGCTGGCAATGTTATTGGTTAGCGCTTTTGGTGGTGGGTGGTGGATGGTAGTTATGGTGATCGTGAACAGAGGTGGCGGTTGGCGGCGACCGGTGGTGGTGGCTTGTATTAATTTTCATGGTTATTTAAATTTTAAGAGCACTAAAAATGCATGTCTATGGCGACGTGTGTCTGTTTTCCTTGTTCTAAATTCCTCGGTCTGATCTTTTTTCTTTCGTGTAAACTCTCCCGACTATCCAACATTTTCTCTCTCATCAATATTTCTAGCTCTGACGTCACACTCCACCGTCCAGCTCCACCTCCATTTCCACCACCACCACCCTTTTCCCAACTCCCGCATTTTTCCCATACGAAACAACTCCGGCCCCTATCAAAGCAATATTGATTAATATCCAAATGACATGACTAATAAACAACATACATTTATAATATACTAGATTAGACCCCATGTGTTACATGGGTGTCGGGTGAAACCATAAAAGCACAATTTTAAAATTTTATGAAAAAGTAACATTTGAAAATAAACTATATATTACATGAACAAATATTAACTTTGAACAAATATATTTAAATTATTAGTAGCAAATTAGATATTGATTCTTTTAAACTGAGTACCTTATAAATCATACCAATTAGTTAAAAAACGATTAAGAAAAAACGGACATACAAATAATCCAAATACTAATGATTCTTAGCTTAAGTGGTTAAGGTGAAGTACCCAAGATTTATAAAAATGGAGAGGTCTTGGGTTCAAGTCCCACTTAGAGCAAAAAAATGAAGGTTCTAGGTTGGGCCAGGACCCAGAAGATTTTCTCACCAAAGGTGGGTTTCCTCCTGTGGGGGTTAGGGTGTGGTTCCTGCTGGGAAATGGATAGGTGGACCCGATTAAGATAATATATATCTTCCGAAGCAGGACCCTACATTTGCCGTTAAAATAAACAAATAATCCAGATGATAGATATCCGGAAAAAATTCACGGTGACACTCATATGTACCGGGCCGAGCGTACGGGTCGGCATGCATGGGTTTGGGTCGTAAATTCCAACACAGTTATTTGTTTAAGTTGTTTGTTTTCCGTTTTAATAATTATTTCAGAGATGTAAATAAGGTAAATTGAAACTTTGAAAGAGAAAATCATGGGTGATTTAATGTTATTGATTTCCTTCCATACATATCTTCAGGCCCGGCCCAATAGTGTTTTGGGTTAGTCATGGCCTCAAATTTTGAAGGGCCCCAAAATTTAAGATAGTAATGTTATGTTTATAATTAAAAAGCCCGCCCAATTTTAATGTGTGTATGTAAGTCCAAGCCCAAAGCTGGCAAATGATCTTGATACCTGAAGCGACGTCTGGGAATTGGGACACCGGAACAAAATAAAAAATTAATATTGATTAACACACTCAAACAATTAATTTTGAAAATTTGTTCTTCTTTCATTCTCTCTCGCATCGATCAACACACTCAACAAGGAGAATCGAAATCGGTCAATTTTCTTCTATGAGTTCTCTCGCATTAGGCTGCTTGCAATAATCGACAACGAATCAAAAAGTGAAAATCGATAACTGGTATTGCTTGCATAAATTTTAAAAGGTCTCAAACTTTCAACTCAGTTCTTATACTTTTTTGCCTTTATTGAATTTCATAGTTGCTTGCCTGTTAGTAGTTAAGAACTTGGTTTTGGTTGTTACTTGTTGGATATAGGACATGACTTTGATTGATTTAGTGATTTAGTCAGATTACTTACTTGCTGAAGACTTGTGTTATTAAGATTTATTCATTTGAAACCTCCTAATTAACTTTTAATTGCGATAAGCACTTGTGTTAGTTAGAATAAGTCATTTAGAACTTATCAGCATTGATTTGTGTTGGTAAAGATTTTTATATAAAACAAACTGTCGCTACTTGTTGTTGCTATGTGTACTGAAGACTTGTGGTGATTTAGTCATCTAAATTTTTTTATTTGTTTTAGTTTTATTTAGTGTTGGTCCTTGGTGGTGGATAGAAGGAAGGTCTCTAATAGCGAATTTAAAACACTAATAAAGGCCCCGAACTTTTGTTGTGTCTAAGGCCCCTGACATGGTTGAGTCGTCCCTGCATATCTTAGAATAAAAGATTTTTAGTTTTGGCGGGAAAAATGCTCTAACACCCTCTTTATTGAATGACAAGTGTCCTTCAAAACCTTCTTTTATTAGAAGGTATAGATATAGATATATTATTATTATTAAAGTCAAACATATGCAACAACAAAAAGTCAAACAAAGGAAACGTAGGAAACTATGTTCACCTTGAAACAAGAAAACTCCACGTTACTTGCAAAGCACAATCACATTCACATTAAAAAAACAACCGCCCTCTTCACTACGTACCACCTTGCAGCTAGCCGCCTCCCAATATGGAAAAAACACCACCCTCCTCCACCATTATCAGCCCCACGACCCCGGTTAGCAACCTATACGACTCGTATGAATTCCGTGCCATCACAAAACAACTCAACCGCTCCATCAAAGGCTCCAACACCCCCTTGTCTCCTTACTCTTGTTATCTCAGATCAGCAACCCCTTTTTACTCCAAGAAAGTGAGACAAATCTGCGGATCAAATATTATTTTCTGCACAAAGACGGAACCCTCACCACATGCCAAGGGACTCGTGTGGCAGCGCCTCTGGGCCAAGGTTAAGGGACCTTTTATTCGAACTAACTGATCGGTTCTAAAATCCACATCCTCTTTTTAACATGTTGTATATGTATAAATGAATGAAAATAATCCAGATTTTACCAACAATCTGGTTTGTATATATATATATATATATATATATATATATATATAATAATTGTTCACTTCATCACTTGAGGTTTGATGATGTTTTCATTTTCATATATTTACACGCTTCATTTATAATATGTTGAGATCGAGCATACAATTGGAAGTGCAAAGAATCATATGAGTACATTTGGTATATTAGTTTTATAGTTTACTCTAGCCATATAGAGACACAAATTTACAACTGCAATATTAGGTACATTATAAACAAATACGAAAATACGGATTAGTTAGAAAGAAAAAAGGAAGTTACCCGTTTACTCATAGGTTATAGTTTTTTTTAACGGCCTAGGCTATAGTTAAAAAGCAAAACTCCACTAACTTTAGCAAGTTAAACATAAAATCATATATATTTCACTAATCACTAACTATAGAGGAAGGGGATTTAATAGACGGAAATACTGTGAGAAGGTCGAAAGAGAAAGTGAGAAACCATAGGGTCTCTTTAGTATGAGGTAATGAAATAGACAAGAAAATTGAATTGAAATCAATATTTAATTAAGTGAGAGTCACCTCTTTTTCCTCATACACTATCCGTCCACATGGGCTCACCCCCACAAATCCTAGCACCTCAATGCACCCTTCCTTAGAGGACGTTGTCCTTCTTCCACAAACAGCTTTATGGGCGTTGCGTTACAACTAGTCTAAAAGCATCTCCAACGGGTGTGTGTTTTAGGTGTTTTTGGAAGAATGGGCCGGTGTGATGTGGATGTGAGAGAGTGTGTGGTAGCTAAGAGAGGTGGTTGAAGAGTTTTTGGCTAAGAAGTAACAACTCTTAAAAACAGGTATTGTGAGAGAGAGTGAGAATGTTGCTGGTTTTTAGTGAATATAAGTGATGGGACAACCGGACAAGTGACACATATGCATGTTATTGAGAATTTGAGACTCCAAAAAAACCTATTATTGTGGATGGTCCAAGGGTATATTTTGTCATTTTAAAGAAAAACTAACACAAAATCTAAAGGTTGGTCAATAGGAATGTCAATGAAGACAGAGTGAAGAGGTCATCAAATGAGATTTAAAAAATAGAGATACAAATTATAGTCAAAATCATTAACCCTCATGGATATGCAAATAAGAACTTACTCTTGTTTGTTTGACATGTAAAAGATATGACATGCTGTGACACCCAACAAATTCAGGTTAACTTCGTTAGTTAAACTCTGTTAGTCACGTTAACGCAATTATACTTTTCATTTAATGTGATGAATTAAATGTGCAAACCGTTATATAAATATTCACACGAAACGACCACACGAGTTAATACCCGGGCGTTGGTGATCTTAAATGAATGCGAATACAATAATAATACATTTTAACTGTTATGTGTGCTTAATTGTTGAATTTTCGTGTAACCGCGTATTTACCGGTTTTAACCGTTTGCGGATTTCGGTAACCCTTACGAAACAAAAATGAATATTTGAGAAAGATTTTCATGGTGTTTGCAAAACCGAAACAGAACGGGGCCCGTGGATCACCCATGTGACCCATGGATGGCCCAAGGCCCAACCCAACTTAACATTTAACAAAAATTAACAATTTCTAAACCTAGTTTTATAAAAAAAAACGTCACTTGTGTTTTTCTTTCCTCCCATGCCGTCACCTTTCCGGCCAGATTCCGGCCAGCTCCGACGTCGTTACGAGGCCTATTATATATCAAAATCTTCGTCTCGACGAGACGGTTCCAATGATAGTAAATACGTCTTCTAACTCGTAGCGATGAAAAAGTTATGGCCAGTTGAATATTTCGGCTGCTTGGTTCGTCAAGTGATGATGTTCGGTTGTGTTGGATCTTTGGTGGTGTTGTTGCTTGCTAATTTAAGTTATAAACACATTACGAGTAAGTTTCATTCCTAAAAACTTCATATATGTTTCGAAAATTGTAAGACATTAAACCCTAGTTCATCCAAATTTGTCAATTGCTGATTTTGTTGTGGAATTGAGATTTTGTTTATGTGTTATCTATCATTTTGGTGATTAGTTAATGAAATGGATGCAAAATTGTGTTATTGAGAAACTAGGGTTTAATAGGGAGTCATTGAAACTTGATGTTACATACTTGATTTTGATGAAATATGATTGATTAAGTGAGTAGATGATGAATGTAATGAGATTTGATGAATTGGTTTTGAAATTGCATGAACGTTTTGTCATGTTACTTAAAATAGTAACTTTTTCTCATGAACTTGATTTAAATTACACATTGTTGATGCCTAGGAATGATTTTGGGGTCACTAGTACGTTAGGATAATGTATTAGACAAATTTTGATTATTTGTACGTATGAATCCGCCTTGATTTTGAAAGACTTACTATATGAGGAAACTTGTCATCATGAAAGCCTACTAGAATGCATGCTTAGTGATTTTAGATGTACAAACATGATTTGGGTTGGCATATGAATGTTTGTAGACATGTGGTGCTTACTAGACATGCCTTGGTCATGAAAGGACTTTGGTAGGTACTAGTTGGTTAGTAGAACGATTGCTTGAAATGGTTTTGTTGAAGTCTAAATGGTATGTACTAGTTAGCTAGGATGCCATGGTGAAATTATTACTACGCTAGTTGAAACCAATCATGTGAACAATGTATGGTACTTAGAAATGACCACGCATGCTAGTATGTTGTACATTGAGAACTATGAAGTGTTAGTAAGGTGCTGTTTGTTTTTTCTGTAGGAAAATGTCTTTAGTCTGCGGACCACATCTGCAGACATTTGCAGAAGAAGAGGTGGACCAAACCTCTGCAGTCTGCAAGAAGAAGACTGTTTGTTTTTTAACGTCTGTAGATTGCCAAAATAAACTGAAACTAAATAAGTCAATTTTTTAAACTAAATAAAATAATAGTTACAAACATTATGCATATTCATCACTTTCTATTAACTTCTTCACTTCCTAATAACTTCTTCACTTCACTTCATCCTAACCAAATTCATTTAAGTTCTCACTTATACGATCATAACCTATATCCATGGCAAATAGGCAATCAACTAAAACTTTCTTACTTTCATAGTAAACTCCATTGATGAATGTGATTACATGAACAAAAGGTTGTTCTGTATAATCGGTTGAGGACGGATAATATTTCATTTTAAATATTGATCATAATCTTAACCCTAACATTTTTTAATTTGGTTCATATTGTATAATCCACAAAACAAATACATGTCTGAATTTTTTATCCCAGAACTATACAATCTTTTATTTTACTTCTTGATCATAATATTAACCATAGTGATAGCAATCCATAAATCAAATACTCGAATGATGCAACCCTAGCTCATCTCCATAAAGCCACAGTAAAATACAACCTAAAATCAAACAATTTATATTAATCCACTACATGTAGATACATCTTTATATACTATACCAAACAGATCAATCAATCAAATGTAAAAACCGAAAAACAAATGAAAACTCGACTAAAGTTCACAATCTTAAAGCTAATGATACCAAACTACAAATCAAATATATACAGTGTGAAATAACATGTAAATGTAACTACATCAAACACACAGAATCAGCTAACACAGTTAAGATCAATCAATTAAATTAAAAAAAACGAAAAATTAACAAACAACTCGCCTAAAGGTCATTGGACTTGATGTGTTCCCAAATCTTCTTAACAACATCGGTGCGAGGTGACTCAGAGACACCGAGGAACTGAGCGAGAGCTGGTGAAACCGAAACATGTTTCATAATGCCAAGTGGTTTATCTAAAGAAGGGTTCTTCTATTTCTCAGTTGATTTCTTGATGGTTGTTTCCTCCTTTGCGGCGGCAGCGGTGGTGGGGAAGGAAGTGCGGCGGCGGAAGGTGGGGCTTGAGGAGGAAGTGCGATGGTAGGAGGTGGGGTTGGAGGAGGAGGAGCGACGGTGGGAGGTGGGGGTGGAGGAGGATGAGATCTGTTTCATGGATTTGAGGTGGGGGTGGAGAAGAAGGGGTGAAGAGGTTAGAAGTGATTAGAAGTGGTGGGTTTACATCTGCAGCCAGAAGAGGACGGGCAGACCTTTTTTAATGAAAGGTCTTCCAGAAAACAAACACGCTGCAGACTTTAATGTCTGCACGTGGTCTGCGCAGCGCAGACAAAAGAGCTACAGAAAAGCTTTTCATGAAAAACAAACACACCCTAAGTGTTGTTGACTTGTGTGACATGCTATGGTATGTGTGTAATAGTTGACATGCTTAGGAATGTTGAATTATGTAAATATACGTTAAAGATCCGACTTTCCCATAAAGGAAACTTTTGTGGAACTTGAAATACGATTTGTGAATGTGAGACGTATGATGTGGTATGTGGATATAATATGGTCATATACACCAAATGCAACATATTTACACTTAACAAATCACCAACGGGTCGTGGGTCAACTCGGGTCAACTAAAAGTCAAACTTGGACCAAAAAGTCAAACTTGGTCAAACATGGTCAAAAAGTCAAACTATTCCAAACTCGCACAACTTGTATGACCATTTGGATGCATAGGGTACTATGACCCTACATGAACACACATTAATAGACCTAGTGTTATTTAGGTTGCTGTATTACTGTGTGCTTTTAGAAACTGAATTGCTGCGCAACCTAAGGTGAGTTCACTGAACTGTACTTTTACTATTCTACCCTTTTATGGGCTGACCACGGACGATTACTTTTCGGATTTACAAATTTTGTATGTCGCATGTCTGGATAGAGCAACTTTTAATTTGTTCATGAAAGACCCCATGAATACCTAGTTGACCGTTAGTATTTGTGAAATAGCGGGGAAATTTTGAGTAGTACTACTGGGTTTGACAAACCCCACCCGGGCTAGTCGCGCTAGCACGACAGAAGGACCTGTCGAACGGGTGTTGAATGACCTAACATACTTACAGTGCATCCTGCTGGGATGTACGAACGAGCAAAATGCACTTAATGTGTACATACGTCAGCTTCGGTCAGATACATACGCCTCTAGGACTTGTGCTGTAGACTAGCTATCTACAATGACATACTTAATTTATATTTCTGCTTGCAACTGGACTACTTGATTTCATACTTACTTTGTGAACTCACCAACCGTCGTGTTGACACTTGTTAGTCTCTCACTTTTACAGGTAACTGAGGTTCAGCGCACTTAGGGCATGGCATGGAGTCACAACTTTGCATTTAAACACTTTTTTTCCATTTAAAAACTATGTTTTGTTTTAACAATTATTTAAACTATGTTTCTTATGTTGGGCGTGTTTGCACATTTAGTTCCATATTAATAACATTACATTTCGATTACGCTTCCGCAAATTATTAAACGTCAACTCTGTATTAAATTTTCTCATTTAATGAGACACGTATATTTTAAATTCATATAGTGTCGTTTGGTGTAACTAATGACTGAGATCCTGGTTTGTCACACACTTAACGGTAAAACTCCGTTTGTGGATTTTGGGGGTGTGACACATGCCTATTAGGACTGGGCAGTTCTCGGGTAAACCCGCAAAAACCCGAAACCCGACCCGGAAAATAGATATAACCCGAACTATTATTTATAGTGGAATATGGGTTTCGGTCTTTAGTTTTGTTATTAAACCGGGTTCGGGCCGGGTCCGGGCCCAACCCACCAAAACACCAATGTTTGAAAAAAGCCCGTTACTTGATTCTAAATAACAACAATCATCAATCATCTCTCTGTTACTATTGTTATCCTCTTTAGGGTTTCAGTTCCTTACTTTGGCACATTCATCATCTTCATCAGAACTCAAGCCAGAGCTTTTTCACATGATTAACTTGTAGAACTTTAAATACAGCCGTATTTGAACCTTAGTTTATTGCTTGATTTTGATTAAAAAAATGTCAACAACAGCACAAAACATAACATAAGCAATCAAATTTAAAGATCTGGGAAGAAGCTACCTTGAAACTTATCAAGTGAACAGATCTTGTGATTCTGAAACTTGGTGTTGTAAACTTTAAATGGGTTTATGTAATGCATGTTTTTAAGTTTTTTTTTAAACAAAAAGTGATGATATTTGATGCCAATTTTGTACATGTACAATTCTTTTCATTCGATCAACCACAAACAAAAGTGGTGATGTTAAAGGAATCGACGGCTGTTAAGATCCAGAAAGTGTTTAGAGGAATTGTGGTGAGGAGAAGCGTGAAAGAAGATTGTTTCAATTAAAAATGAGGTAGAAACTTGGAATCAAATGAGGGATTAAAACCGGGTTACGGGTTTTTACATATGCCCGAAGCCCATTATTGCTATAAGCCCGAAGCCCGTTATAATATAATGGGCCGCTTATCGGGCTGTATTTTCATATAAAACCAGGTACCGGGCCGGGCCGGGTTTTACACGGGTCGGGCCGGGTTTTGTCATTTACACACTCCTAATGCCTATATCAATACTGCAATCGATCAATGCTGCCACCTCAAACTTGATGACAAAGAACTCAAAAGTTCAACAACCATCAAGAACCATTTATTCAAGTGTCTAAAGAAAGATATCATAACAAGTTTCAGCTTTAATACCAGGAACAGCTGTAAAGCAACTCATGAGTCACAACACTACTTAACTTAAACATAGATACTATCCGTTACATTCGAAACAGATGAAACCTCGAACGACTAGGTACAGACCAAGTAAAAAATCTCAGGTCTTCACTCCACGAGCAGGGCTCAGGTAATTCGTCACCATTCCCATAACTGCAAACCTGCAATACATCAAATGTGGAACTTAAAAAATATGCCAGACAAGTTGAATGGTTGATGGCATACATACCTCTGAAATCAGCTTAATAACAAATAAAATAACAAAGTTTTTGCAGTCATATGTAGCCATGGTAGTCAATGGGGAAAAAGAAACTCGGCCTAGGCGCCAGGGTGAGGTCAGAAACCAGCCTAAAACTGCTTAAATTAGCCGCCAATCAGCCTAAGAAGCCCTCTCTTTTTAAGTGCCTTGTGCCTAGGCCCAACGCTCACCCTTCAGCTACGTAGTATCTTGATCGTTGTTAATTTACGAACTTAAAAAAAGGATATACGTCTAACCAGAATGAACTTCCTTATCTATTCTAACTTCCTAAATACCAATAAAAACCACGTCTAGAGTCGGTCTTACAAAATGACATGAAGAATAATAAAAATGTTTCAGTAGGTTAAATCCTGATTATATGGTCTACCCATAAGATTAACGTAAGCTACTTTATGGCACCTGAGGTCGAAAGTAGGATAATATGAGAAAACAAACTCACATAAATGCTGTGGAGATCTGCTTCAAATCAGTCTCTATGTTCTTCATATTAGCAAGTGATTGGGCACAGAATATGAGAGCAAGCCATGAACCAAGCTTGTACTGAAAATATGCAAAAAGAAAATCCATCAGTCAACAAAGTATACATAATCAGCAAACTTTTATCGAAACTTTTAAAGTACACACCATTTTAACTCAAAACCCAAATCCAGAATAACATCCACCAGCATACTTAGACCACAAAGTAGCAGTAACCCCTAGGCTTTTTGCATCACAATAAAAATAACAAAGCAATGAAGAAACAATTGATGCGTGCTTGATGGTCTCGTTTTTCACTATTCCAATAAAGTTCATGTGAGTCGAATAATCGATACAGAGAAATGATAGAAAAACATGTGCCCTTACAAAAGTCGATTGCTGAATTAATATCTAAACGAACTTAAAAGCCTTAAATTCACTTAGCAGGTTATATAACAATTCCAGCCATGGAGCTGCTAAAGCAACCATCATGTACATCCTCCGAAAAACAAACAATTCATCATGACCGATACCCATATGGTTACAACTTACATCAAAATGTCAATTTTACTTTTCAAGACTCAAAATCATGTCGGAAGACATTTTCGACATTTTCTTATCGAAAATTCTTCAAACCATATTTGTTTTATCCTTCTATTTTATAAAAGACTCTGTCTTTAATAACATCCAATAAGTTTAACACAAAATATCAACCAATCTGAACTGCTTTATAAAAATTTCTTGTTCAAAAACACCTACCTAAACTTTGAAGTCAAGTAATCAATCATAATCCAACTATCACCCCTAATTTTATCAAAACTTTATAAATCCTGATGCATCTCTTTAATACCTAATTTGTGTAAAACTAATAATCTGATAAGAAACAAAAGCAGCTTAAATCTGGTATGAACCACTAAAACAATCATGTATAGTTTAGGTCTCGATTCATAAGTAACTGTATGAAGATGAGTATTTGCGATGTGAAAAACTGACCCGAAACATAACGCCGGCGACGCCGAAGATGATGGCGATGAAACCGGAGTAATCGATAGGGAGATTATCAGGGTGAACTGGTTGAGGCTTGTAAGGCTTCGCCGTCGACGGTTGCCGGGGATCGTTGCCGGACGATGACATCGTTGTAGATCTATTGGTTGAGGCTTCGTCTCAAGATACTTTATGTTTATGTATGTTTATGTTATCTTCTATATAATAAAAACGAAAATGAGTTTTGCTTATTTGTTAATCATTTAGAGTTGTGAGTGGAGCTACAAAGTCCAAATTTTCTAAAAAGTCTAAGAAGTCATGAGATGATGACATGTGACACTCCTTTAAAATTAGAAGGAAGAGTAAAGATGGTAATGTCTCTATATTTTAAGTTTCACCCCATTTTTTTAAACGTCAATAACTTTTACATACGATATTATTTTTTTAAAAAAATTGCACCATAAAAACGAGCATTTTCTTATCTTTAAAACGCGTATAATATTCATATATAAAAAACAAAAAAAAAATCACGTTTTTCAGCTCATTATGTTATTTGTCAAGTCATTGTGTTATTTATTCATGTCATTGTGTTATAACACAATAACCTAATGAAATAACACAATGATCTGAAATAACACAATGACCTGATGAAAATATAACACAATTATCTGATGAAAATATAACACAATGACCTGATGAAAATATAACACAACGACTTGACGAAAATATAACACAACGACCTGATGAAAATATAACACAACGACCTGATGAAAATATAACACAACGACCTGATGAAAATATAACACAACGACCTGATGAAAATATAACACAACGACCTGATGAAAATTTAACACAACGACCTGATGAAAATATAACACAACGACCTGATGAAAATATAACACAACGACCTGATGAAAATATAACACAACGACCTGACGAAAATATAACACAACGACCTGATGAAAATATAACACAATGACCTGACGAATATAACACAATGACCTGACGGATATAACACAATCTGAAAAATATAACACAATGTCTTGACTAATATAACACAATGAGTTGAAAAATATAACACAATGACCTAACGAATATAACACAATGAGCTGAAACTTAAAAAAAAAATCATTTTTTATATATCAATATTATATGCGTTTTGAAGATAAAAAAACGCTCGTTTTTTTGGTGTAATTTTTATTAAAAAGTATTGTCGTATGTAAAAGTTATGGACGTTTAAAAAAGAGGGTGGAATTTGAAAATGAGACAAGACTAATATACCTTGGCCTACCATTTAAAGTTCTAACTATTTACTATTATGTCACCTTGTGTTTATGAGCCATTGATCTTCATTTAATATTAGATCTAATGGTCCAAATTCCTTCTTAGACGTTCTAGGAAATTTAGACTTTGTATTTGAACATAATTCTTAGAGTTGTTTTGCTTAATTGACATTATTTGAGACTTTCTCTCATAATAATAATTTTATAATTAAAATATGTATACATAATTTATAATTATATATTATAATAAACGAATTACATTTTAAACCCCTAATATTTAAGATAAACTAGAAAAACTTAAGAATAGTTACAATTTTAACCCATTTTACTAGGGTATGTACGGGTCGGTTTATATTTAATAAGGTATATAAATGTAAACTTTCTCTCATAATAATAATTTTGTAATTAAAATATGTATACATAATTTATAATGATATATTATAATAAAACGAATTACATTTTAAACCCCTAATATTTAGGAGAAACTAGAAAAACTTAAGAATAGTTACAATTTTAACCCATTTTACTAGGGTGTGTACGAGCCGGATTATATTTAATAAGGTATATAAATGTAAACTTTCTCTCATAATAATAATTTTATAATTAAAATATATATACATAATTTATAATGATATATTATAATAAAACGAATTACATTTTAAACCCCTAATATTTAGGAGAAACTAGAAAAACTTAAGAATAGTTACAATTTTAACCCATTTTACTAGGATGTGTACATGTCGGTTTAAATTTAATAAGATATATAAATTTAACTTAAGAATAAATTAATAATCTACCTATTCTAATAATTGAGTAACACATCCACATGTCACCATTTTAAGTAGTCCACATAGGATTTTGCTTAGGTGTCATGTTCTAAATTAATTTGATGGAGAATTTTTAGACGGGTCATGGTATGCTCTATATTCGAAATAACCCGATATGTTTAAATTAAAAATACACAAATTGTCATCAATTATCTCCTAACCCGATATGTTCAAATACAAAATTTACCAATTATCATGATCTATATCTTAACCCGATATGTACCAAGTATCATGAATTATCTCCTAACCTGATATGTTCAAATAAAAAAACTTATCAATTATTATGATTTATCCTAACCCGATATGTTCAAATTAAAGTTTTACCAATTATCATTAATTATCTCATAACTCGATATGTTCAAATAAAAAATTAACAATTATCATGAATATCTCCTAACCCGATATGTTCCAATAAAAATTTACCAACTATTATAAATCATATCATTTATTGTAACATATGATTTTTTATATGAATATATTTATAAATATCCAAATCTATTTAATAAGAGATATGTTAAAAATAAATTTGATATGTAAATTGAGTTAAAACCTATAAAACTAAAATCCGTGTAATACACGGGTACTAATCTAGTATGCTATAATTAAATACCTTAGTATCTTTTAACCATCCATAATTTTTATACGATATTATTATTTTTTTAATTTACACCATAAAACTGAGCATTTAATTCTCTTTAAATTGAGTATAATATTGGTATATTAAAAAAATCAGTTTTTAAAATAAATCTTGTGTTTCGGTTTTATCTAAAAATTGATTCGAAACTTCCACTCCCCCATGAATATCGTTAAAATCATCTGGTTATTATGTTCCCGAGCATAGCGCGGGCACTAAACTAGTGTATACTAAATTAGGACACTTGTACTATACACGATTTTTTATTTGAATTAAAAGATAATTCATGATAATTTGTAATGTTTTTATGTAAACGTATTGGTTAGAAGATCATTTATGATAATGGTGAATTTTTTATTTGAACATATCTAATTAAGAGATAATTTCATGACAATTGGTGGATTTTTTATTTGAACATATCATTTTAAAAGATAATTCATGTTAATTGGTAAATTTTTTATTTAAACATATCGGGTTAGGTAAATATTTATTATAATTGGTGAAATTTTGACTTAAAAATATCGGGTTATTTCGAATATGGAGCATATCATGACCCGCATTGAAATCCTTCATCAAATTATATTAGAGCGTGACACTTAAGCAAAATCTTGTGTGAAATAGTTAAAATGCTAACATGTTGTTAAGTTACCCAATTATTAGAATAGAAAGGTACATTTGTATACTAATTCAACATGGTTTTTTTTTGTTGGGCCGGGACGGATCACTGGTTTGAATCTTGAGCTTAACAAGTTTTACATGTAGGCGGCTCACTTTCTGTTTACCATTCAAGTGAGTATTTGTGTGGTTTTTCTTGTCAACGTTAAGTGGGTGTGAGTCCGATTAGAGGAGAACAAGTATATAATATTCAAACGATTTAAAAAAAGTCATAAATTAAAAAGTGAGATGATAGGTCTTCAAATATGGGTATGCGATCATTGGTTGCATAAATTAAAAGTCACTGTAAAAAACTAAAACGTATTTTCTGAAGAAAAAAAACATTTGCACATGTGTGCTTGTACCTATACATAGACGTGCCTAGTATCCAGAAGATCACTTTTCATAGATTCGTCATATCATATTTTGTCTACTACAATACATAAGCACGAGCGTGCTTGACATATGCACATGTGTGTCGGTCGGTCACTGGAAACATAGAATTTGAGCAAAACCTAGATTTTTCTCTATAAATAGTAGCTCAAGTTGCTTTATTTTCCTTAGATGATCTAAGTATCTTACCATCACTATATTACATAAACAATGGATGCACTTGCCCTAATGCGTCATATTTAGTGATTGTATATTATGGTGTTTATAAATTTAAGATTTAAAACTTTGTGTATTTCATTAAAATAGCTATATGTTTATTTCGTTAAAATAACTATCTTTTTATATACATTCAACATCACTTTACAACGTATGAGTGTTTACCACGTATCTTAGGTAGGGTTTTTATTTCTCATATACTACATTTTGTTTTATTTCTAAAAATAAAAAATTAATATAAATATTAAACTTCAGATGTTTGGATTTCTGAACTATCTAAAACTTTTGAAAACCTTTATTTAGATCCGAATTCGAATTTTTGGAACTTTTAGATTCGGTATTTATGATAATTCGGGTTCGGTTTCGAATTTAGATACGTTTGCACACCCTTACAACTGATATGGGTGAAACAACTAAAACAAACTAACTAGAGACACTGCTCTCTGACGTCTGAATCGGTAACTATCTCCTATGTGGAGATCCTTTCTTATTCTTAGCTTGTTAAGTCTTCTTAACCTAGCTAGTGTCATCGGGCATCACCTGCACCCGCATCACGACCTAAAAAATATCAATAACAACGTTGTCGGTGAGTCATAAATAGTCATACAAAACATTAACCATTATTAACATGCATGCAAGTTACCATCGTGTGCAAAGTAAAATAATATCTTACAAGCTAATCCTTTACTACTTATCAGATAACATATACGCCATCAGATATTTTGTAAAAAAACATAAAAAAAACTCGTTCTTTTATTTACTTATAAATGAGTAAATGACTTAGCTCGCGCTTTATGAACGTGAAAAAGAGTCACCAAAATCTAATAGGGAGAATCCACGTTTACCACAACCCTGGTCTCTCGTAAGTCGTCGTCTCCTACAACATCGGTGACTTGATTATCTCCGGCAACACATCAACACACAGCTACGATGCTCATTTCAACTTTAATCGTCTCTCTGTAAAACCCTATCATCATCTAATTCGCTTTCATTTCAACCTATTTGTGATACGATGGTTCGTTTCTACTCATTATTTTAATAATAATCTCTTATCTTCGTTGTCTGTTTTCATGTATTTTATCTACTTTACTTGTGCGATCACATGCTAAACCCTAGTTTATCCCTCATCTATGAACGCAAGATCATTTTGTCGTAATTTGAAGCTTTGAACGCGTTTTCATCACTGTAATAACTCAGACTTACGTAAATTAGGGTTTTGTGTTCATGATGGATGGTGACAAGATACTAAGTTTAGTTTATTTCTGCATACAGCTACTCAATTTGACCATGTTTGTGTTCTTAATGTCGTTTGGTTAGGGTTTTACTTTGTTATGGACCGAAACCATTGCGAGTAATCGGTTGTATGGGCAACTGAGGGGGTTTATAGGCCGAATGGGCTTTTTCACTAACCTGACTAGTCTTTTGGGTTAAGTTCTCGTGTTTTGTTAGTAACATACTTTTTATTGTATTGGTTAAATTGTTCATTGGATCTGATGACTGGAAATCTTGTTTCTTTATTGATGCTATTTGTCTTTATTTGAATTAGTGTTTGGGTATGATATTGAAGATTTATCTGTTCTAAACTTGAATTTAGCTGCAATTATCTATCCACACATTGCAGGCATTGCAGAAAAATTGATATTTATATATTTTGGTCCTAAAGTTCTTTATTAGAAGTTTTTTAGGATTTGTTAAACAAGGTTTGAAATACAATTGAAATTGGACATGATAAAGTTGTTGAGAACCTATATTGTATTAATATATTGGCATATTGCTCTTATTTTTTCTTTTGGGTTTTGACATTTGCTGTGGGACCTAATAAATATGATTTTTTTATTAGCTATTGCACCACTTGTGTGGATAGGGGACACCTTTTTATTAATTTGTTATATTTTCCTTTTAAAATTTGTGGTTGGGGTTTGTCCAATAAAATAGCAGGATAGCTTAATGTATAAACATGAAAGAAATCAATTTATATTGGAATTTTTTCACTGAATATTCTGTGAACAAGCTCCTTAACAGAGTGTTTGATTTCCTATCTTCTTACTGTTTTAAGTACATGCAAATATGCAGTAACTTAGTTTTGACATTGTTTTTAGTTTTAATTTGAACTGTAGAATTACTTATTAATAAGTTTTTTTTTTTAATCAAAGCCCATCATATCCTTAGAAGTTTTTGTGGTTGTCGTATGATTCGTATCCAAGTATTCAACCTAGCCTGTGACCGTTAAAGTTGAAGTAAATCTTGAGAACCAAAGTCATTACACAAATATTTAAACTATGGACTAGAGCTAACTGGTAAGTTAAAATGTGCAATTGAGCATTGCAGTTAATACTTGACATCAAAATGTTTTACTACTATGCAGACCACACCATGTGACATATGTGGTGATCCCGGTGTCATTGAAGCTATAATTACTTGTTGTCAGTGTAAAGTTGCTCATGAGCATCTGTAAGAACTCTTTTCACTCTCCACATCTTACACATGTGTAAAAGTTTGTAAAAACAAGTTGTATATTTTTCTGACATGTTCAAAATTTCCGTTCATTTTAGTTACTGCATGAGGGTATTTACAATACAGGCCCCGCCATTTTGGCGTTGTGAAGAATGTGTTGAAAATAAGCAGGTTCCGTCAGTAACAACCGATAAAGAACAAAAAATTCAAACGGTCTCAAGCATTATGCCACGAACCACTTTGGTTGTAGAAGGTCCAAATAAAAAACATATTGCTAGCCACCTTAATTTCAAGGAAAAAAGGGTTGATAAAGGAAAAACAAAATATCTTAGTTGTGATGAAGCTGTTAAGCTTTCTTCAGGTTCCATGAAACCAAATTATTCTCCAAATAAAGAATCACATTCTGCACATGCAATGTCAAAATCTGTGCTTCCACTTCGTGTTTTTCAACCATCAACTGGATCAAAAGGTGAAACTGTTCCTGAATGTTATGTTATATCTATATAGTTTGTGAATTACAGTTAATATGAAACTCATGTCCCGGGTGATAAGTTTTTTCTCATAATCACTGTAATAGAAAAACCTATACCATCTATCAAGTCCCCTACACGTGAAAGGACACCTATTAAGTCACCACAAGAAGAAAGAAGGTTTAAGCCAAATTTGCAGCAACCTGTTTTCCAACAATCATCTAGCCCAAAAGGTGACGTTCTTTTTGAAGATATGTTAGTTTGTGAATATAAATTTTCTATGATATAGATGTTGAAGGTGCTTATTTATATCTTATATTAGGAAAAGCTGTACTGCCTTTTCAAAACAGAGGCAATGTGACACCGCCTGCTACATCCTCTGTGCCTTCTAGAGGAGATCAAAGAACAACCCCAGAAAGAGAGATGAAGACAAGTATTATCTTGAATCTTATGATGAGTTCCGAAAGTTTTAGTGTCTTTCTTAATTGAATGGTTTTTTTTGGTAATTCTGCAGCAAATACTGATCTCCCGACTTCCAAAAAAGAAGCAGATATCAGTAGGCACATAGAGGTGCCTAAACTTTTGGTGAAGCTTGAAAAAACTGAAACACAATCAGGTACAAAGATTGTCATGTGTCTTTTGTTGAAGTCTGTGTGAGTTTTCTTTCTTTCTATATTCAAGAACACTAGTTGCAACTTGATATGGCAGTTTTGACTCATATAGATGTGACTAGGTTGATTTTCGTTTTGGTTTATCCCTAAACGGTCATTAGGTCATATCAATAACTTTAGCTTAAAAAGAAACGAGCCGAAGGTATTAAATGAGCTGAAAGTTGACCAGATTGTGTTGTTTTGTCATTTTGGCCAGTTATTCAATCTGAATGATCTGTCCATTTGTCATGTCTAGTAGTATTATTATCAGTTTCATTTCATGTGCTGAAAAAGTCATTTTTCCTTGGTAGTAGGTTGCAAGAATTATGCTGATATGGAGGCAGGGAGATCTGATGCTGGGAAACCAGATCTAACATGTGGTTTGCCCGTTTCCAAGATATGTGATCCATATGTTCCTTCTCTAAATTCTTATTGGAAGTAAGCAAATTATTCACTCTTGCATGGCATTTAGCAATTACGAACAATGCAAATTTTGTTCTACTATCTAAAAGTGGAGTCCACAACTGACTTGAATTTCTATCTTACCTTCCAAGTTTAGAACTTTAGCATCACCCTGTGAGTAAATTAGAAATTGCGTCTACTTCACACCAACTATAACTCCATAAGCCAAATGCTGTAGAAAAGGTCATGTGTTATACACATGATTATAACCAAGGGTAAAAAAGTAAATTGTCTCCTCCCTCCCCTTTCATTTTCTTCGGATCTCTTTGTATTTTCTAATTAAATCCCCTCCACCTAAATTATATAGTTGAATGATTGATTAGTCAGATTAATTTTCCCTCAAGTTATGTAAGGTTTTTTCAGGTAAAATGCGATATGACACATTGTCATGCTATTTTTTTACTATAGAATATAGATATGTAGCATAATTGGCCTTAAAGACATTATTGGTATGATTATATGAAATAATCGTAATTTTGACTAAGGTTGTAAAAAGAGAGAAGAAAAAACAATGATCATCTGGTTCTATGTTAGACGGTGTTAGCTTCAAAAGTACACTTGGACATTTTCTCTAGAACAGAAGGATTATTTGGTTCCGTGTTACACAAAGATGATCATTTACCTTAACATTGGTATGCTTGTTTTATAGGGGAAGTTTTCATCTATCAAATTGGCCTCAAAAGTTTAATGATGCTTTCAAGGCTCACCCGCCATCAAGAATACACTACAAAGTCCATGAAACCTTAATGAAAATGCCTGAAAATATTTGCTTTGAGCTAGTTCCGCATCATGAAATACGTCTGGAGATATTTCCAGCTGATAGAGATGACATTGCGTTGTACTTCTTCCCGAGATTCAAAAGGTGGTTTGCATCTCAACTCTAACTCTATAATTGACAGTAAGCTAGAGGTGGCTTTTTTGTGCATTATAAAGGATTTAATTAAAAAGTAAAGGGGGTAAATGGGTCAAACAAGTTAAACAGGTAACTAAAAGGCTTAATTTACTTTGGTATTAGTAGTTTAAAAGAAAAAAAAGCATATTTGGTAAATTGTTTTTAATTTATAAAACTACAAAGTTCATAGAAATTTGTTTTAGTTGGTTAAACCTGATATGGTTTGACTTATACTCATAATTACTTCTTTTTGACATGGACCTATTTTGATCCACACTTGAGCACTTGGGTTACGTATTTATGTCAAAGAGTACAATGTATTTAGCTAAAGAATTTGACTTAAAAAAAGTCCAATAGAATATAAGTAGGGATGATTTTTTTATTAATATAAAGATTAATGAAAATATTTTAAAATTTTTTAAACCATGTCATGTAGTCATGTAGAAAAACAGATACAAATGTATATGTGGGTTAGCCAACCCGATCCACCTAGGTTTGACTCACACTTGATAACTACTAAATTTTGAACGGTTACTCATCCCACCCCGACTCACACTTACATGATGAACTTTGATCCTAGAACTGTTATTTTGTTTATATGAAGATCTGAGGATGATCTTTCTATAATTGACTTCATTTGGAGACAAAATCTGGTCATGAAAAGTAATGTGGATGGGGTGGAGCTATTGGTGCTTTCATCTAGAGTTTTACCGTCACATTCTCAAGGTATGTTCATGAAATCATATGATTAGATGTGAACCAATTTTGGGTTTATTATTTTAGTCTAGTTATTTTAATTATGAAACAAGTGGTTACATAAGACACAAAAATGACCAAGAAATATTAAAATATGGGTGAAAAACTTACTTCCCCAAAATATGTTATTTTTATTGACACCATGAAAGTTTTTGACCCTTTTGAATACAGATAAAAGGAGTTGTGGTTATGATACTAAATATTTTGTGGGTGTTAATAGAATTTCAAGGGAATTACTTTCTTTGGGGTGTTTTTCGTTGTCTGAAGACCGTCAAAAAGGTGGCTGCTAAACGACCCTTGACGGAGGAAGACCGTAAACCTTTTGATGATGTTCCTCCTGGTTTTAAGAAGATCCATGCTGATGTTTCTCTTGATTTTAAGAAGACATGCGACGATGTTCCTCCTGGTTTTGAGAAGATTTGTAAGCCGTAAGATTCCACATAACCAATGAATATTTAGGATAGTAAGAAGCGTGTTCATAGAAATTTCAAGGAGGAATTGGAATATGTTAAAAAGAATTCGAATGATTTAGATTTGTAAATAACATTTCTATGAGAATTTGAATCTATCAAATTAATTGAAGTTCGTAATACATCTAGTTGACATTATAAGTTACGGTGCGTGGAAAAACTGGATAACAGAATAAAAAATGATGTAGTTAAGTGCAGCCGTGCATGTTTAGTGTTAGCCTATAATCGAAGCTCAATCTGTAAATTTGTTAAAGTTCACACTCTAACAAAAATTATCAGCAAAAAATAGTCATACGAGTCAGCACGATCGAATGAGGTGAAACAGGATGGGTGAACCCCAAATTTTTTTCTCTAGGCCCCTAAAGGGTGGGGATTCACCCCGGCTCCACTCCGTCATCTTTAATAGTACAAAAGCTCCTTATTACAGAAAGGGTAATAAGAAATAATGACGCGTCAAAAAGACATAAACAACAGTTTCAAGCATACAAAAACACAATAGTACAAAAACTCCTTATTACAGAAAGGGTAATAAGAAATAATGACGCGTCAAAAAGACATAAACAACAGTTTCGAGCATACAAAAACACAATAAGAAACATAAAGACACAATGACTAGCATAAAAACATAAAACAATGTATGTGTAAAAAGTGTTTCATTGTTCCTTAATTTTTTGATATGTTCCTACGTAAAACCTCCATGAGATTCAACAACATAATTTCAAGTACAAGTCGTTCAATGAAATGTTATTTATCCCACTAAATATATACAAGAAATATAACTTTTTGACAAAAAAATGAATCAGGTCAAGATGATCCGACCCACTATAACTTGTATAATTTTGATCCGAACCCAACCGTTCTTAAAAAACGAAAATAAAAAACATATTTTGACCTCAAATATAATAGGTTTGCATACTTGAATTTGGTTTAACTACAAGAGTGACCATTCATTGTGTATTGAATCATGCCATAATCGCCTTTTAGCATTGTTGATTAAATAGCTTTAACCGGTGGATTTTGAAGGAATTAAAGTCTATTAGAAAGTATAATACATTCAAAAAGTCACATAAACAAAAAAATCTAACTCTATCTAGTCCCATACACCAATTGCAGAGACTTGACTGCAAACAAAAATAAAACTAATTAGCTACAATGAAATCCTAGTTTATCAAGATGATGCTAAGATCAGAACATAAGTTCCTTTGATTTGTTTCCTCTTTTGTTCTCCGCTACGGAATGGAATGTACAAGGGGACATTGGTAAACGAAGACGTGTGGTGCTTAAAACTGTACAGCGGAATGATTGGAACATATAAAGAAAACTGGAAATCGCCAATTGTCATCCAAAGTTAGGAACATAACGTACAACATCCAAAGCAATTTGTCCAAGATGCAGCTGGTGGATCTGCCTTGGGTTCGGATGGTTCCGTCTGTTTGTCTGGTTCAGGCTGCGATTCTGACTGTGGCTGTGTATCTGACTGTGGTTCTGTGTCTGCGGTTAAACTTCATGTTAAAAAAAATCAGTTTTCATGTGTAAAAGTAAGTTGTAAAAATTCCATCATTAAAAAAAATGCATAAACATATCATGTGAAAGACATCATGTTAGAACAAATTGCATCATTTTCATAAATTATGTGTACTTGGAAAGTTCACAGAGACGTTTTCTTTTAAATTATATACACTAGACGTGTCAATTTTGACCCATTTACTTAAGTGGGTTTTATGTTTCATCTCTGAAAGGTCAAACTATAAAATACTTAAATGAAAAATAGTTTAAAAGAAAACGTGTCAAAATCCCCCAAAATTGTATACTTAAGTTTTAAAAAACTCAATAACCATTTTCGAAAAAGTAGATTACAACAGAAATAATATAACTTCTCTAATCACATACGACACTATGTGTTTACTTTAGGCTTTTGGACAAAATGTGCTAACCCGACCCATACCAAAAGTTACATGTTTTAACTTTTGACCTGTTATCGAATCCACACATTTTGTCACCTCTACTAAATACATACAATAGTAAGTGTGCATAATTTCTTCATACAATATATAAATGTTGTAATGAAAACACCTTACATTGGAAATGCAAAAGAATTTCTACTTCCAACATGTTCAGCAGAAAAATGAGAATTGAGCTCTTCAACAGCAGATTTACTTCCTAGATCATCTGCAGCGCCTGGTTCATAATTATTACCTATCTCACTCAAACTCTGAATCTTATCCTCCTCACCCAACTTGTGATGTCTACCTTCTTCAACAATCTCAGGATTCGTTTCTGATGCATCTGACTCGCAGGTTTCATCCAACTCAGGAATCATTTCCACCTCTAATGGTATGCCAGATGGAGACGGTTCTAAACCAAAACCTAAATCTAGTTCATCTGATCTCCAATTTATGCTATCTAGGTTCCGAAAACTCATACCTCCCATTTGAATGCTGAATAACGATTCATTTGAAGGCATTCCCCAGCCATTATTATTAAATGATTCCTTTCTAGCAAAAACAGAAGATGGTATTCTATATTTTTGGGTCGTTGGACTCGAACGCTCCATCATTTGGATAGGGGGGCTTTCAATAGTATAATCAATGCCCTTGTTTGTCTTTTCACCATGTGAATAACCTGAGTCTTGAAACGATTCTTCTAACGTAAAATCACCTGATGATGTAGAGGAAGAACACGAGGCTTTTTCTTCATTGGTAGTGGAAGAATGTACCGTTAATTCATTAAGATCACCATCACTTGATATCAGTTCTAATAGATCATCTTCATCAGAAGTGGTTGGAGAATCCATCATTGATTCACTCTCGTTGTTTCCGCCTTCAAGCTCTGTATCTGAGACTTTTTGGTCCGAGTTGATGTCTAAAGATCCCATATCAATTTACTCAAATATCTGGATTACAAATGGACAATGTTAGTCAAAGACTTCAGGGACTATAATAAATTTCACAAATATTGAGCACAACTTGAAAAGTTAATGGTAAAAGACCAAGAAAAAAACCACAAAAGTAGCCATTTTCCTGAGTGTATTATAGCAATCATAACTATTTCACACTTGTAGACAGACACAAGAGATGCGGTTTTATTGCCACTTATCTACTGTTACTTGCATATCAAACTTTTAGTACCATAATACCACAAAAACCATGAGTTACCTGTGTACAAAAATAGCTACATGAATCTTTTTCGGCCATCATTTATCATGGGCAAACAAGAAGGCTATTTTTAGGGATACACAAATACAAAACGAAAACGCATACAGTTCAATCTGATTCTCGTATCAATTATGATGGAACACAAAACGACACATACTCCAATACAAAAGGCAGATAGTCAAATTTGACTCGCATATCCTTTATTTGTGTCGAGTGTGTTATATCTCTATATTTGTGTCAGAAAAACTTCACACGGTGTTAAATTGTTCCGACACAACTATAAAGATATAACACAGCAGATAAGATAGCTACTTGAATATTCTAATACCTTTTTACTTGTAACATTGCATTGGCACAAGAAATAGAGGAACAATGAAGCACGTACAAAGTTTCTTAAACAATCACAGTAGTTTATAATGTCCCAGTTCCATATCATCACCACAAGCACAAGCAAACTAATAAAAAAACACCCATACAGGGCATCTTACATAAATAAAAATACATAATTTTAGAGCAGTTTTCATTTCCCCCTAATTGTTCTTCTTGCGTTAGGTTACAAAATTGCAAAAATTAATCCTAATCCTCCTGTTATAATAGAACATGCTGAGATTAAAAACAAATAATGCTATCAAAAGGAAACAAAACATGACATTAAGACGAAGAAATTAATAAGTTAAACCCTAGGTTACGAAAATTGAAACGAAAAAAAGAAGATTGAGATTGAAAAGCTAACCATGTGGATGTGAAGAGACTGTTGAATTCCGGCGAAGGAACCAGCAGCCTCTTAATCGGGCGTGAATTTGAAATGCAAAAGGTGTGTTATGATCGCGGAGATTTGATTGAAGTTTCTGCATCTGCAGGCAGACAATGTCGGTTGATTGATTGTTAGAGAGAAGAAAGAGATTGGTCTGAGAATGAAGATGAAATGTGAGATCGGCAGGCGATGTTTCCGGCGTCTTCTCTTCCTTGCAAACTTTCATGCCAATCGATTTCATTCTCTTTACATTTTCCAAACACTCCTTTACAAATCTAGTCCCTATACTTTCATATTTTACCAAAACTTCTTGTTTCCTACTCGATAGTCGATACCTTTTTTGTTTTACTGACAATCATCACTGAGGAATTGAGTCATTTGAAATACAGTTTAGAAGCGATTCGTCTTATTAAAGTGGGAAAGAAACCTGACCGGACGTGATTTGAACTTGAGACCTAAAAGATCGTAATCTCTATCATTCATCTTTATGTTGTTGAGCCAGAAGACCAACTGCTTTTAACTGATGTATGAGCATTCATAACAACTTTTTATAATTGTATATATTTTACCTTTATAATTTTATATTTTACCTTAAAGTATTTACCTCTTATATTTATATATTGTTTTACAATAAATCTCGAATTTATAAGGAGACCATGCTTCCAAGGTACGTACAAGAATATGAGAATGTGTTTGTAGTCAAGGGCGTAGCTTAGCACTATCCGGGGGAGGCCCCGGCCCCTACTGTTTTTTTCGCAACAAGTATCGATGATTTGATTTTATTAGTAAAAATTTTATATATATTGAATGGGGCCCTTCAAAAAATATAAGAAGCCCACATATATGCAAATATCTCAAGTTTTTGAAGCTGTATTCGTGTCCGCAGGTTGCGCGGGCGTCGCAAAGAATTTCCAACATCCAACCCGTTTTTTTGCACCTCTCCTGCGCGCGGGTAGGTCTCAGAGTAAAACACAATACATGAAGTTAATATGGCTTGGAAAATTAAACATATAAGCTAGAGTAAGTTTTGTTTCCACACCTATGTGCGACAAGATTTAATTTCATTCTTACCAATCAACTATTTTGAGAGTTGTCCTCTAATTGACACACATTATCTAACAAATTTTATGCATGTGTTTGTTAAATTATTGTCCATTTTTTATGTATAAGAAAACTTTGTTTGAATGAATGAATAAAAATTAGATATTTAGAGTTTTTATTGTTTGACCCGACCCGCGCGTATAACCCGAAATATAGCGATAGGAGAAAATTTTCGAGCCTCGTGACTTCGGACCCCCCTACGTAAACATTCATGCTTCGCCACTGTTTGTAGTGGCATATGTTCTCTTAGTAAGAGATTTCACTCCTGATAGTTACAATAATATCTTCACATGTCATTCTTTATCTTTATATTTACTTAATTAAATAATACTTTTTTAATTATTTTTTAATATTATTTATCTCTCTCCCACTAACTAAATAAATACTCACTCTGTCTCATTTTAAGTGTCTTGAGACCCGTAACACAAAGTTTAAGAAAAAATGGATTACTATATATTTTCAACCTATAAAATGACAATAACAGAGGGGTGTGCGGCATGAGCGACCGCACATGACACTCGTTTGACTGGGGCACTAAATTTTAAAAAAAATTAGTATATAAATTTTTTTTCATAAAACTTATATTTAGTCAATAGTCATATAACAAATAAGCAAAGATTCAAAGCCCACACCTACTACAACTAATTAACTAAACATTTAAAAGCCCACATAATCAGATGGATTATGGATTAATGAAGGCTGGAAGTCCACTGCTGCAAAAAACGTAATTCACTAATTTGAATACTTTGTTTTTCTTATGTTTATTTATTAAACACTTGTTTTTTGGTTAAAAAATTAGTTTATATAATTTACTGCGTTGGTGCTTCAGGTTGAGGGGGCGCGAGCCTTTTCTCTCGTCTCGTACATGAAACCCAAATCCTCATGACCGACCCTGGACAATAATGTCATTAAAATCTTTTTTAATTTAGTCATAAAATAACTTTTGTGTTAAATAATTATGGGTAATTAAAAATTAAACTTTTATTTTTAAAATAGACATTTGGAAATTTAAAATTTTACAAAAAAAAAAGTATGAAGTATGAAGTCAAATGTCAAAATCATACATGTAAAAATTCAAAGCAAACATGTAATTCTTATAGATTTCATGAACAAGTCAAATGTCAAAATCATGAAACAATCATGACAAACATATTCACAAAACAAGAGGCTGAATAAGAAAAAATACGTTGTTTTAGGGGTGTGAAAAAACCGAATTAACCGAATCGAAACCGAACTAACCAATTAAACCGAACCGAAAAGGTAACCGCAATTAACCGAACCGAAATTAACCAAAACCGACATTTGCGGTTGCGGTTTGGTTATTCCTTTTTCTAACCACCGAAATAACCGAACCGCACCGAACTATAATTAACTATTTTAATTATAATATAGCGTTACCTAAGTACTTCGTTTTAATATAAGTATAAATATGACATGTAGATTGTGGATCTTATTTATTGAACTAAAGTGGTGTGGTTTTGTTTATATTTACAGACAAAAGTGCAGTGGATCTTTCTGATGAAGACTACAAAACAATCTTTTGAACTTTATTGATTGTCTTTTTTTTTACTTTAATGAACTTTGTTTCTTTATGAACGTAACACATCGTGGTTTACTATTGATGTAATGCATTTTATCCCACTAATGAATTTATGTTGTATCTATTGTTTACTCTTTCAAACTTCGGTTAGTAAAACAAAATAAATCAATAAATAACTGCACCGCACCGTAACCGCACCGAAACCGCGAATAAACCGAAACCCACAAACCGAAAAAACCGATCACCGAACGGTTTATGAAAACCACTAACCGCATATTGCGGTTGTAGTTGCGGTTAAGGATAAAAACCGAACCTAACCGCACCGCGCACACCCCTACGTTGTTTTGTATGTAAAAGGGTCATATGTGTAAATTGTAAAATACCCAAAAAATTCAAACCCGTAGCACCATTAACCCTCACAAATTAAGCGCCAAAATTTTCTAAAACAAAAAAACTAGTAAAACTAAAACCCCGGGAAAACACCCAAAATCACCACCATTCACACTTACTAAAAAGTTTCAATATATTGGCGCTAAAATCACTTATACTAAAACCCCCCACTTCCCTCTCATCTCAATTCACCATTTCTCTCGATTCACACCAGATCTACAGAAACAAACCGATACACAAAATTAGGGTTCAAGAGAAAATGACGAAATCAGTTACTCCAGATGCTATTTCCATTATCATGTCAAATCCCACTCCAGATTCTTCCACTGATCTCCCACAAATCGTTGTTCAAGTTCTCGATATCAAGTCAACTGGCAACAGATACATGTACGTTTCTATGTTTTTCTATCCATTGTTCTGCTAAATTTAGTTTTTTTTTTTTTTCATTTTAAAGTTAGGATTTTTAATCATATCCCAATTTGGGTTTTAAACTTTTAACAGGCTTAGTGTGAATGATGGCAAGAAGAAGTTGAAGGCAATGTTACCGTCTGATTTATCATCTGAAGTTATTAATGGAAACATTCAAAACTTGGGTCTTATTCGTGTAATTGATTACACTCTCAATGACATCCCAAACAGAAATGAAAAGTAAGCATTTTGTTGTTGTTGCTGTTTTTCGTTTTTGTTTATTTGTAATACATCTGTTGTATTTTGGGTGATTTATTTAGATTTGGTTTAGCTTAATTTGGTGTTGGTTTTGCTAGGTTTTTGATTGTGACAAAATGCGAATCGGTTTCGCCTCCGTTGGAAGCGGAGTTTAAGGTAGAAGTGAAGGCTGAAAATGCAGGCATTTTTTTGAAGCCAAAACAAGAAGTTGTTACAAAATCAGCAGCTCAGATTATTCATGAACAAAATGGAAAGTAAGTGTCATTGTTTGTTCAATTCATATTGCACTTTCAAATTATGGTTAATTGCAGTAGATAAAAATGCACATTATGTTCTAGTTTTTTTTCATATTGAGTTAATTTTTGTTAAAATGTAGCATGGCGCCTTCTGCTCGAATGTCGATGACTAGACGGGTACACCCACTAGCTTCCTTGAACCCTTATCAAGGAAATTGGACAATTAAAGTTAGGCTTACGTCGAAAGGAAACATGCGTAATTACAAAAATGCAAGAGGAGAAGGTTGTGTTTTTAATGTGGAGTTAACTGATGAAGATGTAAGTTCACATTTTTTGATTAGTTTGCATATTGATCAATGTATGTGTGCTAAAAGGGAAAGTAACATTTTTATGAACTTTATTTTTTAGGGTACTCAAATTCAAGCAACTATGTTTAATGAGGCTGCAAGGAGGTTTTATGATGTGTTTGAAATGGGAAAAGTTTATTACATATCAAAAGGGACTTTAAAAGTGGCTAACAAGCAATTCAAGACAGTACAGAATGATTATGAAATGACTTTGAATGAAAATTCTCTAGTGGAAGAAGCGGTGAATGAAGCGGCGTTTATTCCTGAAACCATGTTTAATTTTGTTCCGATCGATCAGTTGGGACCATATGTCAACCAGAAAGAGCTTATTGGTATTAAATCTTTTATATAGTTATTTCTTTGACTGTATTGAGTATGACTTTGACTTTGCACTTGATTATGAATTGCAGATGTTATTGGTGTGGTTCAAAGTGTATCACCAACTATGAGCATTAGAAGAAAAATTGATAATGAGTCTATTCCAAAAAGGGACATAACCATTGCAGATGACACGTAAAAATACTTTTTTTCTTGTAGTTTTAATACATTAACATTCATTTTGTACATATATTGAAGTCAAAACATGTATTTTTCAGGAAGAAAACTGTAGTTATATCTTTGTGGAATGCACTTGCCACTGATCTCGGCCAAAAACTTCTCGACATGGCTGATGAGTCACCCGTGGTTGCAATCAAATCCTTGCGCGTATCTGATTTTCAAGGTAATAATATCAAAATTTCAAAACCTGTCATCAATAATTCATATCACTTATGAAAACATTTTTTTCTTTCAGGGGTGTCTTTATCAACAATTAACAAAAGCATCATAGAAATAAATCCCAATTCTCCCGATTCGCAAAAGTTGAAATCATGGTTTCAATCAGAAGGAAAAGAATCCAGCTTGGAAGCCGTCGGTTCAAATTTGAGCTCTTCAATGCAAAGCGGTGGTAGATCAATGTACACTGATCGTGTGACACTCGACCAAATAACTAGCGACCCATCTTTGGGTGAAGATAAGGTAACATAAATTCATAAACCAAAATAAAGATTATAAAAGATGTTCATTTGTTAAACAATTAACATATTGTATGTTTAACAGCCTGTGTATTACACCACACGAGCTTGTATGAGTATGATTCGTTCTGATCAAGCTATGTATTATCAAGCGTGCAAAGTGTGTAAGAAGAAAGTGACTCAAGAAATTGGTTCTGGTTACTGGTGTCAAGAGTGCCAGAAAACTTATCCTGATTGTAGTTTGAGGTTTGTAAAATTTGATTAATTTGCAACATTATTAAGATATGATTTATGATATAATAGTTTACATACACTTTCAGGTATATAATGTCTGCAAAGTTCTCTGATGCAAGTGGTGGAGCTTGGTTTTCTCTTTTCAGTGATGAAGCTGAGAAAATAATCGGTTGCTCTGCTGATAAGCTGCATGAATTGAAGTCACAGGTAAACTATAAATTGCATTCGTAAAGATTTTAATATTTTCTGATTCGACAATTATAAAGCATGTTTCTCATTACTTGATAATTGCAGGATGATGCAAGTGATTTTCAAACTCAACTGAAAAAGGTGACGTGGGTGTCGTATCTTTTTCGAGTGATGGTTGCGCAAAAAGAGTACAATAATGAGAAAAGACAACGAATTACGGTCAAGTCTGTTGCTTCGGTTGACTTTGCAGCTGAATCTAAGTTGTTGCTGGAAGAGATTTCTTCAAAGAAAGTTTGAAAAGTTATCTTGGTTGTTAGATTTCATGGTCTGTTAATTTTTGAACCTGATCTTGACCTGGATGGATATATAGTTAGGTTACTTTGTTTATTTTGATCTATCTGCATTGCAGTTCTGAATATTAAATCTGGTTTATTGCTTCAAGTACATGAATGAGTAACATGTTGAAAAGCTTTTAAAACTGTTTCATGTTTCATATTTGCATGATTGATGAAAAATCACATGGTGACTAATCAATAATAATTGATTATTAGTGCTAACTATGATCAACGACAACTTGACCCATCAGTGACATGCTCTTGTAAGCTTGTAGCAGCTGCGATAGGCAATAACTTTGTCTATAAGCAGCATTTATGACCAATAAGCAAACAAGTTAGTCCATCAATGACATGTTAGTAGTAAAAAAGTGATTAGCAATAACTTGGCACGTTAGCAACAATTGCAATACTTGGGTTATCAACAATATGTGTGCATCAACCAGTTACTTGAACGATCAACAAAACTTGTTGTTTTTTTTTTTTGAACGGCAACTTTTATTAAAAGACCACTAGCAAGACGCTAGGGCCGGGGGATAAACAAACCAAATAAAATCACCATTATAAAGGGAACCTTTGAAAGGAAAAGTTACACCATGTGTGCCAAATGAGATCTCCTAACTTCGCATTGTTCTTCATCCAAGCAAATGTATGGAATTTGATCTCATCTACCACTTTGCCCACCGCCAATCTTTTAGACGAAAAAATAAAATCATTACGAGCATTCCAAATGAACCATAAAGTTGCTAAGGAAATTGAGTATAACGCATTCTTTAGGTCCGTCGTCTCATTTAAATGATCAATCGATTCAAGTAAATTCTTGATGGAGACATTCGACGCAAAGTGAAGACCGCACCATTTATGGATTTCATCCCATACTTGCGCCGCAAATAGGCACTCTTTAAGAGTATAAATAGGGGTTTCAGTAGCTCCAAAACACATAGAACATTCTAGGGAAGAGATATTTACTCCTCTCCTAATAAGAGATTGATTGGCTGCGATTTTGTTTAAAGAGGCTCTCCATCCAAAGCAACGAATTTTTCAAGGGACCCAGTGTGACCACGATAAGGGTGAAAAGTCGAAAACCGGTCGGTTCGACTCTAAAATGTTTCTCATCGACTTTACCGAGAACATCCCAGTATCATCGCCTTCCCAGCGCCACGAGTCAAGGCCCCCGCCCGTATAGAAGTCCCCAATAAGGATTTGGAGCTGTTGGAACTGAGATGCCATAATACCTGTGACTGGACGTCGAGTCCAACACCAATTTTTGTGTCTGTTATTCGCCCGAAAACCAAGTCTTTCCATAACTGAACATCTCTTGTTTTTTTCAAGTTTAAAAAGCTCAGGAAATTTCACCTTTAAAGGGGTCCCTTCAATCCAATTATCAAGCCAAAACTTAATATTTTCTCCACTCCCAACACATGCTGTTAAGAAATTTCCCAAGCATATATTTTCTTTTGCCAATTCCTTGTCCAAATAACTCAAGTCTCTCCAAGCCCCCTGTACATTTTTATTAATAGGGATATCATCATATTTTCTAGGCTGGAAACCTTGGACCAAATAGCATTTTGCTCTTTTTTATACCTCCACTTCCATTTAGCTAAAAGAGCCAAGTTGATGTCACGAATGCTACCAACTCCGCAACCCCCGACCTTCTTAGGCGCAATCACTTGAGCCCATTTAACCCATGCTATACCTTTGCCATTACTTGAGCCACCCCAAAGAAAACCACGTCTAATACTTTCTAAAATATTGATCACTTGCGACGGGGCTTTAAACATTGACAAGTAGTAAGTTGGAAGACTCCCCAAAACTGATTTAATTAACGTCAGACGGCCGCCAAACGACAACGTGTTCTCCTTCCATTTAGACAATCTGGCCTTAAACTTTTCAACAATTGGCTTCCAGTTGGAGACCCTGTTCATGTTAGCACAAATAGGTACACCGAGATGAATAAAAGGAACCTTACCTTTTTGACATTGAAGAACAGTGGCGGCCAAGTTCAACTCAATTTGGTCCAAACCAAAGCCATAAAGTTGACTTTTATTAAAATTGATCTTAAGTCCAGAGGCCAAATCAAAGCAACGCAGAATTCTCACAAGATTTATCACATTAGACAGGGACCACTCGCCCATAATGAGGGCATCATCAACATAGAAAACATGTGATATTACTGGGCCGTTACGGGGAAGATTAATACCTTGAAAAAGGCCTTCCATAACAGCCGAGTTTAAAGCAACATTAAGGGCCTCCATAACTAGAATGAACAAGAAAGGCGAGATCGGATCACCTTGGCGTAAGCCTCTAGTAGGGGAAAATTCCGGAGTAGGAGACCCATTTACTAGCACCGAAGATCGACCCGACGAGAGACAATTTTGAATCCACTGCCTCCATAACTGAGGGAAACCCATTTGGTCCATCACCAAGTCGAGAAATCTCCAACTAACCGAATCGAAGGCCTTTTCAAAATCAATTTTAAAAAACACCGCTTTCCGTTTTGAAGCTTTTAACCACGCTTTCCGTTTTAAAAAACTTGTTATTGTTGTTGGTAAGAACTAAGTAATTATTAGTTTCAACAAAATGTTATGATAATTTATGACTATCAAACACAAGTCTTTGTGAATTTAAGCACTGAACACGAACAAAGCCATCATCTGCACCAGGTTCAAAGAGAACAAGCTAGATCAGTGAGACTAGAATCACATGACCGAGCTATGATTTGAACTTGAATTTGACTTGGTTAGAGCTTGATCTAACTGAGCTCAGTTTAGCTCCTTTTTAAATCAATACACTATAGTTCAAATTCTATAACAGATCATTAAACAGGTCAAACTCAAGTTCCCATAATTTTGGTATATTGGTTTTCATTGGTCCCAACTATTACATTTTGTCTTCTACCGGTCCCAACTATTGAATTGGCTGTCAACAGTCCCAACTTTTATCACTTTGGTAACCACTGGTCCCGTCGTTAAATTTTTTTAACGCCGTTAAGTTTTTTCCAAATTCAATACCGATATTATAAGCCTTTTGATCGGAACGATAATATAAGTCGATTGATGGAAAAATTACCTCAAAACGGCGCTCTAAACAACGAAATAGTGCTTCAATCGGGTGTTTAAACCTAACGGTGCTTCAATCGGATGTAAAAAATTTATCATTTAGAGAGTCTTTTCGAGAAAACTTTAACATTAATCGACACGTATTATCCTTCCGAACAAAAGGTCTAAAACATCGGTCTTGAATTTGGAAAAAACTTAACGGCGTTAAAAAAATTTAACGATGGGACCAGTAGTTACCAAAGTGATAAAAGTTGGGACCGTTGACAACCAATTTAATAGTTGGGACCGGTAGAAGACAAAAGGTGATAGTTGGGACCAGTGAAAACCAATATACCTTTTAAATAAGGAAAGATATACGGTCAGCATAATACAAAAACAGGGTAAATGCATGATATGAGAATAAAGGCAGGCCACATCAAGACCAGCTTTTGGTACTTGAAACCAGTCAATTGCCTTTGTATCAATTTATTGGTTGTTTTCAAGATGTTGATTGAAGGGAAAGAAGATACAAAGCTATTTGCAGTTTAATGAAATGGCGCCCCTTCAGGGAGTATATAAACAACATAAATGCAAGCGAAACTAGAAAAGCTCAGAATCATAATAATTAACATAGAATTATTGCATGAAAATCATGTTTCTTCCTGTAACTAAAAAGTATTCATAAGAGTTTGACAACCATCAAAATAACAGCTAAAATAAAAATGAAAACAAAGCGAAAGTCAAGGAGATGCAGCATCCATCTTCATATAGCCATGAGGTCACCAAAATTTCTCATCAAAACGATAGAACCAGCAAACAGACCTACAGCACGGAGTAATTTCTGCAACAGAACAAGTAATCAAATTGTATTCACATCAGAAAACAATTAAACAACATAAGCATACAAAATATTTCAACATAACTGTGAAATAATACCATTTCTTTCTTACCTTTGATCAATATCAGTAAAAACTGACCCGTTTAGACTTTAGATATCTAACATCAACCCATTTACTTATGATAAGAGTTAATCCAGGTTATGTTTTATCTTAGTCAACTCAAAAGTATATATAGCTTCTATCCAAGTTAATCCAGGTTATGCATAAAGTAGATTATATGTATCCCAGTGGCAGAAACTGCACAATTGCGCAGAGAGGGGGGGGGGGATAAAAAAAAATCTCAAATACAGCTCATGATGGGATGCATATCCTAAATGGAGGGATGTGATAAAAAAAATCTCAAATCCAAACATTGATCTCTAAAACAACTCATAATCAATAATATGTAAACTATATCAATCAAATACAAGCATATAGCACTCATGTATGTATACATGGATATTGTTGTAACTAACTCTATGCTCTAATAACCTCAATATGTCTAGCTGTAATCACATATCAACTTAAAAACAGCACACATATGTGAAACTTACAACACGAAGTATTCGATTTGATATTGGATCAGGCAACCAATGTGCATATGTGAATATTTCAAATCTAGATTGAATTTTAAGATTTGTAAAAATTCGATGCGTATGCATACGAAGAACAATTATAGATAGGATGTTGTAAATTATTACCGAGTTAAGAGCCCAATTCTCTTCGTCGTAAAGTTGTGATGTGCAAAAAGCTTTGATCTTGTCCAAAGAGATAACAGCGTCGGCCATCGCAAATAGCAGCACAAAGAGATGATGATGAATTAGGGTTTTGGAGTTGTGTTTTTTTTTACGTAGGTTTTGGGGTTAACGTAAATAGTTATCAGATCTTAACTTACAAATTTTAGATGTGTAGTACGTTTATAACTTTTATAGATTATTTATTTTTCTAAAAAATCACACAATTGTATTATTTTGATAAGGTTATTTATTATGTCATCCTCGTCAAACGGTTATTTGTTTAAAGCTGCTGACATTGTTGATCACCGTGTCTAATGTTGGTCGTTGTGTTTTTCTAAAATGATGATCTTTGAGGTAAATTTTTTTTATGTTTTTAACTGATTGTGTAATCATAATAATCGGGTTATTGTGTAATTCATATCAGTTTGAAAGATTAAATAAAGACTTGGCAAAATTAAACGAGCTAAAAAACATGAAAAAACTTTATTTTTAATATAAATACTATACGTGTTGTAAATATAAACAATTAAACACTTATCATTCTTATGATGTATTAGATCTACGTAATTAGATTGGTGATGAACATTTAAGCGATATTTTTATTTGTTTCATGGAAAAAGACTCGGTTAGGAAAGTTCCATATACATTGTTTTGGATAGATTTCATCAATGAAACCCCCAGCTGACAACAACTTTAAGTGATTTTTCATTATGAAATATTTTTATAAATTGTAATGACATTTGACGTATTTTTGGTGATTCTATAAAATTTAATTTTTGTCTTTCTTGAATATGACAGAACTCGACTGGACCGAGCGAGAAAAAGTTTTTATATAGCAATACTCGAACTACTATAAAATTTCCAAGCCTCATGAAAAGAATATCCTGGGTTCGTCGTTGATGGTGCATTCTGCTCACTAGCTTGTGAGTGTTCAAATCGGGTAGTGTGTAGATTATGTGGATTAGGGGTACTTATAGGAATTGATTAGGACTAAGGAGTCGTTCAATAAAAGAAAATTTAGTTATTGCCTTTCTCCAATGGTCATCACATTAGGCTTACACATACCAAAGAAACATGGAATTGAGTACCTATACCATGGCGTGACGTCAGCCGTGTCGCTTCCAAATAACCGAGAAGGGGGAGTGGTCTTTTTCCTTCCTCTTCTTATTCCCACATAGGTGAGACGGTGTTCTAGCTCTTTTCACAACGCCACATTAGCCTTTTGTTCCCAATCTCGTTCTCATTCCCATACCCACCCTAACACAGGTGTTTTTTATGTGTGTTTTGATATCTAATTACTCCATGTGCTAATACCAATTCTACAAAGCCATACTAATCTACAATTAGAATGATAAAAAAACAACAATAATAAAAAACATTTAAAACCCAATACTATAATTTTCACTTTACAGCCACACACAAACCAACTATCACCAACCTGAGACTCTCAGTTGGATTTGCCAGAAAACTCACCAGGTCATAACTCATAAGTCATAACTTCATTAACCAAATCTCTAAAGATCAATCGCTCGATCTCCATTCCGATCACCCGACTTTCACCGTAAAAACCGGTCCAGTTTTCTGACTTCTTAGACAGATCCTCCAAAAAAATGTGCTTCAGATCATCCTCCCCATTCCCGGGCTCACACTCGTCTCGCTTCTCATGCACTTGAAGCTGCTCTATTTCCAAACACAACTCCTTCAAAATCTTTCTATGATCCTGCATCATCATTATCTTAAAATCTGAACTGAATTTCCCAACAAGAATTTCATTAACAGCATCAAATATTAGCTTCCTGTGAAACTTTCCCTTTTGAAGATTACTGAATTTGGTATGTTCCAAGACTAAAAAAAGTTCCGGGTTGATCGGGTGACCAGAGGGGTGGAATGTAAATGATTCAAGGTCTCTGAGAAGGAACCCTGAAGCTAGTAAGATTTGGGAGATGTATGTACTGTTCGGGTTTGTGTTTTCACACAGAGATGCAATGTAATCTGTTGGAGATTCGTTGTGGCTGGAGTTAAGGTTCTTAAGTTTTTCAACCAATTCGCCAACCTTTTTGAGTTTTTCACGGGTGATCTGATATGATACGAGCGTCTTTGATTGGGCATTGTTTCCAGCTTCATATCGTGCTTTAATAATGTTATTAGCAGACTTTGGAGTATCGTCTGTTGAAAAAACAGTAGGGCTAATTTAGTCAAATCATAATACACTAATACACAAAAGAACCTCATGACCATCATATAATAATGATTGCCCTCATCAACTCTCATAATGCAGGAATCTTGGAGCAACGGGACACAGTTTTAGGAGTGGCAAAGTGAACGGGTTGGCGGGCTAAGGTAACAGCTACATTGTTAAAATGGATCCTAATGGGTTGACCCGTTTGACCCATTATTGTTCCAGCTTCGTTTTAAAAACCAAAACCGAACCGTTTTAACTTTTTAGGTAAATTGAACAGCAAGGCCACCTCAGCTTTTCAGCATTTTAACCCCAAAATTCTGTCTTTCACATTCTGATCAAGTTAAAAAAAACATTTTTCTTGCCCTTATAAATTTGGTATAATATCAGGGTTCATTAAGGGCTAACTTATTGCAATATGTCACTTCTAGCTAGACATCAAGTGGAGTACAATGACCACAACTATTAAAAGTGGAGTGAATAAAATGCATTTTTGAAAAAAAATGTGAACTTTTTTGGTGACCATGAGAACACGCCAAGGCCGAAGTGTTTATGAACAGAAACCTCACAGGACCTCACCAATATCCTACTAACCGATGGGACCGGGTAGAGTGCCACTTGCGCTGGGCAGGTGGTCTCTGAAAGTTTAATTGTATCCAAAAAGACATTATGATATATAATTTACCTTTTTTGATAATTGGTGTATGTTTAACTGGTGAAGGAGAATTATCCACATAGACTGACTCGTCAAGAACAGAGACTGGACTCGGGTGTTCTGGAGTGAGTTGTTCACCCACCTTCACAAGCAGGGTTGATTTCTAGTAATAGTAACAAAATCTTAATTAGTTAAACAATCTTTTAATCAAAATGTAATGAAAGTAATATTGAAACATATATATTCACCTCTGGTGTTGAGCTAACATTCCACTTTCTGGTTCTAGAATCTGGCTGCTGCTTCTTTGGCTGCTTTCTTGGTTTACTACAATCTGTAACAGGATTGGACACTCGAGATCGCCTCCCTCCACGTGTACTCTCGGTAATAAGAGATTTAGCCGTTTTATTAGTTGCTGGTTTCATTATAACAATATGGGATTCGGGTCCTGATTCCTTACTTTCAGATAATGTATCTTGACAGTTACTATGGTCTGAAGATCTAGCTTCAACAGCCTGCATTGCCTCTAATATCTGTTTAAGAGCTCTAAGATCCTTTCCAGATTCTGCAAATTCAAGATTCTTTAATCGTTTATCCACTTCACCGTAAACATTACCCACAGGTCCACGTGTCTTGGTTGATGATGTCATAGCACGCGCACCATCTCGTTGCTTCCATGGTGCTGCTTCAATTGGTACCCTAGAAATCGGCTTTACATCAATACTTTTCCAACATGGAGATGTTGGTTCCCTTAATGTACTTCTTGTGGAATTTGGCTTTTTAATAATTGACCCACAATCTTCACTTGAATTCAAAGATTTTGACAATGGATAGGTTTCCAAGCCCATCAACTTTGCTACTACACCAGGTGGCCGTGTCTGACTCAGATCCATGTCAGCATCAGCCCCATCATTAGTTTTCGGGTCTCTTGAAAGGTTAGATGGTTTTACAGGTACAAGTGAAACAGAGTTAAGAGTACGTATTGATCGTTCTTTACTATCTAAAGAAAGCCTTGGGTTTGTTATTTTAAAATCCGTTTTGATGGTTAAATTGTTGGTTTCCCGCCCATCAAAAGAAAAGCGTGGATAATCTTTGGAGACAGAAAATGAAAACCCGTCTTTAAATTGACAAGATTTTGATCTAGAAAGTTCTCTAGGTTCATCACAATACCAGTTAATTGAATCTTTTTCCATTATAGTTTCATTTGATAGCCCATGGGCTTCTCTATACGTCGAGTCTTTGACCACACCTTTATGATCAACATTTTGATGGTTATCAATGTTATAATCCACATTTGAGAAAGGAGACGAAGGAGACCATGAGGAGAAAGAATCTTTAGATGATTCAGTGGATATCCTATGCTTTTCCTGAAATAACATGTTCTTCCATTAAACTCTAGCTTCTGAAAACAATTCCTTTAAATATTGGAAAAACTGGATTTTATTAATATAAACTATGATCCATTCATGATAATACTATATGCCGCCAGTTTGGACAATGACACTCCCAACTTTTATTTTCGGTGCTAAAGACAATTCCTTAGAATAATCAACATAGATTTACAATTGATTTCCTCTACATTTTGCTCACAAAGATGACTGAACAAAATGAGGAAGCATACAAGCGAAACGCAGTGAAAATCAAGTGTAAATCTATGATGACTATGATACTATGACCGCCCTTGGAGACAAAAGTTAAAGTTAAAAGTGCCATTGGTCAAACTGTCAATATGGATTATTATGGGCCACTGGATCATAGTTTGGATTATTAAGATTTAAGATCCAACTTACCTTAAATATTTTAAGAAACCAATATCGAGAGATGATAAACTAAAATCAAGTAAACATACCACATTTGGAGATCTCTGGCTTATAACACTTGACTCTCTTTCAGGTGTCCCGTCGTTGAAAAGCAAACTGCCTGCAGAGATTAAATGAAATTTACATTGAAACACATGATAATGACAAAAGTGTATAAATGATAATCAACTACAAACACTTTGATCTTTGTATATATCAACTAGACACCAACGGTAATGAAGTTAAACATGAATAAAGAGGCTAAAAATTACCAGGATGAGCCTGCTTTCGACTGTGTCTGATATAACGCCTTCTGGAAACAATATGGTGGCGGTTAAAGATTTGAAAGACACCTTTCACGCATCCGATTTGCTTCTGCAAATCTGGATTTTCATCTGCCAGTGAATGTAAATAGTTTGCAGCCATTTAACAGCTCAACGAAATTTAACTTCTTTCACCCTTCCAACATACTATTCCCTCCACAACATTAGATCCAGTTTTGACTTTTGATTGTGAAAATGTGAAGTGAAATCCTTTAAATATGAAAATGGATCTTGAACAAAACCCTTTGACCACACTAAAAGTCAATCAATTTAGTCAACTCTTCTCCATTTCTCTCTCAAACAATTTATCAAACAGTTGGTAGGCATGAGAAGATGCTCCAAATTTGATCCACCATTTCCATTCCTGTAAACTAATTCAAGATTTTCACGCATCAGAAACAAAATTGAAACCAAATCACAGACACCCACATTGTGATTTTGTATACAATGGAAGAAATTAAATCTTTAATGTAACACAAAAGTTGAGTCATAATGGGTATTAGTGAAAACAGAAGAAATTTAGTTTACAGATGATGCAAATTAACGTAACACATTTACCTTGTAATTTGCAGATACAAATGAGGATTGATGAAGAGTGTATGTATGTCGATTGTTTTGGGGTAATGAAATTGAAATTGGGTGGTGGGAGATTTATAATATTGATTCAAGGTTTCATCTGCAATGCAATCAATTCACTAAGCTTTGAGTAACTGAACTTGAGGGGAAAGGGTATAATTGTCATTTTCTCTTGACTTTGTCAAGTCGTTATTACATTTTTACATTTTTTTGTGAGTTGAGGATTAATGATGCATCCAAAGTCTTGTTGGAAGGTAAACAATTTGTTAGGCTTATAGCGTGTTTAATTAACGTCTAAACGAATGAACATAAATGTGTGTTTTGTTTTTTCATTTATGATCGTGAGCGTTGGTTATGTTTATTCATATATGTTTTTTATTTATGTTTATTTGTTTATGTTTATTTGTTTATTTTGGTTCCTTTAAATATTAAAAGTAGGTCCACAATGATGCTATATGTGAGCATGACACATACGAAACGACAATAAATTAGCTCTGGATAACATAGTTGTCTGCTCCATCGTAATTTTCCTCATCGGCTAAAAACTAGCCGTTTTAATAAAATAAAAAAAAGTCTATGAATCTATGATGTAGCCTGGATGTAGTCTCATGACACATGTAACACACCCACCATCCTTTATTTCAAAATATAGGCTCAATATTTAGCTGTGAAGGAAAGTTATGGCTTTGATGGAACTGAACTTGGGACGGCTATGTTTTTAAAAACAATTAAAATTCAGTGGTCATTATGGTAAAACGTAAGATTAAACAAAACATATCATTTTTCATAAAATAAACATATATGAGTTGTAGACTTGTACTGGCTACACAAGTCACTATTAGGGGCTGTTTGTTTCACTACTTAATGGTTCAGTTCAGTGCTTAATCATTCAGATTCAACAATCAGAGCGTTTTTTTCATAAAAAAATAGCATCTGAATAGTTCAGTTAAGTGCTGAATGATTAAGAGATAGAAAGATGCCGAATGAAACTGAATGGAGCATACACCAAACTTATCATCATCTGAAGTTTTACCCTAACATCCCTCCTATTGAGATCTCGTTTCTTAATGTTCAGACCTCTTGACCATTCAACAGACCCTTAATAATTCAGATTTTGCCAAACGACACCTTAGCCTTTTATAAAAATCCCTTAAATGAGGCACCTCAATTCTATCATGTAAGACAAATCAATAATTTCAAGTCAAAGGCTAGAAAAACTTAAACCGTATCAATTATCTTCAAACCCCAAGTTGGAGCTAAAGACAAAATAAGCCGATAACGACGTTTCATTCGTGACTATTATAGTCAAATGGGCCATTAGAAGCTAAACTAACATATATAAATAAAAAAAAGTCAGGTGACATTACCATAGGATTGAACTATCTATTGTTCAGTGTTATAATTATAACTGTATGATACTTGTTATAACTGGTATTAGTTGAAATATGCGCGTTTTGAGATGTAGAAAGTAATGAAATCAAGTTTTAGATCGGTCGGCATAGATCCTATCATGAATTGAAACTTAACACACGATTATAAAAATTCTATAATAAAATTTTATTTGAAACTCATTTCATATGTCATAAAGTAATCATTATGCCTCTCTTTAACTCGTGTCCTTCATGTTAGATCCCGTTATAATTTTATTTTTTTTAGGCTTTTTAATTTGTTTAACGTTTTATTTTAATATTCAAGTACGTCTTATTTCATAACACCTCTGTTTTATGAATGTTATAATTGCAAAATATACAATCGTGCGTTTCAACCATAAGTGAGAAAAATTATTATGTTTAACTAACATATAACACAAGTTCGATCTCTTAGCCAATTTGAAGGGGCGATGAAGTGAGAAAAATAATTTTCAATTTAGTGTAATGGTAACATGCTTGGATTTTTCAAAAGAGACCCAAGTTTAATTTCAATCCCACAAATTTAGGAGAGGCAATGAGGGTAATAAATGGAGACTTGTGGCAATACAAGTTCAACCTCTTAGCCAAACGGCCCAAACCGGTTTACCGCTAGCTTACTGTCGTGTTTACAAGCATGTGGATTATTGGGTTCCCCCGAATTGAAGACAGGTTTTCTTTGAAATAAGTTAAAGCTTTATTTGTGTAGTTGTAAAAAAAAGTTAAAAGCATAAAACCTATCAAAAACCGAAACAATCTTTATACGGTATCATTAAATGTGAAATATAAAATAGATAAAAATGCACCTTAACAGAGTGGTTGAAATTTAGTTTTGAATGATGTGATTTGAATCTGTTTCAAATATAGCTAAAAATTATATTATACGGAATAGAAATATACACGATATGTAATATAAAATATATAAAAAAACAACAAATATATAATACATATCTATTTGGAATAATTAAGGTAAAAGAGCTTATGTTTGATGGTTAAAACTTGAGCATCTATCATGAAGGTCACGAGTTTAATTTGATTTTTTTTTAATAATGAGTTATATATTGGGATGAATGATAATATTATTAAGTAATTAGTAAAATTAAATGTGAGATTTACACATAAAATGATAAGTCATGTTTGAGTGAATAACGTGTAGCGAAGATTTACCTTTGTACTAGTGTAGATGGATTTGACAAAAAAAAAATTTCTCTAAAAAACTGAACTTTCTTTAAATTTTCAAGATTTAAAGTTAAATTGCTCTTTATAGTTAACAATAATTTAACTATCTCTGATACATCTGTGTGGAGAAGGTTTAAAATACAAACCAAGAAGAAACGTACTATTTCTGTAAAGCGTAAAAACTATTTACACAAGAAGAAACTTGTGAGATGGAATTATCATTTAAGTTATAATAAGAGACGAAATTATCATGTAAGCTTTAAAAAGTGAAATAAAATATTCACACAAATACAAAATGTAATGGCTTGCGTATTTTAATTACAAAGTTTACATGATAAGTTATTTAACTTGCGTGATTTCAAAAAATTATCATACAAACATGTTTAAATCTCATGCAAGTGATTTAAGAAGGTATGAAATTCTCACGTAACCAAATGAACGACCCAAAATGCTTCACATGCAAACATCATTTTATATTTTAACCGGCCTCTAAAAGTATGTACGTGTGTTAATTAAAATTATATTTAATGCAATTATTAAAAAGTGAAATCAATTTATTTAAAGGATCACATGCAACAAGAGGAGTCACATGCATATGGTTGTGTGAGCTAAGTCCCAACTATGTTTTTGGTATAAAATAACTAAGTATACACTCTTAAATGATGCAAAGTATATGAAACCCACATGTTACCAAAATAAAAGTCCAATTAAATGCAATTGAAAAAGAAAAATAAATGAAATTAAAAGGGTAGTAAGTAGGACAGAAGATGGCCATTTAAGATGTGAATATCTTGTATTATATGCAGAAATTTTCAAACTTATATGTATTCACCGAATATATTAAGTTAATTTTGGTTACGTTCAATTCTTTTTACTGTTTATTCAGACCTGTCTTATAGGGCTGGCAAATCGTGTATACCTGTACCTGTTAAGACACGAACCTGTTAAGACACGAACACGAAAACCTATTACCTGTACACGACACGATAAGCTATCGTGTACCTGTTATCATTACCTGTACATGTACCTGTTTATAACAGGTATACACGATAAGACACGTTAAGACACGATAAGAGTTGTTTAAAAACAAGTATTCGAGCATTTGTTTAGTGAAATAAAAATTATCTATAAGTATAAGGGTAAAAAAGGTAAATATGTTATATAAAATTATATTTTTAATTTTTAAAAAATCATAACAGGTATTAACAGGTACTAACAGGTAAACAGGTAAATACCTGTTAAATACACGAAAATTAACAGGTAAATTCGTGTCTACCTGTTTAGTACCTGTTACCTGTTAAGGCCTTACCTGCTACCTGTTAAGACCGTGTAGGTTCGTGTCGTGTATTCGTGTCCGTGTACAAAATTGCCAGTCCTACTGTCTTATCACCATTGGTGTTTTTAATATGCATCCATTCATCTCATTTAGTGAGTGATAGGACATGGTCTGAATCAATTTCTAGTTACATCAAGCCTAAGAGAAAATAAAGTTACTCGAGACCTCTTTGAAATTTCTCCAGTCTTAATTTATATTTGCTAACACTAGTTCTATATATCTTGTGTTTGATCACTTTTAGATTGGTTTGTACTCATTTCTATTAACTTTTTCCAACTGTATTTATCTTCCACTTACTCCCTCTCTTTAATGGTTCTCTTTATTTCCCTTGGTTTATCACATGATCCCCTCTCCTACAAGCCTTTAGCATGTCCATCCTACCATGTCACACACACGCAAACGGCAAACGCATACGTAGGTTCGACCAATGACTCATGTAAAGTGAGATTCTCACTTCAATTTGTTATTTAGTAAATTAACAAATTGAAGAATATGATATTTTTTAGATTGTCAACTGCAAGTTATATTTTAATCAAACACGAATATTTAACCAGTCGCATTCGAATTCAAAAAAAACCAAACCAAAGAAGGGGTTAGTAACCCCCTCAATTTGTCATCTAGCCAAGTTTCACTTATGCAATTTTGACCTCTCAACCAACTTTCTACTTTTGAGAATTTTGGTGCTTCTAATTAAACTTTTAAATGTATGTAACTTTGGTCCCTCTACTTGATATATTTATAATTTTCATCATCAACTTTGACCTAATTATTATTTTAACCTAGAACTTTGGATGTTAACTTTTTAGATTTTTTTGATCAATGTGTGTAGAGATTGCAAATGTGAGACTCCGCCGTCTATGACATAGCAACGCACGACACGTGTCAGTCGAAACGTGACAACTAAGACTCAGTCGTCACGTCTCGTAACCTGGTTACTTAACTAGTTTGGTTTAATTTTCAACATCCAAAACTCGAGAAAACCGGACCAAATAATCCAATTACAAGTAACAACCTGAATAATTCCGATAATTGAAAGTTATGCTTAACAATTAGGGCAATATGTTGGTACAAAAATTTGGTCCACTAACTGTGAACGAAGGAAACTTTAAAAATATACTTGATTTCATAATATTAAGACAAAATTACAGAAAATGATCTTTATGTTTAAAGAAAAAAATGTAGGTTTCATAAACTAACTTGTAACAAATTTCTTCATTTAAACTAACCGGTGTTAAGTATTTGTATTAAGTCAAACACGGTCACTGTGATCATAGTCTAAAATAAAAGACAAACTGAACTTAAAAATACAATATCATCCAATAAATATGTGTACATTACAATCCAAAAGCATGAACAAAACACAATTAAGAGTAGAACCACAAACTAACATCAACTTATGGTAACTATGCTACAAAATCCCAATCCATGATATAATAACCTGTATTTAAATGTCACAAACATCCATCATCTTCCCAATAATTGTAAGCTGACTTGCCATTCTAAAAAGCCGAAAAACGTGTTGACCACCGCCACTCACAATCACCTAAAACTTCCACCTTTGGGCTCACAAAATCGGGCAAAACTACAATGGCCGAAAAATATATTATCTGTGTCTAACTAAACCTATCAAAGATATGAAAAAGAAGCCCTACATATAACTCAATTCCCTAATGCCACCCTTACCAGGCTCTAACGAAGGATTATTAGTTAGCCAAGAATTTGAATTAAGTTTTACAACCTGAAGCAGCAGTAGGATCACGGTCTGGTTTCAATCAGTTTGGAGCAGCCGAAACAGTAGCAGTAGACTCGGCTTTTGGTTCCAATAACGTTGGAGCAGTTGTATCAGTAGTACACTCGGCTTTTGGTTCCAATAAGGTTGGAGCAGCCAAAGCAGTGGTGGTTTGAACATCAGAAGTGGCAATGTCGGTTTCTGCTTTCACTATGGTTGAAGAGACTAAAACAGTAGTAGGCTCGGCTTTTGGTTCCAATAAGGCTGGAGCAGCCAAAGCAGTGGTGGTTTGAGCATTAGAAGTAGCAATGCCCGTTTCTGGTTCCAATATGGTTGAGGAGGCGAAAACAGTAGTAGGCTCGGCTTTTGGTTCCAATAAGTTTAGTTCAGCCAAAGCAGTGGTGGTTTGAACATCAGAAGCAGCAATGTCAGTTTCTGGTTCCAATACGGTTGGAGCAGTTGAAACAGCAGTAGACTCGGCTTGTGGTTCCAACAAGGCTGGAGCAGCCACAGCAGAAGCGGTGTTGAGTTTTGGTTCAGATGAGTTGTTACATTGCACATCCGCTGAACCATTAGCACGCGGCTTATATTTAGACGAGAACGCATGAACAATCTTTTCATAATATGGCCATGATAAATTCGCTTCCCTGATAGGACGTTGACCAAACGGATTTTCTGATACAAATTCTTGCACGTTCTTAGATGCTGCTAATCTTTCAAGATATACTCGAAGGTCGCCTTTTGGTCCTGTTATGAAACATCAAGAATATTACTAAATCTTGTAAATAGAAGATAAAAAAGTTATCATAAAATGTAAATGTGGCAAAATGGGCCAGATCAGGTTGATGCAGAAAATTGTCATTTTTTTATTTATTTTTAACTTTAACAATAAGAAACTACTGCAAAATTTATACCATATTTTATTTAAGTAATAATAAAATTTTCCGAAAAATATGTTTTAGGAGGTTCTTGTACACTGAATGTTGGCCCGGGTCGACCTTAAACAAGTGAAAGAGCACTGATTTATGGAGAAAACTCCCCACGAGTCCACGACTCTTTTTCATCGAACAAAACAAAAAACCGGACCCTAATCTTATAAGTAAACTATTTAACTAAATTAAACCTTCACAAAATAAAACTTCATGCCATAAATTAAACAAATTAATCTACTCCATTAAAAACAATCAAGATTAAGCCTTTACTAAAAAAATAATTTGGACGCAATTTGACTGGTTTTCTTTTTAAGCAATTTTCCATAATGACACATTGACATGACCAGATAGAGATAGATAACAGCCCAAATAGATCCTTTCAAAAGCATATGGGTCGACCTTTACATTACAAAAATAACACAAACTATGAAAGATCCGACTAAAATGAATTACCTAAAGAATTATCTTCTGTATCCCAATGATGGTAAGGATAAGGGAAGATTGCTGTATGTGGCTGAAAAATTAAATTAAAAAAAAGGCATGTCAGCGGAGGTCATAAATTTATCTTTAACATGAACAGAAAAAAATAAAACAAAAAAAGAACACTAACCGGATTTAGCAACGCCTTGTGTGGTGTATTTTCCACCAAAAGTGTATTTGATTCATCATATTCTCCTATTTTCCACGGGAGATCTGAATCTTTCTTATCCCATAATTTTCGAAGTTCCTTTAAAATGAGCGTTTTACAATAATTCTCAACAGTACCAAAACCAGTGTCAGTACAGTGGCTTCGATCCTGCATAAATATAAACATATTTATTAAATTGTTCACATACTGTTTTATATTAATCATATCTGTTTCATTTCTCAACTTTAAATCAAACTAACAAATATAAATCATATAATCAAAATATAAATGGGCTTACCCAACAAAAAAGCAATTTTTTCTGATCATCCCCCAAAAGAAAGTCAAGGGTGCATTCTGTGTTATATCTGTAAAAAGTTTGTATATAATAGTGAGCAAAAAGAAAGAAAATAAAAAGATAAAAGAATAAGAAATCAAAAGTAGAGGGTTGGTAAGGTAAACTGAGACTGAACTAATAAACCAAAAAGACGCAGTCAATTACCAAGAAGCTCAAAATTTTAGCGTACCTTGATGTTGATGTCCAAATGCCTACGTTAAATTTCTTAAAGCAAAATTGCAAAAACTCATCACAATAAGGCCTTTTAAACACTGCAAAGCAAACGAAAATAACACGCAGCAATTAGTCAAGCAATATGAAAATAGAGGTGTCAAGATGGATGGGTTGTGAAACAGGGTTAGTTGAAAAGGGTCTTTTTCTTATTACAGTTTGGGTTGGGTTGACCCGCAAATACTTTTTAACCGACTTATAGAAAAAATATTAAAAAAAATTGGCATGCTAATATAATTAAAAAAACAATATTGTTACAATAAGAATTTAAATCATCAAAAACAATATCATTACAATATGAATCTAAACCTGATGTTGGCCCTTGTTTTGTGTCTGCTTTGAATCCTTCACGTGGGGTCGTTGCAATATCAACAAGCAACCCACCAGTGTCGATAACAATAAGTTTCCTTTTAGAACGAAAAGGACCTGTGTATAGTGTAGTAGCACCAATGATCCTACGGTAAAAATCCCACGCTTCATCGTCATATGTAATTGCTTGTTGACCAAATGGGTTTTGTTCTATAAACTTCTGGACATTATCAGATGCTGCCAGCCTTTCCAGGTAATTACGAAGGTCGCCATTTGGTCCTGCCATGGTAAATCAAGAATATCACAACAGGATCATGCAATGTGGTGAACATTTGGCCATGTCTAATAATATAAATATAAACCCTAACAACAGAAAAATGTGTTCCTTTGAGTCCTTGACGTATTGTTAGTTACATTCAACAATATACAAACAGGTGCTTAGTAGTTGCCACCAAGTCCAAGTTAGCACAAAGAGTATATGGTGCACAACCACAAAATATATACGCACTTGTAAGTATTGATAGTAGGTGTGGCAAAATCAGCAGGTGGGTAGGGGATCCGTGGACGAGCAAAAAAGGGTAATCCTATAGCATGGGATGACCAGCAAACACTGCCCATTTTTAAAATAATTAAAACAATTAATGTCTTAAATAATACACTTTGGTTGATTTTCTAACCATTCTGATGCTAACATAAGAGTGTAAGAGATGATACAGAGGAATGGGACCACAACATGAGCTCAAGTGTGGTAAACAAGTCGCATGTGACACATGGGGAATTACTAAGACATAATATAGCAAAAAAGAAGAACAAAATCTTATGTAAGTATATGTAGTTTCAACTATCTGAGTAAGAATGAAAAGGATTTACTTCCCCCGAAGTTATCTCTTCTTTGTGTTTTCTCAATAGCAACGTACAATAACTGCTTAATCCCCGGTTCGTAAGGTTGATAAACTCATCACTGACAAATAGTACTTAACTAACTAACCTCAGTGATCATAAAAGGTATCATTAACCAGATCGAATGACATGTCAACAACTCATGAAAAGAAAATCAGCAATTCATGAAGTAAATGTGGAACCCGTCATGGAAAACTCACGGGCCCAGCCAGTACCCCGGTAAGTGTAGCTTACGCTGTACATTTGAAAGGTTCAGTTGGATCTTGAGGTAGTGTTGAAATTTGAAAACTTTATTAGAGAAAATAATTACAGGCAAAGTCTTTTGTTGGATCTGGGTTTGCTTCGAGTTTGTGAATCTGATAATCAGAAATATGATTTGCAGTGGTACTGAATTAGGACAATCAAATTAAACAAAACAGAATTTAAAAACTCGGATTAATAATCATACGTCGGCATAGCTTCTCAATAATCACAAAAATGAGATTTAGAGATTTGTGATTGCTGTGGTTGATGTTTCACATTTGTTCATTGGTTCTTTGGTTTATTTTTTTCTCATACTCTTAACATCTGCTAATCATTCACTGATTGTTGGTTATGAGTAATTTCCTCTTGCAACTTATCCATGGGTCAGACCATTCATTCGTGTTTTCTAAGGAATTGTTTGATTGTTGGCAAATTCTATTAGTCAGCTCTTTCTTTCAGCTGCATCGTTTTCTAAGGTGGCTTCCTCTTCTAATATTTTGCTCAGAGGTTTCAATATCGTTCCACTATTTCCATTATCTTGTCTTTCCTTTTTCAGCCTTCTCAGACGCAGTCCTTGCAGCAGGTCGTTTAACAGCCCATTCTTGTGCTAGGCACTTTTTCAGCCTCAATTTCTAATATCCGTTGCATGAACTGTTTCTTCACCACTTAGGCCTACAGTAGTTACTTGTATGTCTTTTATATCAGTTGAATACGTTTTACTCTCCCTCTTTTTGGTAGCATCAGTTGTTAGAGAGACAAGTTAGATGGACAAGATGCGATTGATTTTGTTGGATTGCTTGAGTCACTACATCAATTTTGGAGTCAAAAGCACACTGAAACATTTCAACAGCCAATGAAATCTTAGACTGAAGATCTTGATGTTTTTCATGACTATTAGATTGATTTGTGAGCACATCTTGCATGGCAAGTGGATTAGTATCAGAAGAAGATGATGGGAAAGAAATCGTCAATTCTTTGTCTGTTAGAACTTTACCTTCACCCAATTGAATAGGTTTGTTAGGTTGGTTGTAATTTTAGGTGAACACATTGATTGATGACGATTAGTCTCACCTGCCCTTTTTTGGTATCAGGGCCTTCTAGGTTCCATTTTATTAATCTCATTAGCTTCATGAACAAGGTCTTAACGCATGAGGTACTTTCCTGAACCACATTTGGGTCCAAGAAACTGAAGCTTATCAAATCATGATTAGTAGGATAATGTTGAAGATCCCATTGTACAAATTTGGAGACCGTACTGATTCACTTGGAAAACTCAGTCAAAGTTGAAGGATGATCCAAAGCAACATCAATGCCAATTCCTAGTCCAAGTGTCAAAAGCATCTGCGCATGAAGCTTTCATCTGCACATGAGACTTCAGAATCTATGCATTGCTTAATCCCTATGCACAAGTATTTGACATAGCATGAGGGAATGACACTTGACAACATCATTTGCGCATGATGCATCATCATCATCATCATCTGCGCATTGTATAAATGATATGCGCATGTTAACTCATCATATGCGCATGAGTTAATGATGCCATCCCCGCATGATCATTTTGGGGTTTCCTTGGAGGAGGCCTTGTGGAATCAATTTGTTAGTTGAGCTTAACCAATGTATGTATGAGTGTATATATGATTTCAAGTCTTTGATTCAAATTGTAATAATATGACTATTGTATATGTTGAGTGCATTAATGAAATCATTATATCCTTTTATCGAATTTATGTATATTCTTGGTGTTCTTGTTTATTGGATCACAAACCACCCGTCTCTACCCAACTTCAATAAAAACACGATGCATCCTAAGATCCAAGCTCAGTTTTGATTTAACATAACTGCCTAACTCATTGATGCAATCATTATTGTAATTACAACAATATTGTATGCCTCCTCATGACCTTTGCTAGGCACTTTCTCTTTATTCTAGAAGTATCCATAGGATGTATAGATTTAGAATGTTCAACATGAAAAAGATGAGAACTAATACTTAACATGCCTAGTCGGTAATTTGGTTTAAGTTAAGGAGAACAAGTTGTTCACTCCTAGGAGAGGCACTTTCTTTAGAAGTATTTAGCATCAACTAAAGTCTCGGATAGAGGTGTGGCTTCCATGCTTCCCTTTGATGATCATGTTGTCAGGATACATGAGTTAGCTTGGTAGATAAAGACTTTGAGAAAGTAAAAGCCTAATTCTTATGTTTCTTTTCCTAATATTGCTCACGCATCTCACATTCCTAAGCATCTTGAGACAAATGTTTCTTGGTGTTTCTTTTGGAGGATTTTCTTTGCTTAGTATAATAGCTTGAGCAAGTTTGCTAAAGCATGTTTCTTATGAGTATTTTAGTAGGAAGATGGGGGTTCCAAGTTGGCTAGATTTACGTCTTGGTCTTCTTATGGATTACAATGTATTCCTTTGTCATGTCAGTAACAACACTTTTTGTTTGATGTTTTAAGATGAAGTTTCGACCCGGTTCGATTTATTCAAAGATCTTCCAACCCACTTCTGGCTCGATCTGGTATGTTTTGTTACCGTCGAGTTTAACCAACGCCGGTTTTTAGTTAGCAGATGAAGTGTTTCCACTTTTAATAGTGTCACCTCCTAGTTATGACAAGATGTGCATGAAGCTAGGATACAATGAATATATGTGTTACCAAAGTTTTGTACTAAGTCAATACCATTGACTACATCATAGAAAAAGTTTTGTACTTATGAAGGTGCTTGATCCCAAGCTAATGTTTTCTAAGAGAAACATTGCAACAAAATGTAACTACCCTTTGTGTGTGGAATCAAAGCAACCTTTGTGCATGATTTCTTGCATTTCAAATGAGCTAGTGTAACCCAAATCCATGAAAGATTAATGAATTACCCTTGTCATATTCTACAATGCCAAATTCTACAACCTCCTTTTCATCTTGCAATTGTTAATGAAGGTCGACTTTCACTAGGATCAGATTAAACTCATGATGTTTGACTCTAGTCACTATGATATGAGCTTTGTCGTTTGGATACTGAAATTCAACATTACACCAAACTTCCAGCAGAGTAACGTCATAAATGTCAGAGTTGAGCAATTCAACAAAAGTGAATATCTTATTACATGATGAAATCAATCATTAAGCGAAACTGCTCGTACGCATTGTAAAAGATTATGAAGTTGTCCTCAAGCTAGAGCATATACGTTAATCGTGCTCATCTTGTTACAAATATAGCAAATCACACTTCTTAGTGGTGTTTAGTGAAAACATCACTAAACATTCCTCTACTTAGCACGATAATAACATTATTAGACACTACAAATAATGGCATCCCAGTTAATTTTCAGGTCGAATAAGATGTAAACAAATGTTAGATCCTTAAGCTAAAACATCCCAAGGAGCATACAGACGTCCCAAAGGACTTAACAAGATACAAGTTTGTTCAATTCTCCCTGGCAATAAACTCAAATGGTTGGTCAAAACAACCACCAACACAAGCATAACACGCACAGACCCAAAATGATCACAAACTCCATGAGTAACGATCTCACGTAGTTGCCCAAATCTGAATAATTAAAATCTAAAACACAATGATTGATCTCACAAAGGAGACCGAAACAGAAGGCTTTCAAAGCCACAAAACATGACTCGCCTCATATAGAAGATCGAAGCAGACACTTGTCAAAGCCACAAACAAGATTGATCTAACAGAGATCAAAATAAGCAACTATTAGTTAAAGACACAAATCAGAAAGAAACAAAGGAATTCATGAAACTAACCAAAATCGATCTTAATGGAAGGAGTTAGATCCAAATGGTTGTGTCTTGTCACAATATCAATCACATGGTTATGTCAAAGTTTCTTCTAGACATAGCAACCAGATGAGCTAAAGAAGATCTAGAATTTTGGGCCAATTGTTTCTTCTTGTTATACTCAATATGCCTGAATTCATGACATTGGTAACACATGGCATTACTATATTAGTTGCGAAAGCATGATCACCTTGAATGGGAGCACGACTATCATAGTTACCACGTAAGCTACCTTGATGGCCACCTCTTGAGCCACCTCGATGGCTATCTTAGAATTCCCCTAGCCGATAAAGCAATAGTATGAAACATGGATGCTAGTGATGAAGTTTCGTGACGTAGAATAAATGGAACGATGAGCTCATTCAAAAACTAAGATAGAATGGCATCAAATTTCGGTCACAAGTCGGTCAAGAATCTCATTAGTGTTATTTGTTCTCGTTCAGTGCTTTCACATCATTACTAAAAGGTAGAAAAGAGTTCAACTCTTCGTATATCTCCTTGAACTCCAAAACATAAGTTGTTATTCATTGATCACTTTGCTCCCCCTAATGAAAAGACTTACAAACACTGTATTTACTAGCTTCAACAATGCAACCAGGTACTCAGCTTTTGTAGTTGTTTTTTAACAACAATTCCTAGATTTTCTAGGATAAATTCACAACTGCCCACTGCAGGATTTGAACTTCAGACCTCATGGTATTCCAAACAAAAGAGTGTTACCAATGGGCCACCAAGCCCCATTGCCTATGTAGTTGATAAAACCACACTTTTTTGAACTCCAGACCTCATGGTATTCCAAACAAACACGGACAAAAAAATCCGTTCGTTAAGCTAAACGAGCGGGCATGAACAGAGGTTGTGTTCGTTCGTTTATGTTCGTGAACGTTCGGTAACATGTTTGTTTATGTTCGTTCAGGTTAGTTAAGTAGTTCGTTATGTTTTTAAATTTTATATTTATCATTCAGGTGAATATTTTACACTTATGGAGACAAATATGGTCATGGAAACATTATTTTTGTTGTTTATGAAGCAAATTATGGTCATATCTCATGGGTTTGAATGTGTGATTAAAGTATTATTTGCTTCTTAATGCTTATTTGGTTTTTTGTATATGAATTTTAATTTAGAATAAGCTTAATCAAGATATTATTAGGATACTAATTTGATATAGTGGCTTAATCGAGGTTATGAGGTTTAATTAAAAAAAATTTGTCTTTTCAAGATTTTTTTTAATCTAGTTTTTCTTTATTGTAAACAATCCTAGTAAATCAAAGATCTTAGTCTCTTGGGTATTGATGTGGTTAAAGATAATTATTGGAATAATTATGACCTATTGATTATTTGTCATGTTAATTAACTTTGGACAATTGTCTAATTTGGTCAAGCTTAATTTATTATTTTGGTTGTGGAATGTTAAAGATTACAATGTTTTGTTAATATATTCTAGTCAAATATTCGTTTGTGTCCGTTTGTGTTCGTTTTATCCGTTTGTGTCCATGAACAAAGTTCACGAACCGTTCGCGAACAACTTTAAAACCTTAACAAACGAACACGGACAAATTTTTCTGTTCGGAACTTGTTCACGAACAGTTCGTGAACTTAAAACGTTAACAAACGAACATGGACAAGCCTCATCCGTGTCCGTCCGGTTCGTTTACAGCTCCACAAGGAAATACAGATATCGTTGCATCCAAAAAGAGGGAGAATGAAACCACCACATGAGCTTAAGTTTGGTAAACAAGTAGCACGTGACATTAGTAGAATTACAAAGATGTGCTATAGCAAACAATAAGAACAGTAAACTCATATAGATATCCTATAACTTGTACCATCTTAGTTCCCCCAAGGTCCTTTTTATGTGTATTCCCATTAAACAATTTCAAGAGCTGCTCAAAGAAAAACAGGTCAAAGAGCTTTCTAACATGAATTCTTCAAGTCGATTATTTCATCACTGGCAGTTAGTTCTTAACTAACCTTGGTGACTTCCGTAAGACATCACATGCAACATATTAAAACATAACTAAAATTGATCCATTCGTAAGTAAAGGGCTGATATTAAACATACATAAATAAAAAACAGTGACTTACCTAAACCATTATCTTGGGTATTCCGGTAACTGTAGGAATTGGGAAATATTGCAGTGTATGGCTGAAAATATAAATGAGAATGTGTGATGGATATTACACCTTTAATTGGTCATAAGAAAAGAAAAAAAAAAGACAACTTACTGGGTTGCGTAGCGCCTTGTATGGGGAATCATCCAAAAATATTGTATTGGATTCATTATACACTCCTGTATCCCAAGGAAGATTAGGATCTTCTTTAACCCATAACTTCTTAAGTTCTTTTAATACCAAGGGTTTGTCACTGTTATCAAGAGTATGAAAACCTGTGTCGGTACAATGAGATTGATCCTACACAAAAACCAATTTTCATCATGTTAATGAACAGATGGTTGACATTATAAGTAACAAAAAAATTGTAGTGGAAAGTTTGTAGTAATATACTATAAATATAATACTAGTTGGTACATGGCCTTACCCAACAGAAAAGCAATTGCTGCTCAGGGTCAATTGCAAGAAACTTAAGAACTCGCTCTATGTTCCTTCTGGGGAAGGTATACAAACATCACAACACCAAAAAAACATGTATGAGATTAAGATAAAAAAGAGGGTAGACGAGTATATAATGAAAGAAGTTCCATATAAGTAGAGTTGTCAAACGGGCGGATTTTGGATAGTTATTGAATATTTATTTAATATGGGTCAAAACAAGGCATGCCACTTTTTGAACGAAAGATAACCATTTCAAAATAATGACGTCTCAAATATGATATACTTATATTATTGTAGAAATAATCGTATTTCCTTGGAAAAATAATTTAGGAGGCTTATGCCTCAAAAACGCATTTTGGGCAACTTCGACCAATTTGGACTGCTTCCTTTTATCTACTGTTTATAAAATCTACCCATTTGACCCGGTAGAGGGTAGAGAATGGAGATGAAGATATAACCCAAATCAATACATTCATAAGTAAATAGGTCAACTATGCTACCACTACATACAAACAAGAAAAATAGTTCAATTCTTAGAGCAACCCAAAAGAGAATCAAGTAGTAATAAGTGGAAAATTTAAATCACCTTGTTCTTGAAGTCCAAACGCCTACATTGAATTTCTCGAAGCAAAATTTCAAAAATTCATCACAAAATGGTCTCTTATACACTACACCAAACAAGAATTGGCAAGTTACTGGTTATGTGAAACAAAAAGCATAAAAGAACATCAAATAATTGCTCGTAAAACCAAATCCCAACCTGCTTTGGACCCTATTATTGTGTCTGGTGTGTAAGCCTCATCCGGGTCTGCTACAATATCAACAATCAAACCATTTACATCAAGAACAAGAAGCTTTTTGCTAAATTGAGAACCACCATTATTCCCAGAAGAGTTATCTTCATCCCTTATTTGCTTACTACATGCTTCTGTTGCATCTAATTGTGATTCCTCCATCACGATGTTATTCATGCTCTCGTTATTTTCTTGCACAGGGTCAGAATCGTCAATTTGGGTGCCCTTCACTAACCTTTCTTCCCCATCATTATTCCCACAAGAATTATCTTCATTCCTAATTTGATTACCACATGCTTCTGTTGCATCTAATGTTGATTCCTCCATCACGATCTCATTCGTGTTCTCGTTGTTTTCTTGCACAAGGTCAAAAGGGTCAGTTTGGGTACCCTTACTTACTTTCCCAACATTATTTTCTTGCACAAGGTCAAAATCATCAGTTTGGGTACCCTGACTTTTTTTCCCATCATTAACCGCATAACCTTGTTGGACTTCCACTTTCGTATTAGAAATTTCTTTGCCGTTTGGGTCTTTGTTAGATTCAGACTTGTCCACGTAATTTTCCAGCGAAAGTTTTCTCCTTTTAACAGTAGAACAGTCATACTCCATACTTCTTAACTCCTGCAAATACATTAGCATCATTGAAGCATGCATACAATTCACAAGATGTAAGTCTCTAATTCGGTTGTCGTCTTCATAATACTTTCATCTATTACAATTTGATTCAACAAGGTAAACAGTTTTACAAAACTGATGTTCATAATATCCCCAATAAACACACTCTATATTGTACCCAATACAAAACTTTAAAAAAAAGTCTACAATTAAGTTATGTGATAATGAAACAAGAGATAACATCACAGTTACACATAATGTTCCCAAATTGTGTTCATTACAATGTCTCCTGTGTTACAGATCTAAAAAAGAAATCAATTTCTACATCAACACAAACTCAAATCTAATCTTTATTCATAAAGCTCACGAATTTTAGCCATAAAAGATATCAATTGCCCAATTACAAGATCCAAATAATACGAAATCAAGGCACGAACATGGGTCAATCAAATTACTGTGTAAATGTGTATGTTTCGAGAGAAAAAATCAACACCCATGTAAATTAAAGTCACGAAACTGAAAATTATACCTTCAATTGAAGCTATTACGTTATAAGTCACCAAAGATACGATGAAAATCGAAGAAATTGACCGCCGCCGCCACTGTCGTTGCCGTTGACCACCGCGTCGGAGATTAGAGAAATGAAAGGAGAGAACGAACGATTGATTGATTGAGTGGATTGATGAGGGATTCAAATCAGTTCTTGGTTTGGATTCAAATCAGTTATCAAGGATGGATAATCTTGTTTTTGTTTTCTTCTCTCGTGAACATATTTTGCTTTTGCTTAACTAAATACCTAAAATAAAGTTCATAAAAGATAAATTTGAAGAAAATAATTTGACCTATTGCCAAATGCCAACTGGACCAAGGTGGTGGTGATGTGGATGAGAGAGAAGAAATGAAATGTATCAAGGTGTGGGTGATGTGGAAGAGAAAAAAGTGATTAAAGGGAATGATACAATGAAAATACAAGATAGCATAAAGTGGTGGGAGAAAGAATGTAAGAGTGATGTTATTTGGAACGAAACCGTCTTATAGTATTTAATGGCATTATAAGATAGTATTATTTTTGTTATTTTTAATAATGAAAATGTAAGACTTAACACATCTGTGATAATTTTTTTTTTGTTATGTTAGATATTACTTATAGTTATACGGTATATTGTAGAAAAGAAACTTGTAATGAAATATATTTGAAGGGTTTAAACGTATTTACATGCCGAGATATCTGAGGAATAATTAATTGGTTATATTTATATATAAATATTAATTGTTATTATTAGATATTGACTTATGAGTTATATAAATAAAAAGTTTTTCTAACAAGTAATCTTACTACTCCACTAAAGGAGAAACTAGAATGATGTCACCAATGGGTATGTGTCAACCTCTTACCCATGCCACATAGGATTTTTGATGGTGTGAATGACATCAGCAAACAAACCGACTCATATTTCCTAAAAATAATACCCGACCCGTGGATTTTGAAATTCAAAATCAAAAGCTTCCTAAACACTCTTCCATTCTTTCTCCTCTCTCTCTCTCTCTCTCTCAAATAATCCTCTGGTTCAATAAAGTTCAATAACAAACAACATACCATATCTTCCTTAAGATCTTTCAGATCCATTGTTCATACCCTACCTTCATGATTTCGAAAAAACGATGGTTTTTTTTTGTTCTTCATATATTGTTTCAGCTATCTCTGGTTCATTGGTATCTCCAACCCTCCTTAACGTTGGTTTCAAGTAAACTTTGTATATTTTTAGTTCTTTGTATCATTTTGCTGCAGATCTTTCTTTCCATAAAACAAAATCATAAGTTGTAGCAACGGATCTTCAGGTGTATCTTCGAGATCTGATGTTTTAATCCTCCATTAAAGGTTCGATTGTTTTCGTTTTTCTTTTGTTATTTTCATTATATTATTTCGAAACCTTAATTTAGTCAATTGTTTTTGTTTCTTCAAAGGTTTCACCGATCGTCGCTAGACAATTTTCATCTCACCTTTCTACCGGAATAGTCCATTGAAGGTTAGTTCTTCTTTTTTACCTTTTTCTCATACTCGGTAATTTTCATCTACATCTTCGACCATAATAGTATATCAAAGGTTTGATTCTTCCTTTTTTTTCATGTTTAGATCTTAAAACCCTAATTTTCTAAAGTTGAGTATATGATGTTGTACGTTTGAAATGTTTGCTTATTTTTAGTCTCTTATTTGTTTTATATGTTCCTATTTGTAATTTTTCATAATTTTTTTACATTAATATGTGTTTTGCTGTTTCAGATTTGCCATTTTGAACCAAACTGAATGTTTAAGATTGGTATGCATCCTTCTTTGTTCATAGCTATCTTAATCAACTGAAAACTATTAGGTGCACCAGTGGAAGTTCTAGATAAAGATGTATAAGTTAATTTATGTATATGTGTGTCGTGTTTTGATACATTAACAAGTTGTTTTGAGTGTGTTCGGAATTTGGTATGCTACAAAATTGCTTGCAAGTTTTGAAATTTATTTTCACTTTGGATAAGTTTTGATGGGTGAAATAAGTCAGTTTTGTTGTATGTTTGTCTCTTGAAATTATCTTGATCAATGGTTATACAAAAGTCTATAGGATGTGGTTGGTGAAGGTGAAAAATGATGGGAGGAATCATAAACGTACTTTTTTTTTATTTTAATTTGCAAATCATCTTTTTCTAAAAATCAAAGATGATCTAATTGTTGAATAATGGAGTTAAATCTATGATTTTCTTGTCAAACTTCACGTGAGAGTTGAACAATCTCTTGCATTTTATTGAATTGAGGTTAAATGAAATTGAAGTTAGTTCATTGCTCTGTTTCGAGTTTTAGGAATTGCTATAGATTAACTCTTTTCAAATTATAATGTGCAGTTAGTATGTTTTACAAAAATGGTGGATTTTAACTTCGGTTTTTTAAAAACTTTATTTCGGGGGTGTGTGGGTAAGGTTTTTGATGAAATGGCTATTTTAGTTTTTTCTTTTACGTGCAGACTCTATCTGATGGAACCAGTGGTGTTAGCATCACTTGAAGAGGGGACTTTAGGTGATTCCGTTCAAGTTAGATCATTAAGGAATGGAACCATTACAAGAGACCATATGACACACGCTACATGCAAACTCGATCTGATGGAACCAGTGGCGTTAGCATCACTTGAAGAGGGGACTTCAGGTGATTCAGTTCAAGTTAGATCATTAAGGATGGAAACATTACAAGACACACGCTACATTGTAGTGGATGGTGATCACACTTTTCGCGCTTATAGTGAATTCATTTTTTTTAACTTGCATACCTTTGAAAACCATTGTTTTTTCTTTCTTCTTATTATTACTCTATTTTTGTCTTTCGTGTAGGGATTGTGAGTAGAGATTTGTTGAAAACATATTGAGTAGAGATTTATTGGAAACATATTTGAAAATGAAGAAAATAACAATTTTCTTGAGTGACGATTTTGAAGAAAATATTTAATGACGACCAGGGGTGTGATTTTCATTCTGGTTGGCTTTTGATTAGGCAGTTTTTTTAGTTTTCAACTCAAAGTTTGCTGAATTTTTATCCAATACACATAAAATCTGTATATGAAGGGCTACCACTTTGTATAGCTGCATTTAAGTTGGTTAAATGAGGATTGTTTAAACTTTAAAACATAAACTGGAATTATATTTGTGCAGGTACCCGAGCTATAACGACTTCGCTATTTCTTCGAGATGCTTTGTTATTGGGTTGTTCATGTTTGTATCTTAAAATCTTCAAGCGAAGGTAAGCTGTAGAACTATCTGATTAAGATTTCAGAGACTTGGATCAAGTGTGTTTTTTTGCTTAAAAACCAATTTATAGGTCCTGTTTGGTTAGGTGCAATACCATTCAACATATTTGAATTGCATTTTTTTTTTCTTGGCATTTCAATTAGAGCTACAAAAGTTTCAGTGATGTTTATTTTATTTTCTTGGCCTTTTGTATCGCAGATTATGGAATAGCATGCGACAAAGAAAGATTGTATCTAAATCTCGATTGAGATTTTAGATGAAAAGGGTGCAGCCCACCGATGCAACTGCTTCAATTATACATATGAATCGCAAAACGATTCATATTTTTTAAGTTTGCATATTAGTTTTTAAAGTGCTATGAAGCTAACACACATGGTATTAAGTTTGTACCAGGTCATGGCTCCAAAGCATTTTAAAATAGACCTTTGTGTTAGGTTGAACATAGGTCATGATGTTTTGAATAAAAAAGACTTGGCTTCTCGTGTTGGGTTGAAGAAGCTCATGTTATGACTAAAGGATTTGGCTTCCCGCATTTTGGATAGAAAATGGGTAAGTTCTTAAAGTTATGTTATTGTTTTTCTTTTTATTTTTTTGGTAAAGTATTTATTTTTCAGTCGGCTACACAAGATTGAACTCTAAATGTATATGATTATTTCTTTGTATTTTAATCAAATTGCTTAATACCAAGCCAATGTAAAAGAGAAATTCAAACTGGGTTCGTCATGAATGGAACAAGAGATGAATATACCGAATTGGGAACTTTGAAACTCATTTTACCTGTTCTCTTTTTAACGCCGTGAATATTATGTGATATCCAATAACAAAGATTACGTATGTTGACCTCTTAACTCTTAAGCCAATCACTAGACCGTGTAGGATTATATCTGCCAAGACCAGTATTCAGCCATGGTCAACTTTATGTGGCAATTTCAAGAGTCAAAAGCAAGAAGGAATTGAAGATATTAATTTCTGAAAACGAAGGAACTTTAGCTAACAAAACAACTAATGTGGTGTATAAGGATGTTTTGCAAAATTTATGAAGTTTTTGGGTATTTTATAAGTTTATGAAAAAATTATACTATTGATGGTTATAGGTAATCACTTAAGGAAAACCCGTGTGTAACACGGGTCTCATATCTAGTATTTAGAGTATAGATGAGATGTGAAGGGAGTGGAAAGTCAACCATATATATTAATTAAAAATATGTTAATATTGAGTTTTGTAGAACTTCATCACCATTTTATAAGACAAATAACTATTTTATATGATATTATTTTTTCTTAAAGTTTATATTAAAACTGACAAACCACACGAATACAAATGGGAAATTACTCGACTATAAATGTAATCAAATAAGCGGTGTTGTTGTTAATGAAAAGATATTTATAGTCGAGTAATTTTCCATTTGTATTCATGTGGTTTGTCGATTTGACCATTTGCATTTCCTACGATTTTGACCTTTAACGTTTGTATTTTATCTCCATTTACATTCAAAAAACTAACTCAGGTTTTCTAGTTAATTTTTTATACATGACCAAAATAACCCTAGAGACAGGTTTTCTAGTTAATTTTTTATACATGACCAAAATAACCCTAGAGATACAAATGGTAAAAAAAACTTTAGGGTGTATATATATGTATGTGTGTGTATGTAAAATATTATTATTGATAACAACATTTGTATATTTTAGAAAAAAAAACGTTATTGTTTTTATTTATAAAACATTTTATTACTGTTTTATTTTTATACTTTCACTGTTATTCTTATTTTTAAAACATGTTTGTAATATACAAATAAACACCTATTTATAAAACAGTTAATTTTATAATTTTTTTTACATTGTTGGTCTTTTAAATTTTTTTTAAGATCGCTTAGTTATTAAGTCATTATATTTTTAAAACCACTCATTTTTTAGTTGTTCATTTTAGAAAAATTCTCAAGTTCTAGTTTTTTTTAACATTTACATCCTTGAAGTTTTTTTGACCATTTGCATCGCTTATTATTTAGATGCAAATGGGGATAAAACGCAAACGTCAGAGGTGAATATAAGATTTTAAATCATACACATGAAAAAAATGTTAAAATTAACAAACCACAATAAACAATGATAACTCTTTCTAATAATTACACATTGTTAATTAAATGAACCACTCACGTCTTTCAGAGTGATGGTTGGAAATAACAACTTAACTTAGTTTGTACTAATACTTAGGATATAACTATAATAATTCAAAGAAAAAATTAGTACCAAACAGCAGGTTAGCACAGCCGCGTTAAAAACCTTCATAAAAAAACAACACGGCCACGTTAGTATTGAACTATATTTCAGCAACTTGACACGACCGCGTTGGAAATTCTTTACAAAGTTAACACGCCCGTGTTAACATGTCAAAAAAAAAAAGATTATATGTATATTTGTATATATATATCCTACCATCCAAGCTTCATTTCTTTTGTTTGCACAAGAGCTGAGAATTTCTGACCCGACCTGAACCTAACCCGAAAATCATGAGTTTGGGTTTACATTGAATGGGTGTGGGTCAGTTTCGGGTTGAACCTGCTGACCTGATTTCAAAAACAGGCCAGGTTCGGGTCAACCCACTGGGTTCACGGGTTGACCTGATTTTTTATATAAATATAAAATTTTGGGTATATTGTGTCAATATACATGTAGTTTAAGGTTTTTTACGTTAAAACTATAATAATATCGAATGTCTTATATGGTTGTGCATACACTTGGGTGGCAATTCTCGATTTTTCAAAAGCTCGCTCTCGTTTAAAGAATGCATTTCTTGGTAATTTTGAATTTTTAACTCTTGGAAAATGTATTTTGTGATAATTTAGGTCAAATGGGTCGGGTTCGGGTCAACCTGCTAAAAATCAGGTCGGGTTTAAGTAATGTCTAAATTTTCAGGTTCGGGTCAGGTTTGGGTTTGTATAAATTTTTCAGGTTCGGATCGGGTTCAACACGCCAACCCGATAACCTGACCCATTGAGCACCCTACTTTGCACACGTACTTAAAGCCCTTGTAAGTGATATTAACTTAATACCATACTCATAAATTCAACATTAGAAGAATTAGTTCTTGAGGCCAAGATTAGATCAAACAACAAACTATTATTATAATTAAGGTACCTAGCCAACCCAAGTCACCTTCAATTGCCCATATATCCAAAAAGTCTATCCTTGTTTACACATGCAAATCCAACCATACCATTCAACACATATATAGATGCAAACACAAACTATTCAACACAATATATTTAGCATCAAAATCTGGCCTGAACTAACCATAACTCACACATTGTCACCAAAAGAAAACATGCATTAACCAAAACACAGAAACTGCCATTGCTGATATCGCGATCGGTTCAGTTTTAGCATAGTTTGGTAGTGAAGGGTACGCCTCAGGAGGCGGAAGCATGCATTCTTCGCCATTGAAGTACACTTTCCTCGGAAAAGCCCATCCTTGCTTAAACGTAAAAGTGTTCTTGTCCTTTCGTAGAAGCACTTCAGACTGCACATTTCCGAATGGTCCAGCTTCCATCAACAAATCATTATAAAACTTCATTCCGTAAAACATCGCAGTGTCATCTGCACGCCAAAGATTCAAGAAACTTGATTCAGCGTTCACGTTTAAAGAGTTATTATATTCTTGGGTCTAGGAGGGTATGCATTGTTAACAAATAAATTTGACGCGTTTAACTCACTTATGGATTGATAAGGAACTAGAGGCTTGTAATCAAAGCTAAAAACTTGGGTAACATTGTTGAGATTTGGGTGTTGTGCCACTAGAGTCCATTGTGTATAATTGAGTCTATAGTTAAAGTTAGTGACAGCCATCTTTACGCGCCAATATTCTTTATAATTCTGCTTGACGTGCCAGTGCACACGAATGGGACACATATGATGAGTGCATTGTAGCAACGGTTCATTATCTTTTCTTGGTGTGTTGATCCCAACTGAGGTTGCCCTCTTTGAACCACTCCTACATTTTCAAAGCCAACAGAAGTGTATCAGTAATGACATCAAACCATTTTATAACTAGTTTCGTGCGTTTGATAAACTAACTCTTACTTGACACATTTGTCTTTGTTGTGGCAACCACATGAACAAGCAGGGCAAGGAGTGATTGTTTCATTGTAGAAGGAAGAGAAGGACACACAACAGTTTGGATGCCTAGATACCAAAAACTGCGAGTACGTGCACGTTATGTTCCATGTCACTGCATTGGAAAAATTGTTAACCACTTTAGGCCTAAGGAAATAGTCTATAACAACACTAACAGTTGACAACATATAGCTCAATTGTAGAAGTGACAACTTTATTTTGGTTGTTTTTAACAAGACATTTATTATTTCAATACTTTTTGTAATCAGATCTAAGGGTTGACACGACACAAAAAAAAGTTCCGGATTTGCTGACACGGTTTGCCTTATTTTACGGGTCAACCTGAACACGACTTGTTTAATAAATGGGTTAACCAGAACATGACTATATGTTCTCAACTGTTTTGACCCGATTACCCCGCATGCCCAACCCATCAATATTGTACTCTATTGTACTTTCTAAAAAAGGGATAGAAATTTACTTAAAGCTTGGGTCTTTCGTCTACGATCAGGAGTCAGATAGACTGTTGATGGCACGATTGTAGCGGGGCCACAAGTGTAACCTGGGCCTGGGGCCAGCAAACTGAAGTTGGTGGGCAGTTTTACAGTTTTATTTGAAGTGCCAGCAAGGCCAACACTCACTTGAAAAGCCGAAACAGCAGCAGAGGGATCTTGACCCCATGAAGACACCACACCGCCTTTACAGCAGTTGGCTATTTGCTGGTTGTAAGGAACCCCTGGAAGCAAATCAACAACCACCGGGTTCCTCTTGCAGCAGTGTGGTACGTTCCCTCCTTTGAACTTGGAACAATCGCCTTGTTCGGTCGTTTGTGCTCCCACCATTGACCAGATCACTTCTTTCTTTGCCCAGTTCCATCCCAGGGTCCACCCAGGATTCATTATGTGCCGATACATTTGGAAGTTGTTCATTGTAACCAATGCCTGCAACGTTGTTAAATTTGTTATACGTACTGCTGCATAGCCGTGTACATTTGGGCAGATTTACTTAACGGGTCGACTTGGGTTGTGTTTTGTTTCTCTAACAGGTCACAAGTTAAATAAATTTTTTAGAAGTGTGTCTAGTGGATTAAATAATATTACTTTATTCATTTTCGAGTAAAAGTGTTTCGGATCAACTCAACCCATGATCCACACCAAAAAGTTGCACATTATGACCCCGAAACCCCAAACCATGATGCAAAATAGCTACAAGAAGCTCACCACATAACCATCCGGTGTCCAAGAGATGACATCCCATTTGATCGTTATATTCCCGAAAGGATCCAACGGGTCAAACGCCACTGAAATAGCCAACGAAACAATTAAAACAATGGTACTTCTTAAACTAGTTTATCAAATAACAATATTTTTAATTAAATATACCTGAACTTTGGGAAAACATCAAAAGTAGAATAGCCCATAAGCTGAACTTTACAACCATTATTGTGTGCAGTAAAGTGATGAATCTGTTTGTTGCATTAATAAGGAGAAAATTAAGGTGCCGAATATGAAGATATTTTACCTAACAGTTGTTGCATGCCTACTTAGATTGATTGTTCTGATCATTAACCAATGAGTGTGCAGTTTGCTGCTATATCAAGTAAAGTTGTGACAATAAAGTTACACTTGCAAAGAGTTCAAGAGTGATGGCAAGTCACTATCTGTCACTCCTTTGCACTGATCTATTGATCTGACTGTCCACCCATTAACACTGCTTACTAACTAACCCGAGGTGAACAGACCGCACGGACCAACCATGGTCCTAGACGTGGTTCAGCCCGAAAAATCAAGTCGATCAGTCCATGTTGGTTTTTTTTCATTCTACAGCAAATCTATCAAACCAGGGACGGATCTACAGTACTAGTGGGGGTAGCGGTCGCTACCCCTCAACTTTTCCGGCGAAGTGTAAAACTAGTGTAAAAATTCAGTTTTCCTATTCGTTTTATGTATCGGTATACTTTTATATTCAAAAATCCAATTTTCCGCTACCCTTGAACTTTTTTTCTAGATCCGTAACTTATATTTCTAAACAGCTTTTAGCTGATATACTCTATGCAAGAATTTGAACCCGACACCTTCTATCTAAAAAGCAAGAGCCTCTATCGGTATATATTGACTTTTTTCCCCTTCTTATTTATGGTGTTTAATTAATGTTTCTTTTTTAATAATCTTTGTGTTACTGTTAATGGCTTTTATAAAGTTTAATTAGATATCTCTAAGAGACCAGGTTAGGTCTGGTCTAGTTGGCCCAATTCAAGCCTAGTCTTTTGACTCTTTAGAGATATCATTTAAGCGTCGTTTGCTTAATTTTTATTAATTCTTACATAATACATAAGCATCTGGTTGCATTATGTTCACAATTTTGTGACCCAATTTTTCCTTGGCTTTTTTCTTCTTATTAAAAATAAAGCAGTTAAAGACCGGGTCGCGTGATCCGACGGCTGGATCTCACGTATGTAACTTTATCACGCGTTGATAAACAAATTCATGTCTAACACTTTATGGTGTAAAATCATATTGTGTCACATATTAAACAAACATGGATATATCCAAAATTAAAGGTTAAAACGATAACTAAGTCAAAGTAATATATCCTAAAAATATATGTCAAAATGATAGTTAAGTTAAAGTCAGATGATCAAAGTCAATGTGTCAAATTAGAGTAGTAGGGTCAAAGTCAGATGATCAAAGTCATCAGGGGCTAAAACAATAATAAGTCAAGTCTTGAGTTAAAATCGTTAATATATCAAAGTGGATAAATAAATAAATTATTTACTTGTTCTAAATTTTACATTTTATATTAACTACGTTGTTCTTCGGCACATAACATAAAAGTTCTTGATCTTTGTTTTTTGTTAAGTCGACACCATTACACGTCAAACATGAAAGCTAATCAAAAGTTAAGTACGGTTAATTTTTTTGATATCAAACATAGCAGAACTTGCTTTCTCCTTTTCGCCTCATTTTTACTACTCTTATTTTCCTTAGGATTTAGCCTTAAGGTTTAGTTTTTTATATTGGTTCCGGGTGTTAGGTTAGGTCAATCCGAATGAGGTTTTTGAAAGATTCGAGAAGATATGGTTGCAATGTCGCTAAAATGAGATCAATCGGAGTTTGTTTAACCGCCTTTCTACCATGGCCGATCCTAAGGATTTTGGTGCCATGTTCGAGCCAGAAAAAAGACCCCTTGAACACCAATATATTAAATTATATAAACTAAAATTTTTAACCGAAAAACAAACGTTTGAAAAATTAGCATAACTAAGAAAAGGGAAATTGGATTTTATTAATCATAACTTTCAACTGTTGGCCTTATTAATCCTAACTTTATTGTTGGTCATTATTAATCTTAACTTTCACTTAAATGGTTACCATTGAGTCTTCTCTTAACATTGACTAACTCTGTCTAAAAAAACATGTCAGCTACCATGTGGATGCCACGTCAACAATTTTATCCGGAGTTAGTCAGGATAACGAAAGGCTCAATGGTATCCACTTAAGTGAAAGTTAGGATTAATAGTGGCCAATAGTAAAGTTGGGATTAATAATGACCAATAGGTGAAAGTTAGGATTAATAGTGGCCAATAGTAAAGTTGGGATTAATAATGGCCAATAGGTGAAAGTTGGGATTAATAATGGCCAATAGGTGAAAGTTTGGATTAACAAAATCCAATTTCCCTTAAGAAAATTAAAATATTAGAATTACATACCGTAATACCTAATCGATAGCTCTAGAAGCTCTTTGAACATTCTTCATAGCAAATTGGTCTCAATTCACGTTTTTAAGTTTTAATCCATCTAACTATCTTATTTTGAACTTTTTTAAAATCACTAACTTAAAATACAAAGTGAGCTTTAAATTTTTTTATTCCATCTAATCTATTTAACTATAAACCATCTAAGTATCTAACAACAAATCCTAGTCGGCCATGCCGCCCTTGCCCATGGCCGACTTTGCTTTCTATGCCTTTGTAGATTAGAAAAACTTTCTAATATAACATGAGCCTAATTATTAATACGATCCTAAAACATAAAAGTTTGAGATGCTATATATGCATATAGCCAGGAATATATGTGTATATACATGTACATAATATTGCAGCTGTTAAATCAATGGTTCCGAAATAACGTAAAGAGGGTTAGCTTTTTGTATGGTGATCCCAAACCTCTAAGTCAAGTTCCCAACTAAAATTATTGAGTAATGAGCCCAACACTAAGGGGATGACACGAAGAGCAAGTGGCATCACGAGGCATATTCTTCGTCCACCTCCAAATGGTATTAGCTCAAAATATAGTCCTCAGATCTAGCTAACATCAGTAGGAGACACTGTAAGAATCTTTCTCGCTTGAACTCTAGCGAGTCTTCCCAATTGCATGGCCGGGTCTTGTCCTATGGCCATGCATTCACAAGAACCTGTGTTCCATTTGGGATGACGTATTCATTGAGGTGGTTGAAGTGGTAAGGTCTCTTTTACCGATAATCTTTTCGAGCTCTTCTTTGGCTTTGTCCATGATGTGTGGGTTGCGTAATAGTTTTGTCATTGCCCATTCTATCGTGCTTGTATCAGGTCCAGCAACAAACATATCCTACATCATGCATATATAAAATCTATGTTAGCCTTTAAATCCCTTTCTTTCCTATATCAGTATGATTAGAGATGTGTGAATTAGTCATTCTAAAAAATATTATTGACCATAAAAAATTAAAACACATTGAAAATAACTTACTTACTCACCAAAAACAGTATCTTGATATGTGATCTAGTGAGCTTGTTTGGGTTATCCTGGCTTATTTTCAAACACACGTACATCCAATACGTACATTGGACAAACTGGCCTTGTAACAGTATGCCACGAGCTCTTTAACTTTCTAGCTCGTTCCGTAGGTACTGACCCACATCAAGGGATCTACATGATGAGACGTTGGAGTTTATTTATTTTGCGAAGGGTACGCCATTGGGTGCCGACAGGGAGACTGCGTACTAAAAAAAACATTGGGCGTGTAGCCGTGTAGGGAGATTGGGACATGACGGTTGCAGAAATCAATGTCTTTCTTCTGGAGTACTTCTTTGGCAGCTGCAGATGACTAGTGGGTGACTTGACCGAGTTTTCAGGACATTATCGAGCCATGAGTATTTGTGAGTTAGGCTAGAGATTTGGTGTGGTTGGTCAACTAGCATGTGGAGGTTACCGATGGATGATCGGCAACGGTGTCAGCCCTGGAGGTAGGTTCTTGGGTTTACTACTACAAAGAATTGAGTAAGCAACTCGGATAAATAAAGATAAGAAATATAAACACAAACAGTGACCGGAAAAAGTTCCAATTTCCATAATGTTCTATGTGTGAAGTAAACGTTAAGCTGTTTTATATGTACATGTTTATGATTAATTAATTATTTTCTCCGGTTGTACATGCAGTGGTAAATCCATAATATAGAGGCTAGGGGTCTAAATTTTAAAACCCTTCCGGAAGCCAAATCTTAAAACGCTTTGTTTCAAGGGGCCAAACCCAATATATATATATATATATATATATATAAAAAATCAACTACCGACCAACAAACCAACACTTCATAATGCTTCACCCCTGTGTACATGTGAAACACCCTGCATTATTCCTTACATGCACTAAATGACCGGATGTTTAAAATTCTAACTATTTTAAACAATATAATTAGGTCGTAGGTAAAGGTATATATATCGTTGTAAATACTTAAAATGTGAGTCATGAGGCATGACTATTGATACAAAATTCTACAACATTTATTAGTTAAATCAATCTCAATTGACACACCGAGGCTTCAAACTCGGCATTTCACTTCATATGAGTACAATAGTCTTTTCGTTATGTAAACCGTTGTTCCAAACAAAGCTAATCGAATGCTAACAAATGTTCGAGATTTTTGATACCTAGTCTCATGAATTTTTAAGGGCTATTAGATTTTAATAATCTGAAATTTAGTATATTGGCCGATATTAATCCCAACTTAAGAATTTTCATGTGACCGTTCCAACTTGTAAACTATTTTCCCCCATTGACCCTTTTGTAACGGGTCATTTTTGTTTCTCAAAAAACATACCTGTCGATTTTTGTATCTCATAAAAAACTTACATGGTCATTTTTGTGTCATGGTTAGAAAAGGCTCGATGAAAGAAAATATTTTACAAATTGAGACTGGCACAATGAATTTTTTAAGTTGAGATTTATATTAGCCATTATATTAATGTTTGGATTATTAAAATTGGGTAAATTTATAGAAACATAATCAAGTTTTGATTTTGTTTCAATTAAGTCACTCAAACATTGTTTTGTTTCAATTATGTAACTGATCTTTAAGTTTTGTTCCAATTAAGTCATTAAGACTTTGTTTTGTTTCAATAATGTAACTTATCTCTTAATTTGTTCCAATTAAGTCACTCAAACTTTGTTTTATTTTAAGTAAATAACTTAAGTTTACTTTAATGTTTTCAATCCTGGATATCGGGTAAAAATTTAATTGTAAAACATTTTTAAAACTAAAAATTTTTAGAAATTCCAAAAAATTAAAATAATGGCAAAAAGTTGTTTTTTTATATTATAACTTAGAGTGTTAAAAATCAGTTTACATGTTATCCAAGTTAATTAGTTAAGATTAGAAAACCTTCCTAAAATTAAGTTACCTAATTGTAAGAAAACAAAGTTTGAGTGACTTAATTGAGACATAACTTAAAGACAAATGATTTAATTGAAACAAAACTCAAAAATAAATTACCTAATTGAAACAAAACAAAGTTTAAATGACTTAATTGGACAACATGCATAAAAAGTTTGTTATGTTTATGTAACATTTTCCTTATTATAATCCAATAACCTTTTTTTAATGACCAACGACATCTAAAAAGATTAATATAAAAAAGTTAGTTTACAAAATTATACTTACTAACAAATAAACAAACTATTAACCACATTTAAACTAGGGATGGCAATGGGCGAGTTTGAGACGGTTTAAGTAATCACAACCTCAAACCTAATTAGAAATGAGTGACCCAAATCCGTCTAAAACATCAGTTTGAAATTCGAAAAAGTTAACGACATTAAGTGTTTTTGAACGACGGACCCACTTGAGGCAAACTAACTTAAATTTGGTACCACTTGAGGAAATAGATTGAGTTGACATTATTTTTCGCCACTAAGAGTTAGTTGAGATTATTTTAGGTCAATTTGCTTTTATGTAAATAAGTCCATTATAACACAGGTACCATTTATGTGATTACCTAAAAATTTAAAACACAACCAAACCACACCGTAGCCATCAGACCAACAATTAAAGTCGGTGCCCTAGCCTATCGATTCCACCCCCTTCTTCATTAACAACGTCGACTGCCACCTTCTGCCTTACCGTTCTCACCGATTGCACCTCCTCTTGCCACTATCACCATCGATCACCCTTTATCGCCCTTTATCTGTCGAATCCATGTATCAGACCATCACCACAATCACACTACACTAGTAACCATCACCGTACCTTCACCTCTTAGCCATTCATTGTCGCCATTCCTCAACCCTAAATCCCACTATCGCTCACCTCACCTCACATCTTCACATTGCGATCACCGTTCTGCTTCTGCTTTTAAACAAGAATCAAATCCAAGAAACCCTAAATCGAAGACGAAGAGGTTATGCAATGCAATGGTAGTGAAGACGAATTCGGTGGAGGTGAATGACAATGATGAATGTGAAGGCAAAGTATTCAGGAGGTGGATGTAGAGGCAAAGGCTGTCAGAGGTGGATTCGACGATGATTGTGGAGGCAAGAGGAGGTGCACACAACGGGAAGGATGAGGCGGACGATGTCAATCGACTAAGCGTAAAATATGTACAAAATGTGTCACAAAGATTACCTTATCCTCTACCCTCAATCTTTTTTTTTAATAAAAAGTTTTTGCACATTTCTCCTACAACAACTTGTCTAAAAACTTAAGCACGTGACTTAAGAGAGTGTAAATTGAACATATTTTCTTAAAGGTTCATCCCAACTTCTATGTATGTACATAGCATAAAATAACTTAACACTAACATCAATATGCTATATATATATATATAATATATTAATTCAATTCTCATATATATATATATATATATATATATATATATATATATATATATATATATATAGAGGGACACTCAAATGAGAACACCTTTTAACTTGAGTACAAAAAGTACAACTTTAACGAATCATAGAGGGGGTCAAACTGTTGAATTTTTTGTAATATAAATTGACTAAAATGCTTATAATTCAACTAATACTAACATATAATTAAAAAAAATATGATTCGTGATGTCGTTTATTAGAATGCATATATGCACCCAAAATGTGTGTTTGTGTACAAGTAATGTGGGTGCATATATGCATTTTAACAAACGACTTCACAAATCATATATTTTTTAAATAGATGTTAAAATTAGGTTAATTATAAGCATTTTGGTTAATTTATATTATAATAAATGCAACAGTTCAAGCGGTTCCTAAGTTGTTCTCAAGTTAAAAGTCCCTATATATATATATATATATATATATATATATATATATATATATATATATATATATATATATATATATATATATATATATATATATATATATATATATAGATTGGGGATTTTCTAAAAAGGCTCAAAACTCTAAGAAGTGTAGGAAGCAATCAACAACAAGCACGTGGCAATTAGAGAAAAAAAACACGGAGGGGCATCTTCGTCATTTATACGCGCGATGCTGAGATGTTCAGTTATGGTGTTTTTTCACAGCGCGATGCTGAGATATTCAGTTATGGTGTTTTTTCACAGCGCGATGCTGAGATGTTCAGTTATGGTGTTTATTTGGCGCGATGCTGAGATGTTCAGTTATGGTGTTTTTTCACAGCGCGATGCTGAGATGTTCGGTTATGGTGTTCTTTCACAGCGCGATGCTGAGATGTTCAGTTATGGTGTTTTTTATATGCATGTTGAAAACGCACAATGACTAATCTACCCCGGAACCTTATCGCGCGTCATTAAAAACATCATAATATTTACAATATGGCCACCGCGTTAATCTTGACCGTAAACACCCTAAATCTAACGTCCCAGATCGCTTCTTAGTCTTTTTAGAGTTTTAGCCATTTGTAGAAAATTCCTCCCCTATATATATATATATATATATATATATAGGGATCCATTCAAATGAGAACACTTTTAACTTGAGAATAACTTAGGAACCGCTTTAACTGTTGTATTTATTATAATATTAATTGATCAAAATGCTTATAATTAACTTAATTTTAACATCTATTTAAAAAATATATGATTTGTGAAGTCGTTTGTTAAAATGCATATATGCACCTAAATCACTTGTACACAAACACATATTGTGGGTGCATATATGCATTCTAACAAACGACATGACGAATCATATTTTTTTTAAATATATGTTAAAATTAGTTGAATTATAAGCATTTTGGTCAATTTATATTACAAAAAATTCAACAGTTTGACTCCATATATGATTCGTTAAGGTTGTACTTTTTATACTCAAGTTAAGAGGTGTTCTCATTTGAGTGTGCCTCTATATATATATATATATACACTCCAACTTAAGCTTGATCGATGACACCATTATATATGTATCGATCTATGAGTGGATCTCCACTTACTCCTATATATATATCATCATCGACTGTTTATAACTTTCGGTGCATTGAATCATTTTAGTTCCATTTTTGTTAGTTATGGTATTTGATTAATTAGCGAAAAGACCGTGGACACAATGAAAGGTCTTATCTTGAGTCATCACCACACTCTCGCGCGCGTGATTTCATTTCATTAATATATATTTGAAACTATAGAAGACCTAGCTATAAATATTGTACCTTACTATAAAATAAATTCAATTCTATTTAATTAATCTACAACACGTACAGCTGGCAATTATTGAATTGCTTTAGCTATATATTATATATAGTACGTACTACAACTTTTTCTGTAAACAATTCATTTCGTCTTCATTCCGTCTTAGGGAACAATATTGTGATGTAACACGTACTTTTTTTCTTTTTTAAACTCTTAATAATCAGTTTATTATTGTTGAATAAATCGTTTTTAGGTCTTCAAATACTCGAACAAAATGACTATCTTTCTTTTCCTGTCCCAAGTGTTTGTAGGAGAAAACATATATATATATATATATATATATATATATATATATATATATATATATATATATATATATATGGGGATGGCTAGAATAGAAACCTTGTTATATTGAGAAAACCCACGAAACCTTACCATAGCCATTGATCACACTAGATCAATGGATGAGATCATTTTGTTACTTTTAAAGACTTTTAATGAATAAAATAATAGGAAAAAAGGACAGAAGGGCAAAATAGACCTTTGTTATATGTACTTTTATGTACTTTTTTCTTCATCTCAGATTTTGTTTACATCATTTTAAAATTCACACATTATCTTTCTACTTTTTTTTAGTTGCAGGTTTCTCACACTTGAAATTTCAAAAAGCTTAAATCTAGATCTATCAAACAAATTCTTAAACCTTTGATTTGAACCAGAAAAGATGGACGAATTAAGCATTAATGATGAAGGTCGGATTTGAGGTTTTTTTATTATCGAGATCTTAAGATTAACACCAACACCTATCACTTTTGCTCCCACTTACTCCAGGTATTTTCTTTTCTCACTAATTCATGTAATTGAATAATCGATTTGTGTAGTATATATCGAAGATAGTGTATTAAATAACACAAAATATTGTAGATGAATTTGAAAATGATGAAGATCTGTAGATCTGAAATTTAATATTAAATTGAAAGCAAAAAAATTTTGAAATTGCGTAAATTATGGACAGATTTGTTTAGATTTGTAAATATCAAATTTAATATAAGTTTAATATAATTCTTATGTTGATAATTGATAAACAAATTTCGGTTACTTTTAAATGTTACAGTGATAAAAACTTGAAATTTGTTTACTATTAATTTGAATCAGTTGATGAATTAATTTGAATAAAAAATCTTAAAAGTCCAGGTCATAACTAAAACAAAATCTAGACTAATTATGTATTTTTGATAATATATGTAACAATATGTAACTTTGTTTTATTGGTTTTTTAATTTAAGTTAAATATATAATAATACGTAATACTTTTTATAGATATTTGATTATTTTTTTATATTCAAATATGTAACACGATGTAACCCGGTTGTTTAGATTTAGCGTTTGTTCTTCATGGGTTAGTTGGATCTTTACGATTTTTGATTGTTTTGAAGTAGTTGGATCTGCGCTTCAGGTTAGTTTTTCATTGCTTGCTTTTATTTTCTAATACTATTTATTGCTTGCTTGAATGAGCCCACATGCGTAACTCATACGATGTTACATATGTTAAATTATCTAATGTATGTAACTCATACGATGTTACATATGTTAAATTATCTAATGTAAAATATTGTTTAATTTTATTTGTTCTTACTCTTTTATATGTAACTTATGTAGTTTATGTAATATGTGTTTTCTTTGTAGGTAAAGTAACTTTTGTGTCAAAGACGAAGAGGTTATCAAGAACCGAAGCATGATTGAATCTATGTAACATATGTAACAATACGTCTGAACTGACATGTAATTTTTGAAGTTTTTAATAATATATGTAACATGATGTAACACTACGTCTTAATTAACATTTCAGTTTTTAATAAAATATGTACCACGGTATAACATATGTGACATGTATTTTTTATCTTTATTTTACATAGTTTTTTCTTTGTTTTTTGTGCTTAAAGTGACACAAACGTAACAAGTGTAACATCATGTAACAAGATGTAACTTATTGTTATTATACATATTTACTTATTGTATGTAACATTATGTTACAAACGTAACTTCCGGCAAGAAACGTTAAGAGATGGAGAGATCTTTGTAACCGTTTCATAATTTCGATTTGTCGTGTTTGAAGTGGAGAATTAGAAGGTTCTTCGATGTATGAAAGTTGATTCGAAGGAAGTTACTACATACTTCCATCATGAGAATGAAGTTCCTCTAAAATTTATAAATTAACAAAATGAAACATATATTAAATGCCAAGTTACACTAACTATAATAAAGGTGGTTAATAAAATATGTAACACGATTTAACATATGTAACACTCGTTTGAACGTAAATGAGTAATATATGGTCGAATGTCATGAGTGAGTATTAGTTTAGTTACTAATTTACTTATTTATCAAAAACCTCTATATAGTTAAAACTTCTTTTAATAGTTCTTTCGTCGTTGATGTATTATTTTATTTAATCTTCAAAACCTTCTAATTTGTCTTCTGTGAAGAAAATGAAATACTTAAAAATAAAACTAACTGGTTCGTTTGTTACATCATGTTACATATTTTATTAAATGGATTACGTTTGTTACATCGTGCTACGTATTATATAAAAACAAAACTGAATGGATTACGTTTGTTACATCGTCTGTGACATCTGCCCCGAACCCGAACCCGAATACCCGACTCGAACCCGGAGATGTTATCCTTTAAATTATAATCGTATTCATCTTCCTTCAAAATGTAACGTTTATTATTATTATTGTGAATAAACGCATTTAATTCTACGTTATTCCCGTCTCAATTAAATAATCGTATTAATGTCGCAACACATTCACGTATATCAAATAAATATTGTTGGAGCAATAAATCTCAAAATATATATATATAAATAAATATATATATGGTTCGTAAAGAAAATTATTAAAAACGTTTAACCAAAACGCTTCTAAGTCTCGAAATAGTCTTTTAATGGCTTAAACGAACTAAAACTATAAAAACGTCACTTAAATAATTGTTACGTTTCAATTTAGTTAGGTTAGTTAGTTAAAAGATATAAATACTTAACTTTGTGCTAAAACTGTCAAGTTACAAACTATTATTTAAAACTTACAACCACTAATTGAAACAACTCAAAAGCTGAGGGGCCATATCTGCAAATTACACAACCAACCCAAATTCCCCCCCTTCACCCCCGTATTTCCGGTGACTCCTTTTCCGGCCCCTTTGCCGGAATACACAGTTTCCGGCGAGCAAAAGAAACATGTTTTAAGTCATTTTTTTAACCCGATCAAAGCATGGTAAATGATTGTGGTCATGTCTCGGACCCGTGGTTAAAGTTAATTGCATTATAACTACTCAAAAGAACCGTTTAATCCAAGGTATCGGTTTGTATCAAAACCCATTAAACACAATCGAGCAATACGTTAAGTGTAATCAAAATAAAACAATAAAAACGACCCTTCCGCTGATTAAAAACGTACTATATCATTGAATTGAGCTTTAAACATCAAATTAACCTTCAATTAATCCAAAGTATTATTTGATCAATGTCAAACGTCCTCGGTTGTTTCCGGAATCAAATTGAAACAATTGAACTTTAGAAAACGATCCCTAGAACCCACTCTAACTCTCTGATAATCCAATTTCAATCAAAATCACCAAAAATTCATATTTTGATCTTTAAAACCGTCGCATCTTGTTCATCAGTTCATCGACTTATTTCTTCCTCAATCAAGTAAGTATTTTATATCAAAATGCTCGTGATGTATCGTAGATCAAAAGCCCTATACTTGTTCTTGTTTTGCTTCACTGGATTAAACGAATTGTATTGATTCGTGTTTTAGGGCTTGTAATGAAAAGGGTTGTTTTTGGTAAATAAAATACAAAAGATTTTAAAAACGAGTTTATTAACAAAAAGCTGTTCTGGTCTACTGGTTAGGCTGTGTTGGTTTGTACCCAAGGATCACGGGTTCGAAACCCACTGCTGCCACTTCTCTAAATTTTTATATATTTTCATTTCTTAAACATTTAATCTTATTTATCTAATAACCTAAAACATGTTTAAGTTAAAACTATTTTTATAAGTATAAAAACTCGTAGTTTCAAAATTCATAATAATACTTTTAATCTATAAGTAATATTACAAACATTATTCCGCGGGATACTAAAATGGATTCGTAATAAATAAAATATATATACGAAAATACAATAACGTTTCGTATAAATTCCCAAATTGTATTTCAAAACCCTAAATCCCAAATGGTATTTCAAAACCCTAAATTCCCAAATTGTATTTCAAAACCCTAAATCCCAATTTGTATTTCAAAACCCTAAATTCTCAATTTGTGATTTAAAACCCTAAATCCCCAAATACGAAACCCTAGAATTCGGACTTTTGATTCTTGTTACTGTTGTTTCATTTCTAAGTTAGGGTTTCTCCCAATTAATTAGGTGGTACTAATGTTTGGGCAACCCTCGGTGCTTTTTAGCTGCGTTTCTAACGGTTCGATTGTAATTACTTTTCAAGGTGAGTAAACTCACTCCCCTTTTTACTGTTTACGTTTTTGGGGCTGAAATACGTGTTTCTATAATACAACGGTTTCTTTTGATGTTTCTATTTTCGAAAATGAGATCATTAGATGTGTTAATCATGTTTGGCCGCATGTAGCAAAATTGTGTGATAGTCAATATTAGTTATATTATCTTGTAATTTCCACCGGACAATGTTAGCGCTAATGGCTTGACAAGCCCACCTACATTAATGGCCTGATAGGTGATTTGACCCGGCGATTCTTTGGTTGATTCTATGTTACTAGTTACTACATGTGATGCTTGATGCTACGATGCTATGTCCCTTAGATGCTTAAACATTTTTGATAACTTGCATATCGAGACGGTTAAATGACGGTTAAACGATGGTTATCAATAAATGTAACATGAGTTGGTTCCTCATGACTTGTTGCTAAAGGTAACCCTGCGGGGTCTATGATACTTGTTTCTATGTGTTTCTATGGTCACGGTTGAGATATATATGATGAAATTGCTATGCACATGAGATTGCGAAACACAATCTATTATGATCTCGGATTTTATACTATGTACTATTAATTGTGTTTTACTCACTAGCTAATTCTTTAGCTAACTTATTTTACACGTTTTCAGGTGGAGTTTGATTCGGTTTTGGTTCAAGACATTTAGGATGCTTCGGACTTAGAATAAAAGACAATAAATAGTATTTAATTGTCGGTTTCTGTTACGGTTTTTATGACTATTTAATGCTTCTTTATGTCACGACATTATTGCACAATTAATATTAAAATATGAAATTAGTGTGCCATGTGCTTTGTACTTTGATATCCGATTCACTTGACGCGCCCGGTGTTTTCCGCCGCCGGGCGGGGTGTCACATCGTGTTACATATTTTATTAAAAAAAACTCAATGCATTACGTTTGTTACACCGTGTTACATGTTTTAAAAAAAACAAAGATAAATGGATTAAGTGTCACTCCAGACATATTACATGCGTTACATCGTGTTAATATTTTATAAAAAATTGAAAAAAATACATGTCACTTCATATATAATAGTGTTACATATGTTACACATATTGTCAATCATGCTTCGGTTCTTGATAATCTCTTCGTCTTTAACAAAAAAGTTCCTTTGTTACATCATGTTACGTATTGTTTGAAAAAAAACAAAACTGAATAAATTATGTTTGCTACATCGTGTTACATATTTTATAAACAGAAAACTCAAATGCATTGCGTTTGTTACATCGTGTTACATGTTCTTTTAAAAACAAAACTATAAGGATGACGTGTCACTTCAGGCATGTTACATATGTTACATCGTGTTACATATTTTATTAAAACTTGATAAAAAAATACATGTCATTCCAGAAATGTTACATCATGTTACATATTTTTTTAAAATATAACAATGGATTACGTGTTGTTACATCATGTTACATATATTTAAAAAAAAACTGAATGAAGTAAGTGTCACACCAGATATGTTACATATGTTACATTGTGTTACATATTTTTTTGAAAGTTGATAAAAAATATACATGTCAGTTCATACACAGTGTTACATATGTTACATAGTTTCAATCATGCTTCATACATGCTTCGGTTCTTAATAATCTCTTCGTCTTTAACACAAAATTTCCTTTACCTTAAAAAAAAGAACATGTTACGTAAGTTACATATAAAAGAGTACGTATGTTACATCGTGTTACATATTTTATAAATATCAAAACTAGATGGATTAAAGTGTCATTCCAGACATGTTACATAAAAAATATATGCCTATAATATATACATCACAATTTCAACTTATTACAAGGTTCTAAATATCCAAACTAGATGGATTAAAGTCTAAGTCGAGACATGTTACATCTTGTTACATTATGCTACATATTTTTTTCAAAAAACAAAACTGAATAGATTACGTTTGTTACATCGTGTTACATATATTATATAAAAACAAAACTCCATGGATTACGTTTGTTACATCATGTTACATTTTTTTTAAACAGAACCTAATGTGACATCGTGTTACATATTTGGATCTAATAAAAGTTACATATGTTACATCATATTACATATTTTATTAAAAGCAAAATTACGTATGTTACATCGTGTTACATATTTTATCAAAATCAAATATCTATCAAAATGTTAAGTAGTGTTACATATATATGTTACATCGTGTTACATATTTGGATTTAAAAAATATTAGTCTTAAAAAATGTTAGTCTTAAACAATTATTTTTAACTCGTATGTAACATAGGGACATTAAACTTACTATAGCTAAAAACAACAATTATTTATGACAATTTGTGTTGTAATTTAAGATACGTAAGATATGTAAAGTATTTTTTAAAATATGTATATAATTTGAAGTACACCGTGTATATAATGGCTAAACGTGGCCCGTTTGAGAACCGCAAACTTACAACTCTCAAAGACTTTGATTACGTATTGCTTCTGGAACATATATGTAAACTACTTATACCAAACATATTACTCAAATTCAAATACAAAACACCATGCATCCAACTGCATATACAAACACACAGCATCAAACGTGTTTTTTTTATAATTATTTTAATTTATTTTATAAAACCACCTCTCCATTTAAACATTAATTCCCAAATAATAACAAAAACACATATCTATGAACAATTCTAACATAATACACGTCGGAAAAACAGAGCGTGGGTCAAGATGATTGATTCAAACAGAAACCAAATCAGAAAAAAGTGTGTGTGATTGAAAGTATATACCTTTGAAAACAAAGGGATTTTCTCCGAAGTCACGTCGGAAACTCCGGTTCGTCATTGAGAGTTCATGTCGGAAGCCATGGGAATCCATCGAGATCTGTACGGTTTGTAAGAAACTTTGGTTAAAACTCGTCGGTTCCGTTTCCACAACTACGGTTTTGGTGGCCATGGTTTTTTGGTCCAGATCTGTACGGTTTTGTTGACTGGATCTTGTTTAACTCATCAAAATCTAAATATTCAAACAACTAACAAGAATATGATTTCAAGCTTCAAGATCTCACCTTCAAGCTTTAATGAAGAAATAAACATTTGAATCATTGTATAGTTTTAAGAGAGAGAAAAAATAAATAGGGAGAGAAGCTTTTGAAAATGAAAGTTTGAAATGTAATTCATGTCAGATATTAAAAAAAAGGGTGAAAAGGATGGGGGACAAAATGTCAATTATACCCTTATAAGAAAAAGACAAAATAGTAAAGCAAATGCACATGTGGCTCAGTATCAACCACACAAATGGGTTTCGTGGGTTTTTCCGTTAAAATCGAGTTTGCATTGTATATATCTCCATATATATATATATATATATATATATATATATATATATATATATATATATATATATATATATATATATACAGGGGAAGGATTTTCTACAAAGGGTCAAAACTCTAAAAAGGCTAAGAAGGAATCTGGGGCGTCAGATTATGGTGTTTACGGTCCAGATGAACGCGGTGACAGTTTTGTAAATATTATGATGTTTTGGTTATGCGCGAGATGGATTTGGGGGTATATTTGTCATTGTGCGTTTTAACACCATAATTCTAACGCCATGGTGTTTCTTAGATCTGTGCGTTTTTAACACAAAATTCAAACGCCATGGTGTTTTTTACATTCTGAAATCATGGTGTTTTTTACAATTGAACTGATCACAGTATAAACAGTTGACGTTTTGGTGTTTTATTTCTCACACATTCTAACTTTCTCATGGTGTTTCTTAAATCTGTGTCTTCTGAATCCTGGTGTTTTTAACATTCAAACTGATCACTAAAAACACCATGATTCAGAATGTTAAAAACACAATGATTCAGAAGAACTAAACAGTGATCGGACATTCGTAATTAGTAAACGAAAACGTCAAAAACAAACAAAAACGCCATCGCTTTCAGTAATCGCCATAGATGAATGATTATGGATTCAAAATTAAAAACGAAAAACGTCGAAAACACGCCATACATGATGGGATGTTCGTAATTAATAAACGTAAAAAAACACCATAACTGAACATCGCGCGTATAATTGACGAAGTTGCCCCTCCGTGTTTTTTTTTCTCTCATGGCCACGTGCTTGTTGTTGATTGCTTCTTACACTTCTTAGAGTTTTGAGCCTTTTTAGAAAATCCCCAATCTATATATATATATATATATATATATATATATATATATATATATATATATATTGGGTCGTCGTAATTAACGTTTTAATGGCCCTAATCGAATTACAAAAAATGAGGCTCTTTTCGAAATTAGATATTTTATTAAAGGACGATAAGAACGATTGATCATCTTCCAATTTAAAGTTTTTTTAATTAACTGATACTCAATCTCATTTTTAGTTTCTTTTTTTTGAACGGCTAGAATTTATTAAAACGAACCACTAGCAAGAAGCTAGGGCCAAACAACGACAACCACAACCACAACATGACAACGTTACAGAGGGAAATTTACAAACGAAAAATTACACCACTCATGCCACATCAAATCTACTAATTTTGCCCTAGACTTCAACCACACAAAGACATGAACTTTGATTTTGTCTACGACATTCTGGACCACCACCGGGATACCGTTAAAAGTTCTATCATTTCGAGCAAGCCAGATGTTCCCAGGGCCGGCCCAATAGGCCCAATGGGTAATTTTTTGGGTTTAGGCCCTCATTTTTTTAAGGCCCCAAATTTGAAAAAAATACCTATATAAACTATAAAGGGCATTTTTTATTGGGTTAAGACTAATGATAAAGAACCTAAAAGTTAAGGGAAAAAAAAGTGATGGGTAAATGACATTTCAACTTTATTTTTTTCTACTTTATATTGATTTTACTTATTTTTTTTTATAAATAAAGCATTATGTAAATGATTTTTTATACAAAATTAAAGATTACAATCTCTAGATATATCACACAAAGAATCTACTTAACTTTTTGGTTTTTATAATTTTTAGATTCAAAAAAAAGATCGAACGCAAAAAATAAAAACTTATGATGAAGATAAAGGCCTCAAATTTATATATCCGCTTGAGGCCCCTAAAAAGCTTGAGACGGCCTGGTTCCAGCAAGTCGCCATAACGATTGCACAAACTGCCATTTTCATTTTTAGTTTCTCAGTTTCACTTCGTTGGACCTAGCTAGAAAGTAAAAATAAACCAAATTAAATAAGCAAAATACCATTACCAAAATATATAATCAAACTTTAAAAAATTTGAGGGGTCTGGTTTTTGGGGCCCCAAGCCCAACGATCTTTCTCGCAATAAAGTCGAGATGACCCGGTTTAAAAGTACATGAACGATAAAAACTTGTCTGGTAATGTATAAAATTATGAAAATCGTGTTGATCATAGTTTGATTTGAGATGAACTAAATCTCTAAAAACATGAAGGAAGAGAAAAGAAATGAAATTAGTGTTTTGACTTTGATCAATAAGAGTATAAGGCAACACCACTAATGAAACTCGCAACACATATATAGTCTCCAATCGGTACTTACGTACGTGGAGCTTATTAATGCTTATAAAAGTATGTAAAGTAAACAACGTATCCCATGCAACTGTAAATAAACTTATCACATGCAATCATAACTTAAATAAAACCAACGTCATATATTCATCAACAAACGATCGAGCTGCATATGCATGCACGTATCAACCACATCTTGCCGTCTTTCCATTTCGTTGTCTTCGGCCGTACTACATCTCCTTAGTTCGTGTCAAAGAATACTCTATCCTTCCCGCTTGACTATGTTCTTTCACAAATTAGTCATTTCAATTAATTCAAGATTATATATTTATGTGTCTACTGCTACATTCACGTTTTATAAAAAAAAATTATATATAGATATTTTTTAAAATTTTGTGCCCCTGTCAAACGAGTGCTCTGTGTGGTCGACTAGGCCGCACACCATTTGGCCGCCCATGATTGGATTTACCTGGCGACGGAAAGGTGTTCGTTCTTCTTGAGGGGGGGGGGGATATGATCTAGGTGACCCATGAGTGGGACCACACACGTCGTCACACGACCCATTAGAGTAAGAAGAACCCGGCCATGCACGTGTCTGGATATATTGAAGACTTGGTCATAAAGTCCCATTCAAACCATGCTGCCATCTCATTTTATTTCCATGCATTTAGGAGCATAACTTGCATGCTTAACAATTACCAATTCTAATTCCCATGCACGTAGTTTAGTTTAGTAGGTTAGTTAGGCATGTTTGCATATATTTGTTTTCCTGTGTGAGTTGCATTGAAGAAAAATGAGTAAATTAAGTTTGTGTTTTAATTTAGTTCTATCTTTATCTTATTTATTATATGGAAGTGTTTGTCTACAAAAGGCTAATTACCTTGTTAATTAGATTCTATAGTTGTTTACCTCTGTCATGTTTATTTGTAACTTAATTAGTTATTTATATATTCTGATTAATTACTTAACATGTCATTATTATTTTCGCTTGCTAGCTAGTTTTTTTTTCAAAGAAACACAACTAAAAAGGCAAGCACATACATGTACGTATATACTTAATTTTAGTATATTTATATTAGGTTGATAATTTCGATTAAACTTAAGTAAAGTAATATTATCAAATCTAAGAGTAAAAGGCTATTTTAGAAGGTTGTAATTACTAATACTAACTGATTCACATTATTAGTTAGAAAAATTGCAGTTTATATATTGTACATATCTATGTGACAATTGATCTATGTACCTTAATTAATTTGTTATATTAGACCATTAAAATTCTTAAAATGATATGTGTATGCATGTTTGCTCCATCTCACTAGCTTTTATCTTTTCTAAATATTTACTATTCCGTTAGAGTGAGCCATAACAGGCCATGGTGAAGCTGAGCATATAATTTCTTGGCTCATTGATTTTATAAGTACGTCATTTGCATTGCTTTGGCTTTAGATGAACACCTTATTCATTAGAAGTATCGGTTTAAGGGTCTCGGTAGTTAATTCTTTTTTTTAATATATACTAGTTTTGGGCCCCCATGAAAATATTACGTAAACTGAGCTTGACCTCCTTAGTGTTTAAAATGTTAAGGTAAGTGATATACAATGTATTTCCAAGTGCTTAAAGTGTTTAAATATGGCATTTTATTGTTTTTTTATGTTGGAATACCATCATTTTGTTATATGTTTAATATATGTAGGTTTGGTGTAAATATTGATGATTTGGATAAAGTTCGGGGTTAAAAGTGATAAAAGAAAAATCAATGTCTGAAGGCGAGGTATCATACACCGATTTTGAAGTATCATATGCCAGTCAATGTATGATGGCAAAGTATGAACGGGATATGACAGATAGAATTAAGTGGAGTATGCAAATATGAAGGCGGCGTATGATACGTTGATGTCAGCTTAACAACGTCGATGTTTTGAAAATCTGCGCAAATTCATGATCCTTGCCATATTTAAAGGGAAGCCTAGGGTTTTCTAAAGAAATTGGATGTTCACCGGCCTCTAGCCTCTAGGACGATTTTGGGAGTTCTCTTGCACCATTCTCTTCCTTATAATCATCATTCCATTGAAGATCATGTAATCCCAAGCCGAAATTGAAGTTATGATTGTGAATATGCAAGGCTAATTAAACCACCCGTTATCAACTCCGGCTGGATGGTTAGTGATTAATTTATGTGTGCTTAGGTTTTTACTTGGTTGGGCACAACCTTTAAATGTTCTTGGTGTTTGAATGTTTGTGTGTTTACCTTTTTCATTGATTAAAACGATTTGGTTAACTGTTTTGAGAATTTGTTCATCAAGTTACTAGTGCTAATTATTAATTAACTGAATGAAGTTTTTACTACATTATCTATAATTGATGTTTTCTAATAAAATAACTAGGTCCAACATTAGTTAGTCATAATCTTCTAAAGACATTAATTGATTTTCGTTGATTTCGGTTCTACTATCTAATTGAACAACCTATTATGTAGTTGGTAATCATATTTCAACAAAATTGATAAACGAGTTATGTCTATGTGACTCATAGTTGGTAACCTTAAATACACATTTACGTCACTTACTTGAAACCCGGATTTGATCCATTTTCAATTATTACATCACAACCATTTTACTTTCTTACAAGTGTCTTTCATTAATTTTTAGTTTAATAATCAATCTAAATCTTTTCAAAGCGAAGTGGCAATAGTAAATTTATTTAATTAAATCGTTTGAATTCTCAAATCAAATTGCTTACAACACTGACCACTGATTCCATGTGGTTCGACACTCTATTTACCCAAGCTAGCTAAGATGATTAGAACATTTTTTTATATTTATTTTTTACTGGCTCTTCGACCACTAAGGATGCTTAATGCCACTTCGCCAACTGGCGTTACCTGCGCTTTCATGTCTCTAAGTGTGGTCAGCACTGGGTATTTTCCGTAGAGTTACGAGAAAGAGTTGGGGTCAATGAAGTAGGTGAAGTGGTTGGATTTTGCGAGCTTCCCACCACTGCTAGATGTGATTTAAGTTCAATGGCCTTATTTTCAACTAGTCGATCTATAAAATAAACTTAGGCCCATAATGCCCACTTAAACATTAAACGTTTCCCTCAAACTCTCAATCCTAAGACCCAAGCTGTTAAAAACAAACCTCACGCTATCAAACCACTAGACCACGTACCACCACCACCACTACTTGCGTGCCGACCACATGCCGCCGTGACTTGGACCCACCACCTCCTAGGTTTGTTTTACAATTTACTCAAGTTAGTTTTTTTATTTCAATTAGGAATTTAGGTTTAAAGGGTTTAGGGTTTAATTGTTAATTGAAACCTGGAGTTGTTGCTAATGATTTAAAATACTAAAGAAACAACTAAATGAAAATATTTAAGTATCCATGACCGCAAAGAGTTTAATTGTTGAGAAAAAATATCTAGTTTTATTTATGTATAAGAACAATCTTTAAAATGCATGAAGAAAATTTGACATTGAATGCTTTTATTATTTGACCCGACACGAACCGAAACCGCCGATCGAACATATAACCTGAAACATAGCATTAGGAAAAAAGTTATGGGTCTTTTAACTTTCAGTTTCCCTTATATAAAATTCATGGTTTCTGGTCTTAACAATTATTTCTTAGGTCATAACCCGTAATCAAAATCGTATCTTATGAACAAACCCAAATGATACAAAATTATTACAAACAACATACGAAAGATCGTATTTTTTTCATTAAAAGTTGGCTAATTGAGTGGAACCCGGATCATACAAAACTAATACAAGCAACATAAGAATTGAAAGATTATGTACTGCAACATTAAAAGTTGGCTAATTAAATGATTTGTAGCCGGGAATAATTAAAGTAACCTTTGCAATTAATCTATTTGTTACCTGTTTTTATGTTCTGATTTAATTCCGTAAGCATATGACACCCATATATTTGCAAATTTTGGTTGCATGATGATGTCTTTTATATATTATTTTGTAACTTTATTAAGCATATGACTGATATATACGTACCTAGCTACCAGTTTATTGTAAAAACGTACGGTTTTATATCGAATTTAATTTGTAAAACTTAATTATTTTAGCAAGGATTCTGTAGCTAGATCTTTATTAATTCTAGAAGGGCTAAATAAAATCAAGAGATGACTGGATGTGGAGACAAATATTAATTATGATCAAATCTTAGTTATTTCAACTATATATTGCATTGAAGTTATAGGCAAATTTAGAGATGTGCATGGTATACTTTTGAAGCCAATAGCTAGCTCAATCCAGGCACTTATTAAATGTTGAATGTCATAAATTTGTGGCCTTCAATATTGAACTAGCTAGCTCCTTTACTTCAGGCATGGATAAGTTTCCTGTAAGTAACGTTATTAGAAGATATGAACAAGAAATAAGTACGTACGTAGTAGCTAGTGAACTGAATAAGAAGAAATCAATGCCATTTTAACATGATAACCGAGTTGTGAGTTGTACGTAAGTACGTTTTATAAATTAATTGTACTGTTAAATGCTTTTCTTGCTCTACAAATAATTAATCATGCAAGTTCGAAGAAGCACGAATAGCTAGTTCAAAGAGGAAAGAGAACAGTTATTGAAATGGTCTAATTAGATTGGATATTTTGTGTTTCTTTCATGATCTTTTGTGTCTTACTTATACATATTGCATAGACGTTGCGTTAACCTGTGTCAAACTTGTGATCGATGACGTGCGCGTGATTTAAATACCTTCTTTGAAGGTATTGAAAACTTGGGTTATATATCTTATGCAGTTTATGAGGTGGATATAGTGCTAACCTTGGGTTCCAAGAAACATATATAGGGACAACTACTTTGAAGGTATTGAAAACTTGGGTTATATATCTTGATTGCTTTTTCTATTTGTTATGAAGGTTTTTTTTAATGCTAAGTACTGTTTTTTATCGATAAACATGAAAGTTATTTACGTAGAAATATAATGTAACATGCAATAAGTTGCGCCGCTAATTCTTTTTGGATAGTAAAACCAAGTCATTTAAACACTAAATTCATAAACCTCGGGGTCATAACAAAGCTATGCATAAGCCGTTGGACTCGATTAAGTACCTCTATAGCCTCAGGTGCAAGAAATCCAAAGGTACATCAAATGCAAATGGAACGAATACGTGTTGGTTGTCAATGCATGTTTTCTTGTGTTTAACCATTTTACAAGCAACAGCTTTTAAAGTAGTTTGACTCACCATGAAAACACCATTTCCCAAGCTCACTAGTATCATAGTGGGGAAACACATGTTAAATCCACACATGCGTGTTTACCTTATGTCCATCCAAATATCAAAATGTCAGCCGATCTGAGTGCTGATTTATCTTCCGACGGGTCGGTCAAGAAATCCACACGTGAAGGTTTTAGAAGGTTATAAATAATTGATTGTGTAACGGGTTGAATTTTTAATGCTCAACCTGTTTGACCCGTCTCCCTTATGAACAAGTTTCTTAATTTACCGGTATGACCGTTAACTTAAAAATAAGGCATCAATCGACCATTAACATTTGTTAGAAGCTACGGCTAATGAGTTATCGTTTTGACCCCTAAACATATGGCTTTATTATCATCACTTCAGATGGTGGAACCATAAAATGACGGTTGTGAATGCTCCAGCTAGTTCATGGTAAATTTTGCAACGGTTGAAAATTTGTACGATCTTGATTCAACTTATGGTCTCATTGACTTTGTATGCATAATTTAGGTTATTTGTGCAAGTAAGAAAAAAAACTAGAAACGGTATAAAAAAGCAATTTTTTAAACTTTTGAAATTAACAAGATTTACCACCCTTTGCGACAAAAAAAAGCGCAAAAAGGTATTGGCGTTGAAAGGCAATGGCAAATGAGACAGTAGTAAAACGATGGCAAAACTGCGGTCACAAAGGGGTGGCAAACCGGTTTTATAAATATATGCCACTTTGAAAACGTACACTCGCCAAATTCGATCGCAAAATACACCTATAGCGAAAGGGTTTGCAAATGCTAAGGCTCTTATCACGGCACCATCTAAAGATCCTTAAATAGTTTGAACTAGCTAGTTACATATTTTTATCAAGAAGATTTTCTAAGCATATTTATGTGGGTATCATCTAAGCACTTTAATTTTTTTTAATGGAAAGCAGAACTTTAATTTGACGCCGTTAAATAAAAAGAAATTTAATCACTTTTGGTTATCAATAAAAGTTAAAATTAAACCATTTATCTGTGAGATGTTTGACATAAAAGACCTTGAAAACTTATATATATAGTACGTTTGAATTAGTGGCAGCAAGCACAGTTTTTAGAAAACCGGTTACTTATTTTAATATGTGTAACATTGATTGTATTAACCGTTATTAATTACAACTTAAAATTTCCTATGTGACAATCTTAAATTATAAACTATTTTCTTTTATCATGGAGCCTTTTATAATTGATTTTTTTTTCTCAAGAAACCTACATGGTTATTTTTTGTCTAAAAACAAATATACCTCTCCATTTTTTTTCAATATAAAATGCCCGGTAGAGGAAACTAATTTACAAGTTAAGATTGTCACGGGAAATTTTTGTGTTGATCGAGATTAATATACATCGACAAATACCTTTTTAATATTTTTATTTAACTTTTCTTTTCAAAATATCATTTAATGTAATAAGTTAATTAACACTTTAGCTAAAAGTCGTTTCTTCTCCCTTTAAAACAACGTTTATCCTTCAAATGTTTCAAAAACATTTTTTTCTTACCGTAGTTTACAATCCGTCTCAATTAACTTTAACGCATTAACACCATTATTTGATTTCGTTAACAGTAAAACCATTTTAGTCATTTTATAACAACTAATTGTATAATAATCTATATACTTGGTGGTTGGTTATACATGATTTAATTTTGAAACCGGTCTGACCATTTAGACCAGATAACCAACAAAGTTGCGGATTCAACGAGCGGTTAAATTACGAAGTACATTAACCCCGGCCTCATTTCATTGAGTCTCATTGTGGTATATATAGATTTACCTCGACTTGAATATAGATGGATTTTTGAATCTGTCTTAATATTTTTTTTTATCTCAAAATAGCAAATCTGATACACATAATAGGGGTGTACACGGTTCGGTTTCAAACCGCGAAACCGTCCAAACCGGTCATCGGTTTGGTTTTGCGGTCGGTTTATATTTATACAAAAAACCGTTCGTAAAAAACCGGACCGGACCGTTATGAACGGTTTGGTTTACGGTTTATACCAAAAACCGTTTGTAAAAACCGGATCGGACCGTTCGCGCACGTGTGTATATATATATATATATATTATATCTCATATATGAGTTCTTTTAAGTAAAATATTTAAATATGTATTAGTTTGTTGGTGCTAAAATAAGTCATAACTAGTATATCGAGCATACACATATATAATATCATTATATATATTATATATACTATCATTATATTGTTACAGCATATGTAATATTGCAATATTCAGATATATAATCCATTTTTAATACCGGTACGTTTGAAAGTTTATAAGATTTTGACAAGATTTTGGGATGTTTTTTAACGCTTTTAAACTTGGACTATAAGCTCAAACCGCAAATCCAAACCGGACCAAACCGCTCGTATGGTTCGGTTTAGGTTTGGTTTTTTACTTTAAACGGTTCGGTTTTGGTTTTTAATGGTAAAAAACCGCAAGTAACGGTTTGGTTACTGTTTTATCCAAAAACTGTAAAAACCGAATCGCGAACACCCTAACACATAATTCCTAAGATTAATTAAAGAGTATGTAGGGCACATATATAATGTACCATCCTTACATTACATTTCTTTATTCTTGTAAACATGCATATATGCTTTATGATGAATATACGTTTAAACTATTTTGATGAATATGAATATATATGGATGACCTAAGATAATGAGTGCATTCGAGCAAGGGAGTTTGCATAGTACGACGTGTATTTATATGGACCGTCTATTTTGATCTTGGAACTGTTTCGTGTCAATTGTTTGTACAACCATCCAAGATTCCAACCAACACAGGGACATGACCATATCGTTTCTAGATGCTTAACAAATGATGTAATTTCTTCGGACCCCATCATTTAAGGGCCCTTAAATTTATAGTATACCGTAATATCATACTATGAATATAAAATTTTAGTTTCAATGCGATTAAATATAAAGCTCATTAATTTCTACATTCATGCTCATACTTACAAACAAATACGACAACTTTGATGAAAATCTTAATAAATATGAAGATATAAATTTATATGAACAAATTAACATAAAAATTTCAGTTTATTATTGTCGGTATTAAGTCCGGAAAATAAATTTATATTATTTTTTCAAAAAGACCCATATTTTTGTGGTTTGATTGGGGCCATTTAAAATATTAAGACGCTGTAATAGAGAAACAATCAAAAGTTGACACGTGGCCCAAAGTATATAAAAATGAGTTTGCTGTAGGTAGACAATATGTAGGCATAGTTGATGTAGTACCAACATCTTTTTCATGTCTTGCAAACTCTTTTGCAAATATGTGGTAAAGGAATACTGAGTTTTCAATCTTTTGTAGCTTCCAATTTTATGAAACTTGATTATCTAAAGATCCTTTCTTGTAAAAAGAAATATATAAGCAAATAAATAAAAAAAATTGAATTTTAATAATTTTAATTTAACCTATTGACCATAATTAGTTCTAACTCAGAATATGTACCTTCAATTTTAAATTTGAATATATTTCATTTAGTGATTTTATAGTAACTGAAAGTTAACCCCGTTAATTAGTTTCTTTTTCTGCTTAACTTAAAATCATCGTTCATATGTTCAAGGAAGACTTTAGGGAAGATAACAAAGCTCAAGAGGTCGTTTTTGAAGTCGAGATTAATGTTTTTGTCACATAATTAAACAATGAACATTTATCATGAAACAACTAACGAGCCTAACTTTCCGTATGTATGAGTTTGGTATAGGAGCATACATCTAATGTTAGAATTGTCTTGAGTCAGAGATAATCGTGGATAATAGGTCTAAAGTTGAGTTTATTAAAACTTTAAAAGCTAATTTTTCAATAAATAAATATCATATGTTAAATTTTGTATGTGGATTAAGTTTCTTTTGACTTTTGAGTACTACACAGGCTAGGCTGTTTGTTTAGTTCTATTTAAAACGGCAAAGCAAGTGACTATGACTAATCAGGATAAGAAATGTTTTCTCAACTTTTTTGATTTGTTAGTTACCGGCTTCTTTAAATTACGATTTCTATATATAACTAAATTTAGAACCAGGTCGCACGTTGCAGCGGCTGAGTAATTATATGGCCGAGTCTTGCGTATGTGACTTCATCACATGTGTTGATAAAAAAATTCTCATGTCCCGTACGTCATGGCGCAAAGTAGAATAAAAGATCAAAGTCGAAACTCATCAGGGACTAAAATGACATTTAGTAAAAGTCGGGGATAAAACCGTTAATTAATACGTCAAAAGTCGGGGATTAAAACCGTAATACATTAAAGTAAAAAATTTAAAACGCTACGGCGTCAGGTGACTAGCCAGTACAAAACACCGACCCTGTCAATTATCAGATATATAAATAAGTTTAAGCACAATAGTTCTTAGTCTAGTGTCAACTGTTAATAGTGTATGATCCTCGAAAAATGATTGTGGGTTCAATCTTATTTGAGATATGAGATGAAATAAGTCGTGAAAAAAAATAATTAATGTTAAAAAAATATAATAAGTTTAAGCTTCTTTTTTTTGACATGATGAATGTTAGACAAAAAGGCGTTTTTGAGTGCCTACGAGCACCTCATGGTAAAGATTTTCTTCTTATTTCGAAAGATGGGTTGGACCAATTTACATTGTCAGTGGAGTTTTATACTATTCTTATGTATCGCCTTATGATTCTCATATTTCCGGTTCATATGATATGTCATGTTTATCACAAGACGTGTTTGGACTTTTTTGGGGAGCATGCGGGACACTGTAACCGAGGTTCAAATACATGCATGCTTTGGTTAGGGAAGTTCTTCTTGCCATATTCAGGTGTGCCGAGATATCGGTTAAGAAAGAACCACATATGAGTTTCTTGATATACCCATTGGAAGGAAGATCTACACTCAAACTAGTTGCAATTTTGGCCTTTGAATGAATAAGAGTGAAACACACATGCGTGGATCTAATCGGGGTTTCCCCTCTTGTACGCTTGGGAATTAGTTCTTTCACGACGGGTCAAGCTGCCATAAAAGCGACTTAATGCAAAGTGATCAAACATGAGAAAACGTGCATTTACAACCATCACGTGTTTATACCATTAATTTGCATTTGATACTTTTGTTTTTTCAGCTCATGAGGCTGTGAAGCTACTCAGTAGAATCCAATGGGTCATGCATGGTAATGTTATGAACTTAAGATCTATGAATGTAGTTTTAAAATACTAGGCTGTTCTATCTAAAAAGGAATAGCGAAACAATTTGTTATCCATTTACCTTCAATTTCAATGTAATAACATGCATACCTTCTTAGGCTAAACATACATATTTATATATGTAAGTCGCATGTAAGATTACTATATATTAATTTACAAACTTGATGAATAGTAAAATGACATTTGTGTAAATAACTTGACTTTTAAGGCAATTTTGGTTATGTGTTTGCTTTATCACTTAGTTTCCCCCTTCCCATGTTTCTTCTTCCTCATTTCAATGGGAACTTGTTCCGGTCGTTTCACCAGCCATTTTGGCATCCTTGAATGTCGTCGGGTATTGTTAACTTCCCCACCATTCTTGTAACTATCACATGTAATCCGCGCAGGTGTGTCCGCACCCCTTGAGTAGACGAGAATGAAATGGTTTCTCGGAGCAACCCCAAGGTTTCTAGACCCAGAAGTCAACTTTCCCATATGAGTATTCGGTATATGTATAAGTCTGTGGGAAGAGTGAAAGGTTCATCACTATTGAGGATCTCCCCCTAATTATAGATAGGTCATCTGGGGTTCACTGCGGTTCATCCCTCTAATGTCAAAACTTTCGGATCTCTTTCCTTGAAGCCTTCTATCAAGTAAGGTGTGCAAGCCAACTTTCTATTTAATGGGGCAAGAGTGCAACCTGAAAGTCACTATATGTCCGTATGGGTCGGTCTTTTCCTTCACCCCAGATTAAAAAAAGTAAAGCGGGAAGGGCGCTGCAGATGTCCGGAACGGTGCAGAAAAGAAAACCAAAATCAAGATGAATGGAAGATGCCTCTGTAACTTGCCGAAAGAAAAAAAGAGTAAATAGTATCCCAAGGAAAAAAGAAAATGACACACTCACATTTTGAAAGACTTTAAGAAGAGGGGCAACAGTGAAGATGCCAAGAATGGCCGTATATATGATGATTACTGGTCTTAACACAACTAAAATGTTAAATGTTTAAATCCTGAAAGAGTCGGATTATGGTGTACTTATTTCTAAAATTTTAAGAATGATGGGTAATAACTACACTGGTGGACTATGTACACCGATGGAAATCAGGAGCGGACCCACATAAGGTCGACAGGGGTCGACGGACTCTAGTTTTTTTATTACCGACCTTATTGTTATTTAATGAAATCCTTGCCCATTTAATTTTTTTAAAAGTATTAAAAGTTTTTAAATATACAATCACAAGGTTTTATTAAAAATAAAACAATTAAATATTTTTCTTAGTTTTTTGTGAGTTGTACTAATAATAAAATTAGGGTTGTTGGGTTTGCATAATAAACTATTAACCAAAAAATATGTTGGCCCTAACCCAATATCTAATTACTACCCAAAAAAGTTATCCCGGCCCCTAATTTGCATAGAGAAAAATGAGTTTATATGAATGTGTCTTCTTGTTAAAAAGAGAAAAATGAGTTTACATTTGATAGGATGATAAATTTTCTGTCATTTTGATATTTGGCTAAATGCTTGCAAGAATGGGTCTTGCTTTTTCCACTTCCTGCCTACTTGATGTGTGATGGATTGCAATTCCGTCCTGTGTCACTTATGGAATTGAAGAGACTATTCAACATTTTCATTAAAGAGGAAAAAGATTCCATATCAACCTTTTTTGTTAATAGTTTTCACTATGAACTAACTACCATGAAGGATGTGTTTTTATATAGATGGACTCTATAATTTTCCACATTATTGACATTTGGCACCATTAAGTCGAACTTCATTTCTAGAAACCATATTGGCCGGCTTATGTTTTCTTTTATAAACTAGATATATGGTTGTGCCGCATGATGTGACGGACGGGTCTGGTGAATGTAACTTTGTTACATGTATTGGAAAAAAGTTTTATGTCTCGCACGTTACCGTGAAAATTCATAATACGTCATGTATTAAAAGTCGGAGATATATCCAAACATAAATGTTAAAACGATAACTAACTCAAATTTATGGTGTTAAAGTTGTAAATATGTATGTAAAACTATGGTATGGGTCAAAGCTTTAAGTTAAGTAACTCATCAAGAGTCAAAATGATAAAATCTTAAAGTTGAGGGATCAAAGTTGTAAGTTGGCTAACTCGTCAGGACTCGAAATGATAAAAAGTCAAAGTCAAGGGAGTAGGACCAAAATCGTATAGATGTCAAAGTTTAGTAGGGAGCTAAAGTCGCCAAAATACTAAACTCATCGATGGAATTTCAAAGTTGAGTTGTACACATGTCGAAGTAGAGTAGGTAGTCAAAATTGTAAGTTGCCTAACTTATCAAGAGTCAAAACGATAAAAATTCAAAGTTAGAGGGTCAAAATTGTATATGTCAATATTGAGTTATGAGACTAAATTTGCCAAAGTTGGAGGGCCACACATTTTGAACAACCAAAAGCCTAATGATCGACCCCCACCGATCCCTACCCCACCCGAAAACCTAAACACTTCCTACACCCCCACCCTACCCACAAACAAAAATCATGAAACCCTAACGCAGAAATCTAAATACCCACCCAAAAACCTAAAACGCGAAAGCTAAAGCGAAAGACCTAACCTGAACTAATGGAAAAGGATAAATGCTAAACTCACAACACTAAAATCTAGACTCTTATAACTAAGGCTGGCATAAGTTTCATACACAACATGAAAAGAAACAAACAAGATAAACCCAAACACGAACACAACACGATAATTTATCGTGTTATTTTTTATAAACATGAACACAATAAAAAAATAGGTTATACGATAAGACACGATAAAAACCCACTTTTAAAAAAAAAATTCAAAGAAATTGATAAGTCTTAAATATTAAATACTACTTAACAAGATAATTTTTAAACAACAAAACCACAAAAATCCATAAAAACAATTTTTATCCCTAATAATACTTGATAAAATAATGTGCAAAAAAGATTAAAAGTTATTAAAGTCCATATGAGACTTTGATATTTCTACTCATCTCCATAAAGTTTATATGCGGCTACATTCTCCACCTACTTTTCTTGTAATTAAATATTAACAGATGACATATCGTGTTAACATGCTTTTACCCTGTTAACACACGTAGTGACGGATCTAGAAAAAAAGTTCAGGGGTAGCAGAAACTTGGATTTTTGGACCTAAAGATATACCGATACATAGAAGTTATAAGAAAACTGAATTTTTACACTAGTTCTACACTTCGCCGCAAAAGTTGAGGGGTAGCGGCCACTACCCCCGCTAGTACTGTAGATCCGTCCCTGAACACACGATAGTACGTTAACGTGTGCTTATCGTGTTAACCTATTAACGACATGACAAATGTTAAAGTCAAACACAAAACTTATTATTCCGTGTCACATTATCGTGTCCGTGTCAGAAATGTCAATCCTACCTTAAACTAAACCCTAAAATGTATACCCTAAAACTAAGCCCTATAGTTATTAATCCACATACGCTAAATCCTAAAGTAAAATTGAAAAAAAAAAACAAAATTAACTAACTAGTTAATAAAAGAAAAAAGTGTATAGTCATATTAGATACACAAAATTTGTTGTAGGTGGATTGGTAAAGCACATGCGTTGAGGAGCTGCAACGAATGTTTTCTTTTTTTTTTTCTCTTCAAAACTTAAGGGCTCGAAATTATTCCCTACTAGCTTCCTCGATAAAAAAAAGTTCCTTATTAAAGTTTTCACTATGAAATATGAAGTGAATTGATGATGAGTCTAAAGGTATAAAGACATGTTCTCTCAAGCAAGATCTAGGTTAACACTAACGAAAGCTAGACATTGGCAACAACGTACAATATGGATCGAAGTGTTTCAATTCGTAGATGATCATCTCATGGCTATTGAGAACGAATCAAATCAGATGGTTCTACTTTCTGACTTGCTTATATTTGTTCTTGCCCTTAAAATTAAATCAGCTGATTTGTAATTTGGATTGAAATACAACTCGATCAGACAAATATATATCCCATACAAATATTAGGATCACTATATATATGTTTCGTATTTATTTAGTCGATCGACCTCACAAAGACGCAATGAAATCTCTAAGATCGAATTAATATTAAAGAACGTACAAAGCTAGAAACAGACCAACAATTCATACTAAACATTAAAGATGATTAATTACATGCATGTTGACATGATCTCTACGTAGTTTAGTATTTTGATCCACCTTATAATTTCCTATCTCTAATGACACATTAGTATGACATAACAGATGCATCTACAATAGGTTAATTATATAGTATGATGAATTAAAAATTATATTTGAATTCGATCCATATTCTAATAAAAATCCATGTACTCGATTCGATTAAATAATTCGAATTCGAATAGATTTGAATGTATTCAATTCGATTTTTTTTAATAATAAATAAACAATGGCAGATCAAACAACAATATAAGTGCAACATCTCACATAAATTTAACACCAACATAACATAAGTCTAAAACATCACCAAATAATGTGCAAAACATCAGCATATCAACAAGTCTAAAACATGACAAAAAAACATGTTAAAAAAGATTCTTTTTTTAAAAAAATTGGGTGTTTTTAGAAGTTGCAGTTGTTTTCGGGAAAATAATCAGAAGAAAGTTGTTTATAGTGAATCTGATAAATGAGCTAAGGGATCCAAGAAAAATGATAGACTTCGGTAATTTAAGTAGCGGACCCTATGCTTGAATTAAACCAGTATGCAACTCACAATATTAAAGTTGAAATGATCGACAACACCCTGAATTTGCTATTTAAAGTAGTGAAATCTGACTTTTTTCTTGAAGGAGCTAGTTCAACTATTTTGAGTTGGAATTTAAAAATAAAACAATAGCAGTAGAAGGATTCAAGCTAGAGAACTTTAAAAGACATACCTTACCAAATGACCTGCAAGTATGTTTTCAGGTTTGGTTTGGTTCGGCTGATTGAATCGTTTCATACTAGGTTTAATACCCGTGTGTTACACACGGGTTAAATAGTAATATTTATAAAGAAATTATAACCATTATATTTAACAATTTGTAAATATATAACATTTAAGGAGTTGGCTCCATCAACTTGCATGGTGAAAAATTTAGCCAAATTTTACCTCCCAAACTTCCTATTATAGAAAAAAAAATCCCTCCAAAAATTGCCCCCTAAAAGTTTGATTTATTAGATAGATTGTCAACATAATGTTTCGGTTTTTGTGTAAGGGCTTTCAACTAATAGAAAGGCTCTAATCCAAATATATTTTTTTAATATAAAATGTGATAATGACATAATGGTAAAAAAGGAAACAATAACACTTTAAAAAAAATATAAATTAAATTTCAAAAAGGTGTTGAAGGGTTGGTGTTTATTTGATGTTTAAACACTTTATTTACATGTTTTTAGTATTAAATCTATGTGGAATAGAGTTATTTTGAGTAGGTTTTGTGTTTGTAGATTAAACACGAAGATTAGTGGAGATATGGACGTTTCGAGAGTGAAACCAGGAGATTAAAGAATGATAAATTGAAAAAATAAAGTTTCTAGGCAGGCGCCCATAGTCTTGTTCTAGGAGCCCAGAGCTCCTATGCATAAATTACATCAGAATGCTTGAAATTAAAGTTTCCTGACAGGAGCCCTGGACGCCTCTATAGAAGCCCAAAGTGCTCTTTGGACAATTTTTCTTCGATTTTTTTTACTTTGACGGGACTAAAAGGGAAAACCCCTACTTATCAAAGGGGGTTCGTTTTTTGGGAGAAAAAAAGGGCAACTTTAAACCTTTCTAGGAGAAGAACACTCATCAATCCATTATTCCAATCATCAAATCACTCTATGAAATCAAGAATTGAAGATCAAATCATCATCATGAGCGGCTAATCCACCCATGATCCACTCCAGGTGTAGGGTTTGTGTTAGTTAATGTGTTCAACCTAGGGTTTACTATTGTTTGATTTAAAACTTGTGTAATCATTCAGTTCAAATATTGTGTTGGTTTTGATTGTTTGAACGCTTGTTAGATACAAAGTTTGGGGTTTTATTGATTCATCTGACAAGCCAGGTCATTAGTGAATAACCATTAACAATTGGATGTTTAGGTATTTTTGTATTAATCTAATTGGTTTTTGTTTAGATAGCATCTTAGCGTGCGTTCTTCATTGGTTTTGTTTAATCATTAAGTCAATACAACCAGATTATAGGTTTGCAACTACCTATCTATAATGTTTAAACATATTTATGTCTATGTAACTATCAAACTGGTATACCCCTAGGATACACATTGTTCTTATAAAACTTGAACCTGAAGTTGGTCATTCTTCTAGTTATTGTTTTCAAATCAATTACTTTCTTTCGTTTGAGTTTTGTCTTATTTTTAGTTTAATAACAATAAACTATTTTCAGCAGTGAAAGTGACAATATAAGATAATAATTTACTTTTCTGCCAATATAAGTTAAAAAAACAAGTTCGTTAAACACCAACTACTAATTTCACGTGATTCGATAACCTTGCTTACCCTTGCTAATCTAAGGTGAATAGGATACACTTTTACATATATTTTTGACTCGTATCCACTTTCCGATCAAAATTCTTAAAACATCGGTTTGAATTAAAAAAAAAGTTAACGATTGTGAAATACATTTAACAGCGGACCACTGGGGACCAATAAAATTAAATTTGAGACCACTGAAGTGAATAAACTAAGTTGAGATTATTCTCAGCCAATAATTGTTAGTTATGATTATTTTGAGGCAATTTGCCTTTAATAAACCTCTATTATGTCTTTTTACCATACTTTTACACTTTATAGAATAAATCTATCCTTCGACTATTGTGTTTGCCTCAAAAAAAATGAGGCACTAAAGGAAAATATATGGTATATATGTAATTTGAAGTTGTTAAAATTGTTATAGTAGCTTATGTTACTTTCGTTTTGACATATGTTTTTTTTCCTATTTTAGGTGCAGTATATACTAAAATAAAATTGTTTCTTAACATTGGTATGCTTCCTAATATGTATGTAAAAAAATAAGTTTTTTAGGTTATGTGTGATCGATGCTTGAAATAAACTAAAGTCTATTGGTGGAAAATAGAGCTATGCATGTTGCATGATATATTCACTAACATATATAATTAACCAATTTATGTTAACGTGCGCGCGTGTGGTAGGGAGATTTATAATTCAATGAATTAGTTACACATAAAAATACACATGAAAAGGTATATTTCCTATATATATGTATATAATATATATACAAGCTTGTAGCTAGAACATCTTAAAGGCAAGAAGAAACAAATTAATATCTGCAAACAAATAGCCGACTATATATTCATGGTTGTTTTAACATGGTAGGGTAGTAGAGTTATGAATTTAAGAGGTGATTATGGTATAGGTGAATGAGTAATTAATATGCTTTATATATAGTTCGTTTATGATGAGAATGAGTTATAAGTGGGTATAGTAACCTTTAAACTTTTACTACTAGTTTGTTTCTTGCTTGTGTGTTTTGCGAGCGTTTTATTTTGCGACTTTATAAACAAATGAAGAAAACGATTATAACGGGGTTTATAATATATATAATATGGTTGCAATGCAGTTGTAACCTAATTATCTTACTCACTACAGCCCAACAACAACAATAATAAAAAAAACAAAAATACAAATAAATGAGAACAAACCAATACAACAAAGCTTATAGGGGGATCAGAGAGCTTGTAAATATATAACTATAGCACGACCACACCCGCGTGTAATGAGGTTACAGAATTAAACCAATCGTACAACAAATTTGTCACGCCAATAGAACATTGTCGTTGAATTAACAACATGGCTTCATCACATCCCCATCTTTTACTCATGACACCTTAAGAGCAAGAATAATAAAAAAACAAATATAATACTATCCTTTATATTGAAAACCGGTACCAATATACTGTATTGAACGTTGTCACATGCCATTTGACCATATAAGTCTCCACACCCCCCAAAATACACTACTATAATTATGTAGTGTTTGGTATGTGGGAATGAGAGGTGTAATAGAACGAACTATTATGAATAAATGAAAAAGATTGTGTTTGGTTGGTCAATAAAATGAAATAGACCATTACGAAGGAATGAAAAATACCTTATTTTCATTTCATCCATCCCCGTGTTTTTTTTCATTCCTTCAAAGAATTGAATAATTTTTTTAAGTCATTACAAGAACCATGAACCGACCAATGCCCCAAACATTGACCCGAACCAAGACTAATGAACCGACCATGTCCTGACACACAGCTCGAACTAAATGGTTAAGAGATAGAGAGATGCTGAATGGTACTAAATAGAGCATGTACCAAACCTATCATCATCTAAAGTTTTACCCCAACATCCTCACATTGATAGAGCCTTTTGATAGTTCAGACCTCTTAATCATTTAACACTTAATAATTCAGACTTTGTCAAACAACCTCTTAGACCCGTCAAGATTAATCCTAATACATGAGAGGCAAAGATACCCTAAAATTAGACTTGTCACAAAAATATCTAGCTCCTAGTACGTTATAACAACCAACACAACACAATTTATGTATGTATGTATGTACTATGAATAAGGTAGATGTATAGAAAGTTGAAAAAGTAATTGTATATGTATATATATTGTTTAAAAGTGGCAGTGATGTATAGAAAAGAGCGACCAATGGTAGATGGAGGTTGCCCAAAGATAGATCAGCCCAGGGTTTCCATTTTCTTCTCACATTTCTCTTTTGAGAACACATTTCTCTCTCTCCCCTCATATCTTCTTCTTTTATCTACTTACAAAACACTACTACAAGTTTCATGAATTAATTAAAACAACTAACTTCTAAAAGTGGCTCTTCCCTTAACCAAGAGTAGAATTGTTTTGTTGCACAAACACACATACATATTTATATCATGGGAAGAGGCAGAGTTGAACTTAAGAGGATAGAGAACAAAATTAACAGGCAGGTTACTTTTGCCAAGAGAAGAAATGGGCTGCTCAAAAAAGCTTATGAGCTCTCAGTTCTTTGTGATGCTGAAGTTGCTCTCATCATCTTCTCAAATCGTGGCAAGCTTTATGAATTTTGTAGCAGCTCTAGGTACATACATATATATATATATATATTAATTCTACTGTTTTTTATACATCAAAACACCACCAAGATCTTTTGATCTTAATTGTTTTTCGATTTACATATGATCTATATATATATATATATATTTTTTTTGTTGCATTAAAATCTTTGAAAAACATTTCTTGATCTTTTTGAAGCTTGTAAATTGTTTGGAATTTAAAGTAAATAAGATGTTCTTCAAAGATCTGATATGATCTTTATTTTTCAGTTTTTAATTTATTTGTGATTAATTGAGTTAATTAATAATGGATTATTTGATATCAATTAGCTAGGGTTTTGCTTATTTTTTTTCCTGGTTTTATATATTCTAAATTAATTGTTTACTGGGTTCTTCATATCTTGATTAGAGACTAAATTTGAGTTTTTGGTGTTTTGTATGAAATTAAAAATAAAAGAACATAGCTACTGTTCAGATTTATTTATTTTTTTCATGATGTTAGATTTGATGTTCTATCAGAGAAGAAATCAGGAAAAGCTGCAAAAGTTCATATCATTTGAAACCCTATGATTGTGCATATTAAATTTGTAATTTAGAACCCTAGCTAGTTCATATTTTTATTTTAATTTGTTTGAAATTTAAAACAAAACCATCATTTTCTTTGTGGAATTTTTGTTAATTGCTACTAAATTTAATAAAAATTTCATATTCAGTCATCATCCTCCCTTCCTATTTTGCTCATATCCAAGTTGTTTATATTAATTTATTTCTTAAAACAGAAAAATAAATAAATTCAGTCTTCATCTTCAATTCTTCACCTCCCCTTCTTTTAGTTTGTTAATTTGTATAATCTTTGGAGCTCAAAACTCAAAATTTCCAATGTGAGCACAGATCCAAGATTATGTTATTGATCAATCAGTTCCGGTCTAATAACATAAATAATAAACTAAATTAATCGATAAGTACATGTTGAAATTCAAGTCTGTTTATTTTACTAGATTATCGAAGCATAAAATATGTTACGGGTTTTCGTAATTAATCGCGAAGATCTCATAACCTAAGTTCTAATTTTAGCATGAAAGATCTACAATTTGTACATATTCCTTTCACTTTGCTGACCTTGATTATGCATATGAGTACTTTCTACTAGAAAACATTATAATGATATAGCATCTTGCTATTGGCATACTACTTTGGGCATATATGCATAAATAACTTAGGTTAAATTAAAGCATAACCCAGAAAAGAAAGATGTACATTTGAAGTATTACTATATATTCATTTTCCTCGGTAACCAATTGATATGAGTAAGATTTTACCAGGTATTTATGCTTATTTGTTTGTTTCCTCGTATACTAATTGTGGTTCGTGAATCTTCTATTTTAAGCATGGTGAAAACACTTGAGAAGTACCATAGCTGTAGTTTTGGATCGTTGAAAGCCACACAACCGGAAAATGAGAGCCAGGTTTGTTAGTTATTATATGTTCACCTTATATCGAGATTTTACTGACTATGTTTGTTTATTTAATTTATGCAATAAAGAAGAAATTATAAGCCCTTTTTTGTTTAGGTTCTAGCATCATGTAATTAGTGCATATATATATAGATGCACAATAATATTGAACAAAGTGAGCCATTGAGGCATATATACATGATTTGGCTACATTGAATAATCCTTTGGACAATTAGATGAGTTCATACATATGATAAATTAATTTGGTCTGATTTGATATGACATGGGACAAGAAATTTCAGTATTATCATTATGCATGACACTAAAATAATATTTATGCAGTACAATTACCATGAATATCTAAGGCTAAAGGCAAGAGTTGAGGTTCTGCAACGGTCTCAAAGGTATAACATTGATTCCAAACATTACCAAAGTAAAACTAATATATATTGTTTTAAATTAATATTGCTAATTAATTAATACTATATATATTATATAACTAACTAAAGTGTTTTATTCAGAAATTTACTTGGAGAAGATTTGGCCCCATTAAACACCAAGGAACTGGAGCAACTTGAGCACCAACTAGAGATGTCTTTAAGGAAAATCAGAACAACAAAGGTATATATAACTAAACTTGAGCTAAAAAATTTCCAAAACCAAAGTGATCTTGTTTTACTAATGAAGGGTGCACGTTGTATCGTGTAGTTAGGATCATATTAGTTCTTTATCGGTTTTATCGTTGATTTTTGTTATCGAATTTCAGACCCAATGCATGTTGAATCAGCTGGCTGAGCTACAAAGAAAGGTATATATATCTCCATGGATGTAAAGTTTTTGATCAATAGTTTTTTTTATGTTTGTTCCTTTCACTTGTAATTATTACTTATATTATATATGCAGGAGCAAGTTCTTGCTGAAACAAATAAAGCCTTAAGAAATAAGGTATACTTTAATTATCCTTCAACACACCCTAATTAAACTAATATTCCATTCATCTCATACTCAAGTTGAATGTTTTAACTTTCTTGTGATAGCTTTATGCATGTGGTTATAAGTTACAATCATACAAATGAAAAAAAAAATTGTATCAAGAACATCAAACATATCCAGTAAAATCTCTTATAACAAAGTTATTGGTAGGCCGGGTTGTATATATCATTATTAAAAGATAAAAAAGATCTAATACTTAGTTTTATAGGTTGATTATCTTTATGTCAAAGAAAAAGATTTAGGGGCTGTTTGGTAGCATCTGAATAACCTTTGAATAACCAGTAAAAATCTACGTACCTCTTAATGGTTCAAAAACTCATTATAAGGTAAGTTTTAAAAAATATGATGAATTGGGTGAGGTTTTACCATTTAGAGGCTACCTCTTAACCATTCAGCATCTTTTTATCACTTAGTTGTTTAGAGGTTTTGAACTATTAAGAGGTAAGCCTCTGAATGACCATTAAAAGGCTACCAAACAGCCCCTTAGTAAAATCATACATTTGATAGTACACCTAATTAATCAAATAATGGATCACATGCATTATTCATAATTTCTTGTGTGTAGTTGGAAGAAAGTGCTCAAGAGTTTCCAAGGCAAGTGTGGGAAGGTGGTGCACAAACAATCCCCTATAATCCTCTTCCAACACACTCTGATGAGTTTTTCCAGCCTTTAGGATTGAACACCACCATGCACAACAGGTTCATATATATGTCTATCTCATCCTAAAAACAAACACAACAAATTGGATACAATCACACTACCTTTTGACCAAGACTGACTCCTTTTCATGTTGTATATCTCTTTAGCTTCAATGGATTGAGATACAACCCTATCGGCTCCGATGATATGAACGTTGCCGGTGTCAATGGAAACAATCCTAATGGATTGTTTCCAGGTTGGATGCTGTAGTAGAAGAATTGCATAGCCCTAATTAATTTTCCAAGGGCAAAATAAAGTAATATGTTGTTTTAGAATGAAGCTTGTATCATTTTTTTTGGTTGTTTGTGTTATGTGTGTTTATGCAAGTTGTAATTATTTTTCGAAGGGACTTCGAAGGATTCATAAGTCGTTGAGAGAACGACGATGACTTCGATTTGAACAGATTATGGATTATATTAATTACTGGCATGTATGTTCTTAATTGTATAAGATTTAAGCTATTTTGTATTTGTGATAATTATCTTTAAGTTAAGAATTTTTTTCTATCATCAATTCAATAAAATGTTGAAGTTGTTGCTTGACTTCTTTCTTGGCATAAACATTTATGCAGCAGTATGACACTTTAGGAATGACTGAAAGAACTATTTAAGTTATTAATTTTAACAACTCTAACCCTGTCTTTAAATATACAGAAACATATATATAGCATATATATTTTTAGCATTTTTTCTTTAAAAAGGTCTCATTTTCAACTATCTACTTTCAAACCAGCTAGAATATTTTTATCACATCAATTAATATACCTTTATGTATATTTTTTGTACATGTGATATAACTTAAGAGTTAATTATTTTTTTATGAACGCCACACCAACATGCACACTTTAAATTAAGAGTTATCTATTACTTGTAATTTCTTTTAATGAGTGAATATGAAATACAATTTACTTTTAATTAATTAACCTTGTTTGTTATCATACCTCAAAAAGTATTTTTATCCAATGAAAAATAGAGGTGTGCAAGTAGTCATGTATTGTTGTTTGATCCAGTACTGGTCTTGTACTTCTGTGTAAAGTTGTTGTCCCATGAACATTTGGATGTTTGATGTTTCAATGATTTCCACTACTACATAAGCTAACAAAACTAAAAGAATTGCACTCGTGACATTCAAATTAATGTAATATAATAATTAGGTATGGTGAAATTTTAAAAAAGATAAATAAAATTGAAACTTAAAATAAATAAACGTTATTAAAAGTTACACTATTAATTAAATCAAGAATATTTTTATCTTTCATTTGAGTATAAATAACGTCATGAAGTTTTGAATTGTTTATATGTTGCAGACAAAACCTGATACTTCAGCGCGCAGCATCTACTACATCAAAACCTGGGTATGCATACTCCTTCTCATATATATATGTTTGTGCTATATATGTGCTGATAAGCCTAATTTCAACTTTATTTCTATCTGTTATGCAATAATAACAATATGATTTTTGCATTTTTGGTGAATAAGATAATAGACAGTTTCTTTATTAGTTGGTTTGTGATAAATATTCAAAACTTATTATTGCACATTCACTGTAAACAGGAATCTATACTAAAGATCATTACTCCTTACAAAAGTGATACATGTTGTGTGTTTCACCTTCAATATCTCATCTGGTTTGTTGAATTTATTACCACATTCAAACTTTCAAGAAATATATATGCGTCATGTCCTTAGAGTCAAACTTTCAAGAAATATGTGTCATCTGGACGATATGACTCTACAATTTAATAGGTGTTATTTGAGATTATTTTAAGCCAATTTACCTTTTATATTATGTTATGCTTGCCTTTCAAAAAAACACAGCCTACAATGAATTACGTTTTCACAACGAACAATTGATTATCTGGGGACTTTTAATTGATAATTAATATAGAGAATGCTTGCTCGGTTAAAACATGAGCGCATGGAACCCAAAATTCCAAGAATTTAATATGATAAAATAAAGGGTTATTGGATTTAATCACCTCTAACTATTGGTTATTGGCCGTTGTCACCTTCAAGTATCATTTTGGCCAATATAACCCCCAACTAAATACTTTGGTGTCCGTATCACCAAAAGTTAACCAATTCAAGTCACTTTTGTTAACTTTTGGTTGATTTTTGGTTAACCTTTGGTGATACGAACATCGTATCACCAAAAGCTCACCAATTCAAGTCACTTTTGGTTAACTTTAGGTTAATTTTTCGTTAACTTTTGGTGATACGGACACCAAAGTGTTTAGTTGGGAGTTATATTAGCCAAAGTGATACTTGAGGGTGACATCAGCCAATCACCAATAGTTGGGGGTGTTAAAATCCAATAACCCTAAAATAAAGGCAAACTGCCTAAAATAATCTCAACTAAAATCTATTGGCCAAGAATAATCAAACTCAGTTTATTTCCTACAATTGTCCTAAATCCAACTTTTTTGGTCTTTAGTGGTCCTCCATTAAGTGCATTTAACGCCCGTTAACTATTTTTTATTTTTTTGAATTTCAAACCGATATTTTATGGGTATTGATCGGGAGAAGGATACGAGTCAATTTATATAAACCTTACCTCGAACCGGTATTTCAAACAACAAAACGGTAATCAATCGGGTGTTTAAACCCTAAGGGTGCTTCAATCAGATGTTAAAATTAAATCATTTAGAGCGACAATTGAAGGTAAGGTACACATCAGTTGACTCGTGTCCATCTCCGGATCAAAATCCCTAAAACATCGGTTTGAAATTCGGAAAAAATAAAAAAAAAATTCACGGTGAAATTAACGGCGGACCACTATAGGCCAAAAAGTTGGATTTGGGACCGTTGGATGGAATAACTGAGTTTGAATTGTTTTCGACCAATAGGTGTTAGTTGAAATTGTTTTATACCAATTTTGCCTAAAATAAAAGCAAGGGTCCTTTCCATTAGGATTAAATAGGTGTTTATAGGATTTCCATATAGCCGAACCATTTTTTTTTACAACTAGATTTAATCTAGAAGAAATTTTGTCTTGAACAAAGTTAAAACCCACAAGCTTTTGATGTATGACTCCAACCTTATCGTTAGGCCAACTTGAATTTAATAGTCTAGTTGTTAAGAGAGAGGTGAGAGATTTTTGCTTCTCTTGAAGGTCCTGAGTTCTAGTCCAAGCATTGACTTATTTGGTGTAAATAAATTATATAAACTGTTGCCGTTCAAAAAAAAGTTGGAATCTAAAAGCTAGCTAGTGTTTTAAATACAAGTGTTTTATCAATAAAGGGCATAGAGATTATGTATAAGGGATGAGATTGGAGATAATAATGTTTTGAGTAAATAACTATTCTGGTCCCTTAGTTTGTATCATTTCAGTTTTTATGTAACTAGGTATATTCGCGTTGTCGCATGTTACGCGACAATTGTTAAGCGGGTTATTACTTTTTGCAAACTCTACCAATAACCCACAAACAAAACTGTACCATAAAAAATTCAAATACAAAAACAAAACACAAAAAATATCAAAACATCCAACAAACAAACGGACATATGACATCAACCAATAGCAACAAACATCTCAAACCATTAACCAATAGCAACACAACACAACAAACTACACACAAAACACTATTTCTAGACATCAACCAATAACAACACAACACCTCAAGCCATCAACCAGTAGCAACACGACACCTCAAGCCACACACAAAACAATATTTCATGACATCAACCAATAGGAACACAACAGCTCAAACCACCAACCAATAGCAAGACTACAACTCACACAACACACAAAATACTATTCATAATGTTTTGTCTTTCAATATGGATAAATTTTGTTTTAATTGTTAATTAGGTATTTGCTTTTACAAAAATGGATTTTTTACATATTTCCCCTGGCTTTCCCTCCCCACCACCACAAAACTCCAATTTCCCTTCTCCTTTGCCCAAGTTACCCTAAACCACCATCACACCACCATCGTCATCACCATTAGGGTTTTCTAAACGTGATTGCAAGCTCACCACCATCAGTACTTGTTTTTTTACGAATCCAATAGAACCACCGCTGACCACCATCATTGCTCACCAACAATCAAACCCTAATCCACTTTCTTTATCGTTTTAAACACCATTCATATTAGGGTTTTGTAATGGCGTCAATCATAACCATCATATTCTCCATGCTAATTTCATCCACCTTATTCAAAGTAAGCATTAACTACCCTAATTTCCAATCATCTATTTTCTGGTTTCATGAACGTTGAGATTAGGGACAGTGAAATGGATGGGATGAAAGCGATGTTTGCAGATAGGGTTCCAGTGGTTGTAGTCCGATTAGGAGATGGCGATAGTAAAGGGTAACCTGAGGTAATTAAATGGTGGTGGCAGGAAAATGGTAAGGAGGTTGCTTGATGTTTCACTAGATTTATTGGTTTTGAAGGGAGGTTCATGATTACCTCCTTTCCTTCTTTCTTTCTTTAATTCATCAACTAACAACCTTGATAACCTAGCTATTTGAGGGGCATGCTTATTTCTTAACCTACTTAATTGTTTCTTCTATATTTCTCAGCCTTGTAGCCAAGGGTTAATACCAAAACTGCAAACATCAAGCTCTGGCACCAATTGATAGAAATCAGACCTAAGAACATGAACACAAAACTTAATATCAACCAAGATAAGGGTCGTCTATACAGGCTTAACAAGTAATATGTTTGCTTTAAGCTTCGGCCATTTAAGGGCCCTCAAATTTATAGCACACCATAATACCGTATTATTAATATGGAAATTTATGTGCTACGTGAATAAATATAAAAGCATATTTCTACTTCTGTGCTCATACTTCAAGTTCAAATACTACAAATTTTGATGAAAATCTTAATGAACATGAACATATAAACTTATATGAACAAATAAACATAAACATTTTAGTTTATTATTATTAGTCGTCCCTAGCTTGAATAAAAAAGGTTAATATTATTTTTTTTTTTTCAGAAAATGACCTTATTTTTATAGTTCGATTGAGGCCCCTTTAAACGTTGAGACAATCCTGACCAAAATCGACTCTTTTTATATTATTAAACTTGACACACGAATTAAATAAACACTAACCATCTATTTACACTTAAAATAACCATAATGAACATACTCATTCTTAATCTTCTAGATAAACATGTCAATTAAACCAAACTTATACCTAATCATACTAAGATTCAAATAACTTTAACTTACATCTTCTATATAATATAGCAAAATCATATTTGCTTACTTGGCATCATTTAAGATCTATTTGCTTAGTTGGCATTATTTGAGAGATTCTCTCAAAATTAATAATATTTTTCTATTTAAAAAATATATATCTATCTATAATAATTTATTATAATAATATTAATTTTCATTTGATCCCGTAATATTTAGTAAACTATTTAAAAAATTAAGACTATTTACATTTTTAACCCTATCCTACTAAGGGTGTGTTTGGGCCAAGTTATATTTACTAGGGTATAAAAATAAAACTTAAAGATAAAATTATTAATAACATACAATTAAATACAGAATTATTTTTTAAATATACACAACTTTTTATACGACATTGTTTTAACAAAAACTACACCTCATAAAACCGAACGTCTAATTCTCTTTAATTTGATTATAATATTGTTATACCAAACAACAAGATTTTAAATAAATTTTGTGTTTCAGGCAAACTATTTAAAAAATTAAGACTATTCACATTTTTAACCCTATCATACTAAGGGTGCGTTTGGGCCAGGTTATATTTACTAGGGTATAAAAATAAAACTTAAAGATAAAATTATTAATAACATACAATTAAATACATAACTATGTTTTAAATATACACAACTATTTATACGACATTGTTTTAACAAAAACTACACCATAAAACCGAACGTCTAATTCTCTTTATATTGATTATAATATTGTTATACCAAACAACAAGATTATAAATAAATTTTGTGTTTCAGTTTTACCACAGTTTTATTTCAAAACTGATTAGAACCGTTCATGTCCATGAATATCCTTAAAATCATCATATGAGTGTTATGTCCCCGAGCGTTGCGCGGGCACTAACCTAGTACCAATCTATAACATAATTCTAAACATTAAAACTAATTAGAATTAAGCTATTAGCTAATGATATTTATATTATCATTTAATTAATTATTATCAAGAAAAGTTTAAACCTAAGGTTCTACATACATATATATATATATATACCGTATCCATACCAAGTGATGAACATGAAATTAGACTAGAAATGGGTCGCTTTCACCAATCAAATTCTTAATACCACTTAAGAACATTGGAGCAGCAATCCAAATATGAACCATCATCCGTAGGTCCCTACAACACAAGCTCAGGTACAAAGTGGTCCCTTAATACTAGGGCGTTTTTGTTCATCCACCAATCCTAATTCGACAACGTATCCATTAAAACCACTCTGGTTTCATAAACCACCTTGTTTTCTACGATACCACTTGTTTTTGATTCTTTCTTATCTCATCACCATGACCCACCAAGTGTTAAAATTTATGAATACCGTTTTCATTTATTTTATTATCATATTATTAACAGATTTAATCTATTATTAACATTTTATGTTCTTTTAATTTTATTTTTTAGTTGAAATGGTCTCGATTAATAACTCTATCTAATTTTTTATTAAGTCTTACGTGTGGAGTAAAAATATCATTTTTTTTACTCTTTTTTATATGCGACTTAATAAAATTGTTAACATATATGTTGACTTAAATAAAAGAATGAGAGAAATTATATTTTACTCTTCAAGTGTGGGGCGTGTAGAAAAGATTTAAGTATTTAACAGAAAGTTGGATGAAGTTAGTGTTCGTGATCATTTCTGTTAAAAATAAAAATCACAAAGGCTGAAACTGTTAAGATGAAACTAAACATGTTACAAACTTACAAATATAAAAATATAAAACCAAAAATGTAGTTTACTCTTTTATTTTATGTACTCCTTAACTAATTCATGCAAGATATCTTTACAACACTTCATGCACAAAGTTATACAAAATAGGCAAGTGTATGTCATACTATTTTCATCATGATCAATTGATCACAAGACTTTTGGAACATTTTAAATTTAGTTAATTTTACGTCAGGGATGAGTCACTATTTCATACTCATGACATCGGTTGTCTCATAATTCGTATTATTGATTTTACTGGTTATTAATATAGCTAAAATAAATTCTTGCTTAACACAACAATGAAAATCACCGACATAAGTATCTGATATAAAATTTATTTCAAGACCATTCACAATGCATGTCACCGCGTGCTTTTACTACATACAGCTTATTATCTTAGTTAGCGTATCAATCAATTAAATAATAACTGAATTTGATTAATCACTAAATTTAATAGTTAGATAATCATAAAATCTATCTATTTTAATAATTGAATAACACATCCACATGTCATCATTTTAACTACTTCACATAGGATTTTGCTTAGGTGTCATGTTCTTAATTAATTTGATGGAGAATTTTTAGACGGGTCATGGTATGCTCCATATTCGAAATAACACGATATGTTTAAATTAAAAATTCACAAATTATCATCAATTATCTCCTAACCCGATATGTTCAAATACAAAATTTATCAATTATCATGATCTATATCTTAACGCGATATGTATCAAGTATCATGAATTATCTCCTAACCTGATATGTTCAATTATTATGATTTATCCTAACCCGATATGTTCAAATTAAAGTTTTACCAATCATCATTAATTATTTCATAACTCGATATGTTCAAACACAAAATTTATCAATTATCATGATCTATATCTTAACCCGATATGTACCAAGTATCATGAATTATCTCTTAACCTGATATGTTCAAATAAAAAACTTATAATTATTATGATTTATCCTAACCCGATATGTTCAAATTAAAGTTTTACCAATTATCATTAATTATCTCATAACTCGATATGTTCAAATAAAAAAATTAACAATTATCATGAATTATTTCCTAACCCGATATGTTCCAATAAAAATTTACCAACTATTATAAATCATATCCTTTATTCACTACTAAAAAATGAACCTATTGTAACCTTTTTATAACCTTTTTGCAACCTTATTTTTCAAAACAGTTGCATTAGAAGAAGTTGCATTAGATCTAATGCAACTTTTTTGTTACCTATTGCAACTCTTATTTAAAGAGTTGCATTAAAAAAAGGTTGCATTTGAATAAAAATTGCATTATGTAAAAAAACAGTTGCATTATGTAATAAAAAAGGTTGCAATTGATCTAATGCAACTTCACCTAATGCAACCTTTTTTTTACCAAAAAAAGTTGCAATAGGCGTGTTTTCTTGTAGTGATTGTAACATATGATTTTTTATATGAATATATTTGTAAATATCCAAATCGATTTAATTAATAAGAGATATGTTAAAAATAAATTTGATATGTAAATTGAGTTAAAACCTATAAAACTAAAATCCGTGTAGTACACGGGTACTAATCTAGTTAAATAATAATTTTATCAAATAACAGCTACTTTTTAAAAGCTATTTTTAATAGCTATTTTGAAATTACTTTATAAATCATCGAATCTGATATTCACTACTAAACCTTGACTTTTTAAATCTTAATGATGCCAAACTAGGGGTGTTCATTATTCGAATACCATTCGAATTATTCGAAATTCGATTCGAATCGAATTCGATTAAGGCCATTTGAAATCGGATTTCGGTCATTCGAATTCGATTCGCATAATTTTGTCGAATGTGGATCGAATACGAATATGATATTCTGTATTCGCATTTGATTCTTCCAATTCGAATAAGAAATTTATATATTTTTTAATATATATTTTTAATATATCTAATCGATTATCTATATATGATTATGATTTAATGGGCTTGAAGTAAAGTTAAAAATACCTAAATTCAACCCATTACCCAATCTTAATTGTTGTTTCTACATATGAACATGATTTGGTGTTGTGGCAACTGCTTAATTGTTGTTTCTATAGGTTTTGAACTTGTTTATAATCTTTTTTGTGTGTGATTATGCAGGTTTAGACCTTTTGTTAACATGTTTTAGACTTGTTGATGTGCTAGTATATTGCATATTGTTTGGGTGATGTTTTACACATTGTTTGGGTGATATTTTACACATTGTTTGGGTGATGTGATAGACTTATGTTATGTTGGTGTTACATTTGTATTGTTACTTGATGTGTTTGTTTATTTATATTTTTTAAAGCGAATACATTCGAATCTATTCGAATTCAATTCGAATTCGAATAACTTAATCGAATCAAATACATAGATTTTTATTCGAATGTGGATCGAATACGAATACAGTTTTTAAAAATCTCAATTCGACCAATTCGCATTCGATTAGAACGAACACCCCTATGCTAAACCGACGAGAAAAACCCTAAAAACCCTCTGGTTGTGGAACCTAATCAATTTTCGACAATTGAAACCATACAAATCTTATTGTTGAACTTGATCATCCTCCAGCTCCTGCAGCCCATTTGGATGATGACCCATGGTCGGGGTCTTGGTGGAACGAACTACGCATATAATGACGTCTTCTTGGATGATAATTACCTACCTCCAAAGTCGTACATACAAGAACCAAATGAAGAGTACCCACCAGAACAAGGTAACACACCAGTAAGATGAAGACGAACTCGAATTGAAGTAGATACGATGGTGGCTGTAGAGAAATTAAGATATGATTTTGAGGTGGTGCCTTGTGACCTACAACTTAGGGGATTTGATAAAATAAATTGAGATATAGATATATGGGGTTGTGTGTATCTAAGTTGTAGGTTTTTTATTAAATAAAAAAAGAACAAAATAATAATAATAATAATAATAATAATAATAATGTCATTTAGGTCCTTTGGAAGGAAATTACTAAAATAACCCTGGGGTTAACAGATTTTCTAATAGAAGTTGACGGAGGGATCAAAATGACATTTTTTTTACAAAATCAAATACCAAAATGACAAAGTAAAAACATAAGGACTAAATTGTTTAAAACGGTACAAACTCATGGAATATTTTGACAATTTACTCTATTAATAATTATGTTGTAATTAGGTTTTTAGTTATGTTTTAAATATTGTTTAGTTAGGATATTAATTATGATGTAATTTTGTTTTATGTGTGTATTAGATTAGTACCCGTGTACTACACAAGATTTTGAATTTATACGTTTTAATTAAATTTAGGTATTAAATTTATTTTTAACATATCCCCTGTTAAATGAGTTTGGATAAAGAATCCTCAACTTCCAGCCATTGTTTCTCTAGCCATTCAAGACTCTCACTCAGCTAATTTCCCATCGGATAAAAAATTAGCGATTAAGCTTAAGAACATTAAAGGGGTTGTCAAGACGTAGCGGGCAAGTGAAATTGAAAAGGAACAAGGGTCAATTTGCATATGGGAGGCTGAATTTGCAAACATCGAATCTAAAGCAGAAAATGGGATCTTAAATGAAGATGACATCTCTAGACATGGCACTCTAAAGATGAACATTAACCTACTTAATGAAAAAAGAGGTATGGATCTTCGGCAAAAGGCAAGATCTAGATGGGCGATTAAGGGCGATGAAAACACTCAATATTTTCATGGGTTATTTAAAGCACATGCATCAGCTAATAGAATCAATGGTATGAGCATCAATGGTGTTTGGAACTCTTCACCAGTAGACATTATGCAGCATGCCTTTCAATTCTTCAAGTCCAAGTTCCAAGAAAATGACATTATAAGACCAACTTTTATTTCTCCATCCATTGGAGTGTTATGTGATGCAGACAAATCATTCTTGGTCCAACATTTTTCACTTGTGGAAATAAAGGCCGCTGTATGGGAATGTGGAAGTGAAAAAAGTCCGGGTCCGGATGGGTTCACCTTTGGCTTCATAAAAGCCTTTTGGGACCTATTGGCAAATGATTTCAAAGATGTAATGGATGGCTTCTTCAATCACTGCTCCATCAGTAATGGTTGTGCCTCATCTTTCATAGCTCTCATCCCAAAGATGAACGACCCACAATCATTTAATGACTATCGACCCATCTCCCTTATTGGCGTTATATACAAGGTGATCACAAAAGTATTGTCAAATAGACTAAAAAAGGTGATAGACTCGGTGATATCAGATGATCAGTCGGCATTTATCGGGGAAAGAAACATCATGGATGGTCCAATTATCTTAAATGAAACAATTGGTTTGCTAAAAAAATCCAAAAAACAGGCGATGATATTGAAGTTAGATATCCAGAAGTTTATTGTGTTAATTGGAACTTTCTTTTGTCGGTGTTACACCAAATGGGTTTCCCACCGAGATGGTGTAGATGGATTAAAGCATGCCTCCAATGCTCTAGGGCATCGGTCCTAGTTAATGGGGTACCTACGGAAGAGTTTCAATGTCAAAGGGGCCTTCGACAGGGAGATTCTTTGTCACCGTTCTTATTCACCATCGCAATGGAGCCACTTACGTGCATGATTTCCAAGGCGGCATCATTGGGAATTTTTCAGGGTATTCAATGTCCGAATGGAGGTCCAAATTTAACTCATTTACTATACGCGGACGATGTTCTTATAATGGGTGAATGGTCAAATGCAAACCGGTCTAACCTTATTCGGATTTTAAGATCCTTTTACTTAATATCCGGTCTCAAGGTGAACTTATTTAAGAGCCACTTATATGGGATAAATATTGATCCGGCAGAAGTAGAGTTAGTGGCGAGCTCTGTTGGAATGCATCATGGGGTACTTCCAATCCAATACCTTGGTCTCCCAATTGGTGCTAACATGTCACACTCTAAGAATTGGAAGCCGGTGGTTGAAATTTTTGAAAAACGTTTATCTAAATGGAAGGGGCGGTCCTTATCAATTGGCGGTAGACTAACTCTTATTTCATCTGTACTCTCTAGTCTACCGCTATACTACTTCTCCCTATTCCGGGCACCGGAGAAGGTTATCCACCAACTAGAAAAAATAAGAAGAAAATTTCTATGGTACGGCAATAATGGGGAGGCAAAAATTAATTGGGTGGCTTGGCCAAAGGTGGTTTTAGCAAAAGATGAGGGGGGTCTTGGTATCGGATCGTTGAAGGCGGCCAACTTAGCACTTTGCCAAGTGGTGGTGGAAACATAAGGCTCATCCTCATAAGCTATGGCATAGGGTCATCACCTCAATTCACTATACAAGAGCACAATCTCTACATTTGCCGTTAAAAAGGGGCATTGGGGGGTTTGGAAGGCAATCACGAGAATTAAAGATACACTTCTTCACTATGGCTTTGACCTCATTAATGCTTTAAATGAAGACTTTGATTCGAAGGCCATCAAGTCTAAGGTTGATGAATACCCGCGCCATGCAAATGAATTGATCTTTGAATGGAATAATTGGGTTCCAAAAAAGGTGAATATTATGAATTGGAGGGCAAGTTTAGATTGTTTGCCTACTAAAGTTGCCCTTAAAAACCGTGGGGTTCAATTTGAGCCAATTCATTGTCCAATTTGCCGTGAGGGGGATGAAACAATCGAACATTTGCTCACTTCTTGCCCAACTGTAATGGAGGTTTGGAATCTAATTGGATCTTGGTGCAAAACTAGACCCATCTTTGCATTTTCCTTGGTTGATCTCCACCAACTTCAAATCTAAGACATGGAAGAAGATTATCAATGCCATCGTTCTAATTTCGTGTTGGTGCTTTTGGCGTGGTAGAAACGATTGGATTCATAACAATGGGACTATTGATGCATCAAGAATCGCCAACGAAGTAAAGACATTGTCGTTTCTTTGGATAAGTAGCCGGGCTACAAAGTTTGCTATAGATTGGGAATTTGGGATAGATGGTGTTCATTTTCTTTAACTTTGTAACTTTTTATTTCCTATGTACTTCATTCTCCTAGCTACTTGCTAGGTTGTTATATTAAAATATCTTTGTTGCCGTTTAAAAAATAAAATATTTTCATAGCAAAAGCATATGTTAAATAAGGAGATGATATCTTGCCATCACTACTGTACTACATAATATCCTTTGCTTTTAAGTTTATAACATGTTTTGGGCGATAAGGTTCACTTTAATTAAGTTGAATGACATGACCAGATAACCCTCTTATAACCAAACAGATCATTCCATGTAATTATCTCTATTTCAACAAAAGGACTATTTGTCTAAAATAACTCAAAATAATATACAAACAAAGAAAATCAATACCTGTGTGTGGGCTGTAGCTGGACATTTAACTATCTAAGACAACGTTTGGACTTGGGCTTTTGTTTAACAACCAGACCATATAAACATAAAATAGATATGCTAATTAACCCAACTAAAATAACAAGTGTTTGACCCATTACTTATTAATACTTGATAACCCAATATAAGGATTAAAACACATAAGGATTCAATAGTTACATATATTTGATTCCTAAGACATTTTTTAGCTTTGAAAATTAATGTTTTGAAAATTAATAAAAAAAAGATTTTGAAGAGCAATTAGGATCATTCACACGTTAGTAGGTCGTTTACCCATGTGTTCATTTTGATTTCTCTATCAAACGAAAACTCACTTTAAGTGAGAAAACCTCTTATCTAACTTGCAAACCTTTTTTTTATCTCTCAAGTGATGGGACTTGAATACATAACCATTTATAGGCTATATACATTACCCACTAGAGACCAGCTAGTGGTTGTGGTTTTAACTTTTGAGACGGATTTTTTTAACTAGGAAACAACAAGAGGCGGCCAGGCAGGAAAGAGAGTGAGAAATCTTGGTTAAACAAAACTGGCTATACAACCCCACACACAATGCGATGTGTTTCTGATCTCGTTATACGTGTTACGTAAGTGATACCAATGTGATTAGACGTAAATGAGAAAAAAAAATATGATCCGCACGTTGTGATGTAGGCGTGCGACAAACTCGATAAAGAAGTTATTAAAAAAGAAAATAATAAACTTTAAAAAATATTTAAAAAAGTAAAAGAAAGCTAAACTAAGAAAAGAAACCCAAAAAAGAGTGAGTTTAAAAAAATAAAAAGAAAACAAAAAAAGTTCTTACCAGTTATATGCTCCCACCAGGGGCCATAAACAAATCGAACAAACACGAACAAGCGTTTATTAAGGAACTAGGTTTAATACCCGTGTGTTACACACGGGTTAAATAGTAATATTTATAAAGAAATTATAACCATTATATTTAACAATTTGTAAATATATAACATTTAAGGAGTTGACTCCATCAACTTGCATGGTGAAAATTTTAGCTAAATTTTACCTCCCAAACTTCCTATTATAGAAAAAAAATCCCTCCAAAAATTGCCCCCTAAAAGTTTGATTTATTAGATAGATTATTATGTTCGTCAACAGGTCATGAGCTGAATTTCTTTTTTGTGTTCGCTTATTAAGGAAACAAACATGTTCATGAACTGTTCACGAACAAATATCAAACATAAACGAATCCAAAGGAACACAAACAAATGTTTATGAACATAAATGAATACCAAGTTTTAAAAAAAACTAAAACCACTAACATAAAAAATATTACATATAAAAACCTCTAAATGAACGAACACAAATGAATATAAACATACAAACATAATTGAACACATTACCAAATATTCACGGATATAAAAACACATTATCAAACGTTCTTGAACATAAACAAACAAACATGTCCTCTGTTTACTTGTCGTCGGCACGGGGTGGGGCAAATTGATGGGAAAAATAGGCATGTTCTTGAAATCTTTTGGGGATGAATTTTCATCGAAAGAAGTAACTTGCAATTAAATTTTAATAAAAATTTTCTTCCTTCCTTAAGACGGCAAAGTAGAATGACATATATCGTTTATGGTAAGATTTTGCATGTCGTCAGCATAGGATATTCGAGATTAATTAATTATTAAATGCAATTAAAAAAACGGTTGTAACTTTATGACGAAGACGTTTCACTCAAAACACTCTCTCACGGTTCCAGCTGCACTTTTTGAGCGTTTCATCGGCACATTCTCCACTCTAAATCTTGATATGTTCAGGGCTCATATTCTCCAACTCGTTGTTGTAGGTGATTGAGGTATGAAATTTTTTTATTTATTGATTTTATTGTGTTTTAAGTTTTTAGGGTTGGTTGATTGTACGTGTATGGTTATTGAAAATGTAGGTATATGTGTATGTACGTTTGTTATGAATTTTGATGATCGATATATTAATCTTCAAGGTTTAGAGTTTGATGAATGTTTGAAGATTTGAGGGTTTAAAAGAGTGTTACAAGATTTGGGGGTTTGAAATTCATATACACTTAAGGTGTGTACATAAGTACATTGCATAATACTAACTATTTTAATGATTTTAAGTTCATGAAATATATGGTTTGGATGTTTGATATATATTGTTGTATATGGTGTTGGTGATCGATTACAATATTTAGGGTACTTGAAATTTAGTTAATGGCTGATAAAATGTCTAAGATTATCGTGTATATATGTATGTATGTATGTGTATTAATATAATTATAGTGCTTTGTTTATGTAATTTTGTTAAAAATGACAAGATTAATGTGTATGTATGTATGTATTTATTTGTTAGAAATTTGTTTGGAGTCAGTTGTACATTTGTAGAGGGTTATTGGATTATAATACTTTGAACTGTGACTTATTGGCCGCTGTAACTCTCAACTAAGACTCTCACTATCATCACTCCCAAATTAACATCATACTTGTGGTGTCACCCCCGTCATTAAAAACACTAACTTCGTTAGTGTTTGGGTCAAAAATGCCACTTTCCTAAGTTGAAGGGATAATTTTATATTTTCTTTAATACACACACACATATATATATATATGTGTGTGTATATGTATACCTCCGCCAATCACAAGTACCACCTCCGACCACCACCACCATAACCGTCACCACCATCGTCGCCGCCGCTGCCATTGTTACCCGTCACCAACACTGTTGAATCTGCTCGATTTGATCCTGATCTCAATATGGCGAGTGACAGTGGCAGCGACGGTGGTGAGCGATAGTCGACATCGTTCCGGCACAGTCATATCAACGACAACCAAGTGGTGAGTGACAACGGCAGCGACTGTGGTGGTGGTTACGGCCGACAATGGCAATGACGGTGGTGGTGGTGGTGACAGGTTATGGTGGTGAGGAGGTGGTGGTGATCGGAAATGCTGGTGGCCGGAGGTGGTAGTGTTGATGGCCGGTGAGATATATATTTTATAGAAAAAATAAAATTATCCCCTCAAATTAGAAAATTGACAGTTTTGACCCAATCACTAACGAAGTTAGTGTTTTTTAACGACGAGGGTGACACCACAAGTATGATGTTAAGTTGTGAGTGGTGATAGTGAGGGTCTTAGTTGGGAGTGGCAGCGGCCAATAGGCCATAGTTCGGAGTATTATAATCCAATAACCCCATTTGTAGATGAGTTTATACCCACAAGTCCACAGCTTGTATGCTAGTTAGTTTAAATTTTTGTTGGGTTTGTTGTATTTATAAGTTTATGATTTTAATGAGTTGTACTGTTTAGATTTTTAAAATTTTGATCACTTTGCTGTTGAAATGCCAAGATTAATATGTAATTTTGTTAAAATGTTTATGTATATGCTTCGATGTATGTATACATGAATAGATATTTAGGATAACCTTTTACAATATACCAGTCCATAATTTATCTAATGTAGATAAATTTGTCTTTTATTTGGGACTGCTTTTTAAATATTCTATCTTATTTAGGATTTGTATATATTTTAATGGGTTGACATTTTAAGAGAATACTGATAGTGTTTCCTATTAACTCTTCAAGTATGGGAGTTAAGGGAAAGTGTTGTTGGCTTTTCTTAAATAGTTAACACGTTAAATCTACACATATAAGATAGAATATTCAAAAACTAGATTATGATCCTCCATCTTAGAGTAAAGCTTTACATCATATATATTCATTAATAATTATGATTAGGTACATGTTTGTGTATATGACAATTGATAAAGAGTTGTATGTGAATATAATGTTTATGACAAAATAGATATGACACTCGATAAGAGTTGGGTTACATTAAGAAATACAAACTATCCTACTTTCACAAACGGTCTAACAACTTCATCATCATCTTCCTTTTCATCTTCATTATCATATATGTCTCTAGACTATAGCAAAGAAGTGATGGATTGGCTCGGTGCCCCTTACACGCATTTTCTTACAATGCTGGCCTAATCAATGGTGTTAGATTTATGCTACACAATTGTGATGTCTGTCGCGCGCACTACTCAAAACAGTTGTGTTTTATGAGTTGGGGAAGACGGTACTCCATATTATGGACAATCAGAGTATATCTTAGAGTTAAACTTTTACATGACTACTCGGTTGTAATATTTCGTTGTAAATGGTTCAAAACGTCATGTAAGAGATTAATTTAGCAAAACAATATAACTGCTATTGACGTCAACGATGAATGGTATAAAGATGACAATATATTTTAGCCACACAAGAAAAACAATTATTCTATCTCCAAGATCCTTCTCGAACAAATAGCAGTTGGAGGATTGTGGAAAACACTTACCATCGAAAACTTAGGATTATCCAAGTACGAGTGTTGATGAGATAGATATATTGCATAACACTCAATCATCTGATTTTAATTTGGTTATCGACTTAGGTGACTCAAGTAGTCGAGTCATTAAAGAAGAGATCGATAAATGTCTCATGTGGCACTCAATCATATCTTGGTAAATTAGTTGTCGACTTAGGGTCCTTACAACGTAAGGACTCGACTTTAGATGGAGATTTCAATGATGATGATATAGAAGATGATGATGTATATCTTTCACATGATGAAGATGACATAAATGAAGATAACACTGCAATGATGATAAAGATGATGTTGTAAATTCATGTTATTGCAGTGATGATTCTGATTGAATGTATGCTTGTTATTTACTTTTGTTTAAATTTATTGCTTGTTTCTTTTAAAAATTCTTACTATTATCTAATTGTTTTTACGGAATGGCAGATATATAAAACACTTATCATGGTGGTTACAGTGGCTAATAAAAAGCTTTTTGCACAAGTGGCAAAAAAGGTCCAAATGCTCCGCTTTATAAAGTTGAAATCGACATGGAGGGGGCCAATATAAGTTTACAGGAGACAATAGTAGGAACTTTATATAAGTCAGAAGCGTTGTTCGTTTTAATTGTATGGGTTGTAGCAAAGTTTCAATCGAGACTAAACGTGAAGTTTCCCCAATTATTTTATGTTAGTCTGTAATTATTGTTTGATTTGATTTATTTTCATTGCATAACTATTAAATGTGTTTTATATTAACTTGCTTTTGTAAGAGTACTTTAACATTGAAAACTAAGAAGATGAAGAGAGTTGGGAAATGGTAAAGAATGCTCTTAACCTTGAGTGTTCTAGAGCATTTTCGGATTGGGAATGCTCTTTCAGGTTTATTTTAAAAACATTGGTGGTTATGATTACATTGAGAGTGCTAGGTCTAATCCCCCTTCGGGTTAAGATGAAGAAAAGTGGAATGAGCTTATGGATCATTTTTTAAGTGACCGGTACAAACACTACTTAGAAGTAAACAAGCAAATTCGAGAAAAAAAAAGATATTCGAGGTTTTTATGGGAGCAAGTTATTTGCAAACTACCGGCATTAAGTAAGAATTATAATTGTTAGTATTAAAAGTCAAAGTTATTTAAATATTACTAATATTATTATTCTTGTTAACAGGGGAAGAATAACAAAGAAATATTTCATGGCACAAAAGGAAAATTCAATACCTAGCTGTTGAAAAGATTATGTAAGTTTAAATAGCTAACTTATAGTTTTAATGAGTCAAAATCATATAAACCTACTTTAACATGTCAAAATAATCTCAACTTACTTTAACAAACTTGTGGTTAAAACAGTCAACTTGATTTACGTTGATATTATGATTTATGTTGATATTAGTTGTTATTACAAGTATTCTTATTATTTGTTGTTATAAATGTGTGTTTGTTACTAGTGTATTTAACAAGATGGTTTTCATTTTACAATAATTATGTTGTCGAATTTTTCCTACAATAATCATGTATTGATTGATCCTAGGAAAAACACAAGATGAGTTATCGCAAGCAACGACTTAGGGTGATGGACAAATTAAAGAAATGAAGTGCCAACTTCAACAGCAATGTGAGTTTATTGCAATCCTAACAGCCACACCGTTAGGTAGTTGTGTAGTTTTAAACAATTTTGGTTATGTAATCTTAATCTTAAACAAAACTATGTAATGTTTGACCGTATGATATTTTTGTTTTGTTGCATTTGATGTATTTGATTTCGTGGGTATTAGTGTGTTGGGCAAACCACCACATTATTATAACAAACAAAATTAAAAAATATGTATACATAAAGTGAGCTTTGGTCTGAAATATATAATTAAATATAAAACTAATTAATTGGGTTTGCCATCGAAAAGATGTCAGTTTAAAGTGTCAGACTTTTGCCGATGACTTTTCATCAGCTAAAACCCAGTAATTAATTTTAATTTACTTTTAAATCGGTGACCTTTCCTGACCACTTGTCGTCGCTAAAAATGTCGGATTTTTGCTGGCGACTTTTCATCGACAAAACCTGGTAATTAATTTTAATTTATTTTAAATCCGACAACCTTTTCCGACCATTTGTCATCGGCAAAAATGTACCTTTTGGCAACGACTTATTTTCCTTTCTACGACAAGACACTACCGATGAATCTTTTGCCTATGAAATTTCATTGGCAAAGCCTTGTATGACCCTTGGAGGCGAAAATTGGTCGGCACATGGTTTATAACATGATTAGTATAGGTGTTTCTAGATTTCTTATAACACGAATTTATTGCTTTATGTATCAAAATCTGGTCACCATAGGACATTTTTCTTCTAGTGTTTATTTTTTTATTCTTTGATGTTTGATGACAAATAAATTCCACACGGCTTAATTGGATACTCTTGTGCACGTCTACTTAGACATGTACTTATTTAAGAGTTGACCAACCTTACTCTCAGTTAAGTTTCCCAAATCTGCCATAAGATCCACACATCACACATATTAAATTCGAGTCTAAATACATGAACGACATCTGTATTTTATCCAACCAATAATCACATCCTTAAATTCAACGATATCAATTTCTAAATACCATTTACAGCTCTTCATGCTACCCACGATCAAGAAACACTGGACCCACTATTGAAAAAAACACAACAAGTTAACTAACCTCTATAAATCACAACAAACGTGTTTTGAATCTTCCCATCAATCATAAGAGACTAAAGATGATGAAGGTGAGAAGCAAACTAGGTGGGTTCAACTCGATGCGGGCTCGTGTTCAAGTCCGTTCACCGTCACCTCGACATAGGAAGTCTTATAGTTTGGGCAGGTTGAATGATGGTGTGAAGACGGTTGCATTTTCGTCGGGCAGTGAAAACAGCAGTGGTGAACTGAATTTCGATATCAGTCGTGAGATGTTGAAGGGAGGAAACGAGACGGATAATGCGTGTGGGAATAAGGTGATGGTTGTGGTTGATTCGAGTAGCGAGTCGAAAGGTGCACTTCAATGGGCTCTTGATCATACTGTTCAGAATCAAGATACTATTATTCTCCTTTATGTTGCTACTGCTACAAAATTAGGTATCATATGATCATTCTTTGTTTTTGATGTTGTTGGTAATTAAATTCCTATTTTTGGTTATATATAATGTATTTTTATTTAATAAAAACACATTTCATCTATTTAGTTTAACATTTAAAAGCTTTTTATTATGCTTTGATGATAACTCGAATGGCGAAACTCACTCGCAGGTTGTAAACCAAGCGGGGAATTTAATCAAAGAGCGTATGAACATCTCTGTGCGATGAAGAAAAATCTTCAAATCAAGAGGCCTGAGGTAAGTAGCTAGGCTTTTGTAATAACGTCACACAAGTAAAAAATGTACGTTGTGTAAGGAGTTAATTACACGGATGGCCCCTGTGCTTTGTTCATATTTCATGTATAGCCTCTAACTTTCGGAAATTACAAGGATGGCCTTTACTGTTTGATGAAACGTAACATCGTTAGCCCTTAGAGTGGATGACCGTTAAATTTCTCGGTTAAATAGGTGTAAAATGACTATTTTACCCTTACTAAAAAGGCAAAACACATGATGTAATTAACTCTTGTTTAAGTTACAAAGTTATAATTTATTGTGTTTTTTTTTTTAAAAAGGTGAAAGTTGAGATTGAAGTGAGACAAGGGAAGGAAAAGGGTCCGACAATAGTGGAAGCAGCGAAGCAAGAACGAGTGTCGTTGTTGGTTTTGGGACAACGAAAACAGTCGATGATATGGAGAATAAGAACAATGTGGGCGGGGATGAGAAGCAAAACGAGAGTTGTGGATTATTGTATACAAAATGCTAATTGTATGACAATTGCAGTGAGGAGAAAGAATAAACGACATGGGGGTTATCTCATAACCACAAAGAGACACAAGAACTTTTGGCTTTTGGCTTAATCATACAGCCTATTGATCATATGCATGTATATTTGTGAACCTTAATTTTAACTCAAATTTCACATCAAAATTAAAATGGAAACTTTTGATTTGAACCTTATACCAGAAAATTAAACTACATGTTGTTTACTCCTTTTAGTTACTTTGTGTATAGTAGTCACTTAATTTGCATATAGTTAGGGTCACTTAAATAAGGTGAAGGCTTATTATATATAAGAGGAAAGTAAAAAATACAAAGCGTTAAATTCATGCGAAGTGATTTGGGTCATTGATGATAAATCCAAACGTGTGACTCATATCAGTTGCATGGTTATTTTTACCCAGTACTGTTAAAAAATCAAAATTTTAAACAAACGTAGTTGTTGAAATATATATAATCGTAATTGTCGCCAAATGAAAATAACGACAAACTTTCTAAAACATCATATTGTAAGAAAAAAGCCCGTATCAAAATTATTTTTGACAATATTACGACTATTTTGGCTACAAAATTGCGACAAAACTAGGTTGTTGCAACATTTATTACAGCTTAGCCACAGAACTAGTATTTTTGTAACTTAGTTATACTTTTTGGTTTGCGACAAATTGTGGTTGTTTTATCGTGAAATTATGAGATAAATTATGGCTTTTTTTTCGTTTTTGTTATTTGTAAAAAAATTGTCATAAACTTGTCGCAAATATTAAGTTGTCAGAAGTTTATCGAAAACTATTATATCAAACCAACAAATTTTAGTAGCGACCATTCTTGCGTGATAATATTAGCATCCAAAGGGTATAATTTCACGTATTCATTTTTTCTGTTTGCATGATACTTTCACCTAGCTTCCACCTTAATTTTTACAGTACCTTGTATAAAAATAAATATATTATTTATAATTTAAACTTTCTTTGTATATATAATATAATAATAATAATTAAAAGGGTAAACTAGTGCATGATGTTCTCGCATGTGCACTGCGAGGGTGTCGGTCTAACTTGATTATGTTGTACGTGTCCTTACAATGTATTTATATAAGTCTATGTCGACTATGACGAACTCAAGCTTTAGGTCACATGGTATAGCAGGAGTTAATATATAGTTTATATATTAATTAATTAAATTTAAAGGAGGTTTGATAGTAGCTTCAAAATAATATAATATCTTGGAGGGTGTGTCCACATGTTAATTTTGCTAAGTACTAACCTTATTTTCATGTATGCTAGTATTATCGATTTTGACTGTGTGAACTTCGTTTCATTATTGCAAATCATTATTACAAAGATATTATTTATACACCACACTAACTAATTCTTACAACTAACTATTAACAAACTTTCTAACCATCATTAACAGAATGTTGACTTTGCTTAACTGTTGACTAAGCATGTGAATATCACGTGATTGAAGTTACAATACTAACAGCCCCCCTCAAGTTGGAGAATAAAGAAGACTCAACTTGGAAATAAGATCTTGGTGAATTGGGACATTAACGCTCTTTGTAAAAACATCTGCAAGCTGCTCTTTAGAACTAGTATGTAGCAAATTGATAAGACCTTCTTGTAATTTCTCTCTCACAAAATGACAGTCAATCTCAATGTGTTTTGTTCGTTCATGGAAGACTGGATTTCGAGCAATGTGAATTGCAGCTTGACTGTCACATTTAACAGAGATAGGTAGCATATTAGGGACATGTAATTCAGCAAGTAAGCGAGTCAACCAGGCCAACTCAGCTGTAATTCTTCGAAGAGATCTATACTCAGCTTCAGCTGAACTGAGGGAAATAGTATGTTGTTTCTTTGATTTCCATGATAAAGGACATCCTCCTAGAGACACAAAGTAGCCACTTACAGATCGTCTAGTATTTGGACAGGATGCCCAGTCTGAATCACAATAGGCTGTTAAATCAAAAGATGGATTATTATTGAAAAACAAGCCTTGAGACAAAGATTGTTTTACATATCCAAGTGTATGTAAGACTGCAGACCAGTGAGTAGTTGTTGGAGCATTCATGAACTGACTTAGAAATTGTACTTCAAAAGCAAGATCTGGTCTTGTGTGAGTTAAATAATTGAGCTTGCCAACAACTCTTCTGTATTGTAATGGATCATCTAGTAAAACTCCATCAGTTGTTTTAGATTGAAAATGCATTGGAAGAGGTGATTTATGTAGAGTGATTGTTGCATCATCAAATTCAGAAAGGAGTTCTTTTGCAAACTTTCTTTGGGTCATAAAAATACCGGTTGTTTCTTGTAAAACTTCAATGCCCAAAAAGTAATTCAAAAAACCCAAGTCCTTGATTTTGAATGTTGCATGTAAAGCAGCTTTTAGAGCAATGATCTCATCAGGATTATTTCCAGTAACTAAGATATCATCAACATATACAGCAAGATGTACTATTGAAGTGCCCATTGTTTTAGTAAAAAGAGAATGGTCATTTTGTGATCTAATATATCCTCTTTCTTTTAGAAAAGATGATAACTTGCCATACCATTGTCGGGACACTAGTAGAAAGACAATTATTAAACGCGGTTATTTTGGTTTTTAAACGCGGTTATGAACCGCGTCCAAAGAAGTCGCCTCTAAAGTTCGCTGATTATTAGACGCGATTAAAACATCGCCTCCAAAGTTAGCTGATTATTAGACGCGATTAGTAGAAAATGACACAAACGCGTCTAAAGATAACCCCATAAACTGATTTTAAACCATTTCCAAACCGCGTCTAAACTTGTAATTTCCCGCTTTTTATTTCCAGGTTGTTTCCCACTTTTTTATTACCCTATATATAAATATATAATCCATATCCTGTAAAACCCATATTTATAATTCAGTCCTCCATATCTGGTAATTAACCTGTCAAATGTAGCCCTCCAAAATAAAATAAAAGGCATTACATACCAAAGCTTAGCAATATGCATCAAATCCAAAATATTAACAAAATACATTAAATCCAGAGTTTTACAATATAAACCAATCAAAATGGCTATACCAAATTCTACAATAAAATCATATCAGAATCTATAACACTATATCTAAATCTAACGACAAATACTACATTCATTGAATGCCTAACTTGTAATAAATCTTCGGCGTCAAGTCCATATGTACGTTGTCGATATCCATTTCCGTAGCAACTCAAGTTTCTGCTGGCTTCAAAAAAAGAAATACATATAAAAAGTTGATATTTATGCAAAACAAACAACTAATAAAATATAAAATACTTACAAGTTCGAGAAGCTTTCCTTCATAAGTATAGACTAAATCAAACACATACTTTAGAATCAAGTGCCCACATTCCCAACCGGCTAATTGTTGTTGAGATAACAATCCTAATTAACAAATAGTTATTTAAAATTAAGAAAAACTAACTAAGATACATAAAAGATAACATACCTCAACCATTGTCCAGGTTAAATCCACATCACTAGAAACATACCTAATTACTTCCGAGAGAAGATAATGAGATTCATCTCTTTTGTCATTCATCATTAAAGAATCGGGAACCATTTTTGGAAAAATGACAAACACAAACCAATGCTTTCTACAAAGAAAATTGTAAACTATTTATGATTATGGTAAGCATAAAATAGACTAATATGCAAAAACTATAATGAATTACTTGTCTAAATATGATGCAAAGAAGTAATCTTTATCTATATGATAGCTGTATAAATGGGTAATGTGATGTACAGCTTCTTCACGATGGAATCTGCACATATCGCATGTCAATATTCGTGTTTAAGAAGAAGGGATCCTCATAATAGTACCTTTAATCAAGAAAAAAAGTATGATAAACTTAATAAATTTAATTTTGTAAATCAAACTTTGTCAAATTTCGGGTTAGAACCGGTATATAGTTGATTGTAATCAAATTCTGTGTGCATTTCTTCCTTGCTCAGATTCTTGTTACCCTTAGCGACTCGCGTTTACCTTGTCCTTGTTTCAAAGAGCTAGCATAATGTGCAATCATCAAAGTCAAGAGATTTAGGTACCTAACCACAAATGAAGACATAAATAGACTACAAGGAAACACAAAAATAGACAAATATGAACCAAAAAAACTGATGTTGCACACAAAAAAGACCTCATATTTGCTTACTGAACATAAATAACTATGTCATAGGATGCCTTGATGAACTCCAATAAAGTATGTCACAAACTATTTGCAAGCTGGAAACAAATATAAAGATTTAATAATGCAAGAAAAATCTAAGGGATAACATGAAAGAAGGCTCATAAAGGATAGAATGAAGTAGCAACAAAGATACATCACTCCATATATCAACCAATGTCAGGAATCAAAATCAGCATAACCATTGATAGCAAAATAAAAGCATGACCTTAAGAGAACAATCCATATTGATTACAAGGAAAAGAATTCAGAAATTTCAAAACATAAGGAACTTTATCCTATTACAATTTGATTCAACGATTGATTATGCTTCATCATAACAGATTACAATCAATCATCATGTGGGATGTTCACTAGTTTACCAGTACTAAAAAAAGCCACCAAATCAACGCATTCGAGAAGATACAATCATAAAACATTAGCGCTAATTAATGCCCTAACTCTGACGCACCATAAATCAAGACCAACCTAAAGCAGTTTATAAAGAACAAAAATCAAATGAAAAGGCAACCAAACCAAACCTAATCACCATAAATGCCCTAACTCCGACGCACTACTTGTTCTATTGAGGTTGTTCGGGAGGAAGTCCGATGGTGGCGACTTGTTGGACGCCGCTGAGAATGATGATTTGGAAAAGATTTGAAAGTGGGAACGGCGGTAATTCAATAATTTGGATTTTGTTTGGAGTTAGGGCTTTTGTGTGGTAACTCTCAAAATAATTGGCTCCATCTTGAATTTTTCAATATTATTGCTAGAGTAAATTGCCAAAAAGATTTTTGGATTTATATCATTTTGATTACTTTGTCCTTATGTTTTTTTTATTTTGGTGTTTGCTTTTGTAAAATATTGCCGTATTAGTCCTTCCGTCAAAGATTGTTAAAAAATCTGTTAACTTCAGGGGTATTATGGTCTTTTTATCATTTTTCTATAGTTATATCAACATTTGCTTGGCCACGTGTCATTATCTTAGTTTCCATCTGACTAGCAAACTCTTTGTTATGTTATTTTGTTACCAAAATTGTTTCCTACCCCTAGTATGTCAATTGTGAATCAATAACTTTTGAATGAATCATGTAAAAAACAAACACATTTTTGTAATTGTAATCCAGGTGACATCGAGTAAAAATCCATGGTTTGCAATAGTAATCATAAATGCCATCAAAACATAAGAATCATGAGACTTTATACCAAGCAACCTACAATAGGTCAACGACACCAACCTTGTAATGTTTGCCGAATAGCTAGATGGAACTCTGATATCTTGTAAACATTCTCAAAGCATTATTTTTCTCATTTTTAGACATGCAAATCAATTGAGCTCCTTCATTCAGCCGATAAGATTCAATACTTTTAAGAAAGCTTTGAACACCAATCATAGCATCAAGACGTCTTGTTTTGCACATTCAAGTTAAATAAAAATCCATTAGAAAATGATAAAAGTAAAAACTTAAATAAAAAAGATAATCATATATCATATCCTTATATAATATAACAAAATCTATTTTGCTTAGTTGTTATCGTTAGAGGTAGTTTTTTGCTTACATGGCATAATAAAAGAGTTCGTCTCAAATTAATATTTTGATATTTGAAATTGTATATATTTATAATCTACCTATTCTAATAATTGAGTAACACATCCACATGTCACCATTTTAAATACTCCACATAGGATTTTGCTTAGGTGTCATATTCTAAATTAATTTGATGGAGAATTTTTAGACGGATCATGGTATGCTCCATATTCGAAATAACCCGATATGTTTAAACTAAAAATTCACAAATTATCATCAATTATCTCCTAACCCGATATGTTCAAATACAAAATTTACCAATTATCATGATCTATATCTTAACCCGATATGTACCAAGTATCATGAATTATCTCCTAACCTGATATGTTCAAATAAAAAACTTATCAATTATTATGATTTATCCTAACCCGATATGTTCAAATTAAAGTTTTACCAATTATCATTAATTATCTCATAACTCGATATGTTCAAATAAAAAAATTAACAATTATCATGAATTATTTCCTAACCCGATATGTTCCAATAAAAATTTACCAACTATTATAAATCATATCCTTTATTGTAACATGTGATTTTTTATATGAATATATTTGTAAATATCCAAATCGATTTAATAAGATATATGTTAAAAATAAATTTGATATGTAAATTGAGTTAAAACCTATAAAATTACAATCCGTGTAGTACACGGGTACTAATCTAGTAATAATATATTATAGTAACCTTAATTTCATTTTAATTCTCTTATATTAAGGAGAATTTTTAGAAATTTAAGAGTATTTTTATTTTAAACCATCTCTTACTAAGGGTGTGGATGGATCATCTTATATATGGTAGAGTACGCAAATAAAACTTATAGATAAAATTATTAATAACCTACTATTAAATAGCTCAATTTTCTTTAAACATACATATTTTTTTATACAACATTATTTTAAAAAAGTACGCTATAAAACCGACCATTTAAATCTCTTTAAATTTTTAAATAAAATCTCATGTTCCAATTTTTACCATCGTTTTATCTTAAAACTGATTGAAATCATCTGTATCCCACTAATATCCTTAAAATCATTATTTGTATGTTATGTTCCTAAGCGTAACACATGCACTAAACTATTATTATATATACACACATATAAAAGAGATAGTAATAAAAGAGATAGTCATACTCAACACACAAATAAGAGATAATATGCGTTGAATTCAAATCCAAATCGCGTCTAAAGATAAATGGAAGAGATAATACACTTTGAATCAAAATCCAAATCGCGTCTAAAGATAAATTGGAACCACATGCAAAGATCTTTCAAATGGATTGATATTGTTAACATGTTTAGCCGCGGTTATTGGAACGACCGCGTCTAAAATTTAAATCCAACCGCCTCCAAAGTTCCATTTTCTACTAGTGGGAGACCTGCTTAAGACCATACAAAGATTTGTGAAGTTTTAAAGGTTGATTAGGAGAGATGGTCATACCAGGGGGTGGTGACATATAAATGTCTTCTTCAAGATCACCATGAAGAAAAGCATTGTCAACATCCAGTTGATAAAGTGGCCACTGAAGTTTGGTAGCAACACTAACAAGACTTCGTATTGTTGTCATTTTAACAACAGGAGAAAATGTCTCAAAAAAATCAATGCCTGCTTTTTGTGTATCACCCCTAATAACCAATCTAGCCTTACATCTTTCAATGGAACCATCAGCTTTCAGTTTGATTTTGTATACCCATTTACATTTGATTGGCTTTTTACCCTTGGGTAAATCAACAATTGACCATGTATTTGTGGCATTTAAGGCATCAAATTCCTTTTGCATTGCTTCTTGCCAGGCAGGGTAATGAGCAGCCTCAGGATATGATGTAGGCCCTTTGAGAATGTCAAGAGAAGTTAGAAGAGATTGGTTAGGAAAAGACAGTTTAGTTGATACCAAATTAGCATGAGCAAAGCAAGAATTTGTAATGGTATGTGGACACAAACAATGAATATCATCACTTGTAGAAACATGATTACAAACATAATCATGTAGATAAGAAGGTGTTTGAGTTTGTCTGGATGATCTTCTAGGTTGAGCATTTGGGTTTGATGAAGAAGTGTTTGGTGAGGATTGTGATGAAGAAATGTTTTGAGAATTGGGAATCAGATTAAAGTCATCAAAAATTTGAGCAAATGAATCAAGAGCTGGAAAGATAGTTGAGTTATAGGATTGATCTAGAGATGGAAAAATATGTTCTAAAAAAACAACATCTCTAGATGTGAAAACAGATTTAGTAGAAAGATTGTAAAGTTTGTAACCTTTCTTACCCATTGGATATCCTATAAAGAGACATGGAACAGCCCTTGGTTGAAATTTATCCCTGCCATTCTTAAGTGTAGATGCATAGCATAAACAGCCAAAAGTTCTCAAATGTAAATAAGAAGGAGGTTTAAGAAACAACTTTTCAAAAGGAGTTTTGCCATTTAGAATAGGTGTAGGAAAAATGTTAATGAGATGAGTGGCTGTGAGAACACAATCACCCTAAAAAGAAGTAGGAAGTTTGGATTGAAACAAAAGAGCTCTTGCTGTTTCAAGTAAATGTTTGTGTTTTCTTTCAACAATCCCATTTTGCTGTGGAACTCCCACACAACAAGTTTGATGTAATATACCTTCATTTTGAAAGTAAGCAGTTTGAGCATTACCACTACCCAATTCAAAAGCATTATCTGATCTAATGCATTTTATAGAAGTTTTGAATTGAGTTTTGACCATTTCAACAAAACCTTTTAGGATATCAAAAGCATTGGCTTTAGTGGATAAAAGATGTGTCCAAGTATTTCGACTAAAATCATCAACAATAGTCAAAAAATATCTGAATCCATTATATGTAGGAACATTGTATGGTCCCCAAACATCAATATGTATAAGATCAAATGGGTTATCAGATGTAGTTTGACTATCAGAAAAAAGAAGACAATGTTGTCTTGCTTTAGGACAAATATCACAATGATCAAGTGAATCAAAATGTTTAAGAAAATCCAACTGTTTCAATCTATATAATGGCAAATGACCAAGTCTATAATGTCAAATTGTACTATTAAGTACATTATTTTTAGACAAAACAGAATTGGATGACAAATGATATGATTGACATTTCTTGTATGTGTCCAATATGTATAGTCCAGCATCAACTTTACCAAGAACCACTGGCCTCTTCAGAGAAGGGGCCTGCATCATACAAGAAGTAGATGAGAAATAGATCAATCCATTATGATCTTTACACAATCTTGAAACAGATAACAGGTTGTGTTTGAAATCAGGTACATAAAGAACTTTTGACAAAGAAATATCAGGAGTAAGGTTAATGGTACCAGTTTTGGTGATTGTTAAAAATTGACCATTTGGCAAGAAAATGAATTGAGGTTTAGAGAGTAAATGAATATCAGAAAATAGTGTTTCATCAAAACATATGTGATCACTTGCTCCTGTATCTATTATCCATTTGACATTCTTTGAATTAGAAGATGAACAATTCACAATACCTGCAAAGTTTGCAAAGTTGATTGTATTGGATTTTTCATCATTTTGACTGATTGTGGCATTGTTTTGTAGCAATTTGAGTAGTTCAGAATATTGCTCAGGAGATAGACCATTTGAATGAGAAGAAGCAACTTCTGTGTCAGATGTATCCACACATGCATTAGCAGCCATACGTTTGGTTCTTGTGAATTTAAAATCCTTTAGAAAACCAATGATTCTGTAACACTTTGCAGCTGTGTGTCCAGATTTCTTGCAGTGAGTGCATATCACATTCTTTTGTGTATGAGATCTAGTATTGAAATTGGTAGTAACATTCATTGCTGCAGTTTCAGCTACAAATTGAGTAGAAGCATGAATCTCCTTTTGTTTTTCATCTTGCATCAGTAGAGCATATGCTTGTGTGATTGAAGGTAGAGGTTTCATAAGTAAGATTGTTCCCCTTACACTATCATAACTTGAATTCAATCCCATCAGGAACTGAAACAAGCATTGAACTTCATCTCGTTTGACAATTGCTTGGGATGCACCACAAGTACAAGTTGGAAGATTATTTAGATTACCTAGTTCATCCCAAATACTCTTCAATTTTGTAAAGTATGTAGCAACATCATCATTTCCTTGAGATATATCAGATAAATTCTTCTGCAATTGATAGAGTTTAGCTCCATTTGATTGACCAAATCTTTCATTTAAATCCTTCCATAGTTGTTGTGCAGTGTCATTGTAGAGAACACTTCCACTTATTTCTCTTGATAAAGTGTTTAATATCCATGATATCACCATATCATTACATCTTTGCCATATATCAGAGTTAGATGCAGCTGCAGAACGAGGCAATTTTCCATTAACAAAACTCAATTTGTTTTTAGCAGAAAGAGCAATTGTCATTGATCTTTTCCATGCGCCAAAACCTATGCCATCAAAAGGTTTTGAAACAAGCAATAAACTAGGATGATCAGATGGATGAAGATAAAGCGGATTAGATGAATCAATAGAAACTCCTGAAGAAGATGAAGAAGATTGTGTTTGTGTTGCCATTTCAGATGATTGATTGAATGAATTTGATGATCGGAGATTTTACTGGAGTTTGATCGGAGTTAATGAAATTGATCGGAATTTGACCTAACTTTGGATCAAGCAATTAGCTCTGATACCATATCGATTTTGACTGTGTGAACTTCATTTCATTATTGCAAATCATTATTACAAAGATATTATTTATACACCACACTAACTAATTCTTACAACTAACTATTAACAAACTTTCTAACCATCATTAACAGAATGTTGACTTTGCTTAACTGTTGACTAAGCATGTGAATATCACGTGATTGAAGTTACAATACTAACATGTTAAGCATGTGAATATCACGTGATTGAAGTTACAATACTAACAAGTATGGAGGGCTGACTCAAATAATGATAGAGTGAGCGATCGCTTAGGACGATCGCTTAAGACTTGCCCGATTATTAGCGCTTTGGTTTCTTTTTAGTTTCATGGTTTGTGATGATATCATATTTAAATAAACCTAGGGTTATACAGCTTTCGTACATTATGCGAGTCATCTGTACACTGTTTATTAATGGTTCAAACTAAAAAAATTTGTAATCACAACCGTTAAAACCATATGCAGGTTAAAATCAACGAAAAACAAATATCATTAACCTCAAACAAATAAACCAAAATATCCAAACCATCAAAACAAATTTATTTATCAAAATATTATTTCATCAAACAAAATACCAAATCAAAGTCATATAATATAACTATATATAATAGATATAGATTACCAAAATGTCACGACAAAGAACATTACCAAAATGTCTCAAAACGCTATTAATCGAGTTTGTAAATTAATATAGTATGTAAATAAATAAATATAATATAATTACCTCCATATTAAAACATTAAAACAAAATTAATGCCCAAACTTGAAAAATGATCATCACCAATTCCCCAGTTCTTGTAGAACTTCATAACAGTGAAATCAAATGATGATTACAACAAGACATTAAGAAAAATCTACAACATCAAAAAAAAATCAATACTAGCAACAATACGAGAGATTTGCATATCACAATGTTTCACCACTTATTATAGTTTTAACATACTTATGTGATTCAACAAATATATCAAAGTGTCTTCTAGCTCAATTAGGGAGAGAGGAGTTCACCCCTCACCACCCCACACCACCCCACACTTTTTACTCCACCTCACATTCACCCCAAATCACCCGGTATCCACCCCACCCCACATCATTTTTTACTATTTTTTAAAATAGCCGTTGCATATATATAGTTGTGGGAGAGGGGGACCACGTTTCAAACGGTAAAAAATCTCGGGGTATAGCTCGGGGAAGTCACACCAAATCCGACCCCAAAGTTCGGGGCCGCTAGGGGGTGGGACGGTATTCCCACGCGGGGCCGATTCGGGACCACACCCACCCTGAGCCCACTCCGTGTACACTTAGTTGTGGCCACGAGTTAGACTTCCCCTCTCATATACCTACATTTTGTTTAATTGTTATTTTTGTTTATCTACTTTTTTGGTTTTACAACTTTACACTTTGACCCCAACTCTATTTTGGCATTTTACGACTTTAAACTTGACATGTTTACAACTTTCACCCCTCTACTGTAACATATTTACGACTTGAACCTTCCGATTTTCACTTGATTATCGTTTTGACCTCTAACTTTTGATATTTCTAATATGTGACACATTACAGCTTTGCACCATGACATACGAGGCATAAAACTTTTTTTATCGACACGTCTAACAAAGTCATATACGTGATAACCGACGACGTAACCAGGCCGCAGCAAAGCACACATGGGTTTGAAATAAGCTCAAGACATATATATAATTTTAAAAATTGAAATAATGTCACGGTCTGGTCCACTTGTATACATCCAGCTTTTTGTATAAACCATAAACTAAAATGTTCGCTACAGTTTGAAATTTTCAAAACCGTCTAACCGAAAGTGAAAAAAAGCCGATCGTGAAACCAAATCAATGACCGGTTTCACGGTTTTAAACCGAATCATGAACACCCCTACTAGGATATGTTGTGGAGGTCATACTGATTAAAAGGGGTGATGTGAAAATATGATGGTGATTAGTGATTAGAAAACAGGTGTGTTGTGTACTTTTGTCTGGGTAATATTTAAAAATTAAAAAATTAAAAAAAATACATACACACGTCTCCTTCCTTCACGTTGTGATCATACACCTTCACGCGTTGTGGTGTAGCGCCACCTTTTGGCACCAAGCGACAAGCACAACGTCCGGTCTAAGATGGTTCGGAATTGCAGATCAACAGCTTCATAATCATATTTTGCTCATATGTTTAGATTCCTCCCACCATGTCAACAATAACTCACTGTTAATGCGATCACCCTTGGGCTGACTACGCTGTAACAGCTTCAAATTTCACACTAGGGGTGATCATCGGTTCGAATTGTAGGTTTTTTAGTTTTTTCGGTTTGGGTTTTTCAGATTGACATTTTTTATATTGAAACCACAATTCGATCCAAACCTATTTCGTGAAAACCTAAATCCAAACCAAAAACCACTTTTTAATACGAATTGAACTTAACAAACCGAATTAGCCAAAAAAAGGTTGAAACCGCATTCTAATTTCGATTATCGAAGAATAAAAATAATCAATATGCGATAATCAACATCATAAAAATATATCCAAGGTAAAATTAATGATTTATAATTCATATATGGGCATTGGTTATTGACATAATTGAATTAGCCAACTATAAAATAGTGTTATCACCTAATCCGGTTTATTCAGTTCAAACCGAATTCAAAATCTCAACCTAAACCAAGAACCAAATATGTAATTTGATTTGGTTTTAAATGGTTTTGGTTTAAGTTTGGTTTTTAGTGTAATCTACGTAGGTTGTTGTACCTTGCAGAGATACGAGATTCACCTTGGTGGCCCAAAGTTTGTTTCAAGGACCTTTGTTGGTATATAATCGGGTAACCAAGTATTTCTAATCGGGTAATTAGGTTTAGGTAAATGGATATATCATGTAATCTCATACCGCAAGGAAAATTAAAATTAATCCCATAACCCTCTAAAATTTAGGAGTTTCGGGTATGCTCATCGGGCTCGGGTTATTGGCATCCCTTGTTATCATGGATGAAATCTATCTTTGCTTAATAAATAAATTAGTCATACAATCGACAACTTTTGTATCGAGACTTAAGGTAGAAATCAAACTTATTAAATCTACTAACCTTTGAATGAATCAAATGTCAATGGTTTCTAAGGGATCTTTTGGCAAAATTTAAACATTAAGTGTTAAACCATTAAGAGTTCTGAACCATTAAGAGACTCTATCAATGGAGGGAAGTTTGGTAGAAGTGCAGATGAGAATAAAGTTGGTATATGCTCCATTCAATTTCATTCAGCATTTCTCTGCCCCTTAACCATTTAACATTGAACTAAACCATTATGATGCTCTTTTTTAATGAAACAAATGCTTTTAATGTTAAATGCTGAATAATTCATCATTAAACTGAATCATTCAGAGATGAAACAAACAGCCCCTAAGATTGTGAGCATCTCTTAAAATTTGATGGTTCCGAGCACTGTAGGGCTCTTCTATCCTTCCATGATATGCACTCCTCTTCTAGTTGGTGGTAGCTACTGGGTCTGCACAAATAGATCGTAACCCTTAGCCAACAACTCTTCGTCATTAATCAACCACTTGATACGAATAACCCACTTAGCTTTTTCTCCATTATTTTTCCCTTTCCCTTTCTTCTTTGTTCATGAAAGTGATTGAACAATTGGTTGTTCAATTTGTGATCGTGACTGTGATAGTTGCATTTGCTATAATTTTGATTCTAATTGTGATTGTTGCATTTGCGATAACTGTTTATGTTGCAACCATGCTTGTTTATGTTGCAACCGCGCTTGATATTGTTGAAATTTATGAAACTGTGACTAAGATTGAATTGGAAATTGTGAGAATCCATCAAACTTGTTAAGTTGTTGAACATGTGGAAACCCATTAGGTTGTTAAAATTGGGAGTACATATTTGCTTGTTGATATTGGGACATTGGAGGTAGACAGGTTACGCTTTGTTCATTTGTTTTATCATATAACAGTTGAGTGAACGAAAATCTCTTGGATCCACTAACTCATGTTGAGAGTTAAGATTTGACTTCTTGGAAAGTATTGAGAGAGGTGACTAGATGTGAGAAACTATTCAAGTGGTAGAACGTATTCATAGTAGGGAAGTAAAAGTTTTTAAAGCATATTTCCCTAATTTTAATAAAAGATAAAAAGGAACTAGTTGTTGATAAAAAAAATGATTCAATATTCAAGTGAACCCCCACAAACCCTTCTCGCCGACCGCGCGCCCTTCCAGACGTGAGAAATCCCACAAGCAGCATCACCCAAACTTTCTCTGCCCCATGGAAACTACTTCTTCCCGACCTGCAGGCCACGAAGGCACGTCAGAAGGTCTTATAATTCACCTAACTACTAAAAGAGGGGGTCGGTAACCCCCTCAATTTGTCATCAAGCCAACTTTCATTTTTAGCAACTTTGATCCCTCAACCAACTTTTAATTTTTGGCAATTTTAGTCCTTTAATTTGAGTTTCAAATGATTGCAAATTTGATCCCTCTACTTGACATGTTTACAACTTTCTTTGATCTAATTTTCATTTTAACCCCTGACTTTGGATATTAACTCTTTAGACAAAAAAAACTTTATTATGAACGCGTATGCCTATATCACAAACGTGATACTCCGTTGTCTCTGTCGTCGCAATGCTAAAAAAGGGGGTCGGTGATCCCTCATTTTGCCATCTAGCCAATTTCCACTTTTGGCAATTTTGGCCCCTCAACCAACTTTCAACTTTTGACAATTTTTATCCCTCTAATTTCAAATGTTTGCAACTTTAGTCCCTCTACTTGACATATTTACAACTTTCATCCCCGACTTTTACATGATTGTTATTTTAACCCTAACTTTGGATGTTTACTCTTTAGACAAAGAAAACTTTATGTCATCAACACGTGTGGCTAGGTCGCAAAAGTGAGACTTCGTCATCTCTGTCGTCGCAACACACAACATGTGACGAAGACGAAATGTGATAACTAAAACCTGACTGCCGTATCAGGCTACCTGGTTACTTAGCTAGTTATAAACCAAATCACAAATCTAAAATATACAAATTTAAAATTTATTTTAAACAAATTAAAGATATTTGCATAATTTAACTTTTTTTAACAACAATTTTATTGATGAAAACTACAACGACTACTAGCAAGATGCTATGACGCCAATAATCTCTTGATTTAGTGATCTAAAGGTGAGGTGAGAGACTTTATCTTTCTTGAAGATCTTAGGTTTTAATCCAGACAATAACATTAACATTTATTTATTAATTTCTAACATATATATGTTGTTTAAAAAAAACAAGACGCTAGGACCGGGAACAACACAACCCGAAAAGAAATAAAACGCCTATAACAAAAACATATGACACCAACTTTACCAAATAACATACACACATTTTAACTCGAAGTCTTAAAATAAAACAAGTTCACGTTAGTCTTCCCTACTATAGTTGTCCATATCAAAAAGTTGCCTCTTCAATTTTGATGTGCAATTTAACTAAATCACAAATCTGAAAGATTAAAGTCACATATTATAGCATGTGTTGACCTTATATTTTCCCCCAAATCGTCTCCTTTCATTTCCATAATCTTAACTAACAAAAACGAAATCAACACACCCACCCCCACCCCCACCCCCACACACTCTCTCTGTCATTTCCCTCAAGCCGACATTTTTATCTTCTTTCACAAACTCATCTCCTTCTCATTCATTCTACAATCCCAAATCGATCCAACATTGATTTAATCCAATTTACTGTGTTTCTGATCATCTATTTATCGTGGGTTTGTCTAAAGATTGCATCTTTGTTAAGCAATCACCATATTCGATCTAGTTTCATACTTGATTTTATTACGTTTCTTGATTAAAACATGCGCCGGCGAGCTGCCGATTACCGGCGGCGAGTTCGAAGGAGGCTTTCAATTTGGATCTGGTTGTTTCTTGTCATGTTCTCTGTTGCTGGATGTGTGCTTATTTATCTTCAACACAACTTTCAAGATCATGACCAAAATCAACATCAACATCAAGATCATAATCAAGATCGTCTATTGGTAAGATGTTACAGCTTACCCAGATCTTGTTTTATGCTTTTTGAAATGGGTTTGTGTTTAATTTGATGATTTGTACTTGTGTTTTTATTGATTATTTGTTAGTTAACACAAATCGGTTTGTTAGTTAGTGTATTTGTTTACTTGCATAAAGTATAAGTTGATGGTATCATTCATTTTAGGTGTTGAAAGTGTTTATAGTTAAGGGATTGTGATGCTTATGAGTTTGGTTTGATGTTTTTAAGTAAGGTAAAACAGAGATTGTCAACATTGCATTATGGCTTGTTTGTGTATGCGTGACACGGATCATATTTGTTTTGAGAGGTGACATTGTTTGTGACCCTTAAATCTTGATTGTTGTCGAATTGATTGTTCAAATCTTCATGTAGAAGGTTGTCTTGCTTGATTAATATTGTTTGCTTTTGGTGATGCTCTTTGGACTTTATTTTAATTGATTTCCCTTTAACTTTTGGTTGTATAATAACTTAGGGACTAACAGTTTAGTTGCTAATACTTCATCTTGTCATTGCAAAACGGCTTTACATGCGATTAATTTTATGTACTTTTTAAAAGATACGTCTGCGGCCCGTCCCTAATAAAAGAATCAACTTTAGTTCTTTGTCAAGAATCAGCATTTTTCTTTAAATATGGGAACAACAACCAATTAAGCTTATTTGTTCAACTACAATTGATATTTTTTAAGTCTTTTTTCTTCATATTGGATTTTGACTTTCTAGTAACTTGTTATGTTGACCTTGGCCTTGAATTTTATAAGTTTGTAGCTACCAATTGAGACTCTTAGCTTGCAGTTTGTAAAAGATTTTAATTCCAGAGAGTTATGAAGGTAGTTTTTTTTGTCTTAATTTCTATTTTAAAAAACACTTCATTTTTATCTGTACGGCAGAATTCACTGTCTATATTATTGTTCTAGCAAACCAGTGTGGATGTAAGTAAATTTTGAAACTTTGGCTTTATTTTCTTGTTTCTTGAAATTAATAGTACGTGAGATATTTTTTATGCTAACATATAGAACCGGCAATTTCTACCCATCTACCTATAAACATGTTGATTGGGTCCTGTATCGTCTGTAAGTGGTTAATTGGGTCAAACTAAAAGACTCAAGTTATGAGGAAATGGGTTAAACGAGTCAAAAAGTTTAAAAATGTTTTAAAACACATAAAACCCCCTTAATTGCTTTATTAAACAAAGTTATATTATTATTGCTATAATATTATTTTACTAATTGTATTTAACACGTTAATTTTCTAGCCGCCTCTACTAACACACATACAAGTCCTCTTTTCTTTATTTTTTTAGGATCCGGTTCGTCTAATCACTTGCATCATCTTACAATTTTCAGGATCAGAATGTTAGAAATATTCAAGTTACTCAAAACAAGCTGAATCTAACAAAGGAGATAGGTAGTGCCGATTCATACACCAGACAACTATTAGAACAAATGACGCTTGCAAAAGCTTATGTAGTCATTGCAAAAGAACACAACAACCTCCATCTTGCTTGGCAGTTAAGTTCAAAAATAAGAAGCTGTCAATCTTTGCTTTCAAAAGCTGCCATGCGAGCGGACCAAATCACACGAGAAGAAGCCGAGCCACTAATTATTAGCTTATCGTCTCTCATTCTTAAATCACAAGATGCTCATTATGATCTTGCAACCACAATGATGACCATGAAATCTCACATTCAAGCCCTTGAAGAACGTGCAAATGCAGCAACTGTTCAAAGTGCGTTTTTTGGAAATTTAGCAGCCGAATCACTGCCCAAGAGTCTTCAATGTCTGAATGTTAAGCTTTTGGCTGATTGGATTACAAACAAGAGGATTAAAGAGCTTGCAGATGAGAACAACAACTCTCCAAGATTGTTGGACAATAATCTTTACCATTTCTGCTTGTTTTCAGATAATTTGGTGGCAGTATCCGCTGTGATCAACTCTACCATATCAAACGCTGACCACCCAAAACAACTTGTGTTTCACATAGTCACGAATGTCGCCAACTATGCATCCATGCAAGCATGGTTTGTTACTAATGACTTCAAAGGGTCCATAATTGAAATCCAAAAGGTAGAAGATTTCACTTGGCTGAATGCTTCTTACTCACCTGTGATCAAGAACTTCAAAAAAGTTGACTTTTTTGGATACCCTTTAGAAGGATCTCAAGATTTAGAAAGCGACCCGAAATCCTTGAACCGAAAGTATGAATCTTTATTGAACCATCTTCGGTTTTACATTCCTGAAATCTATCCTCACCTTGAAAAAGTCGTCTTTCTTGATGACGACGTCGTCGTTCAGAAAGATCTAACCCCATTATTCTCTTTGGACCTCCACGGGAATGTAAACGGTGCAGTTGAAACGTGTCTTGAAGCTCATCACCGATTGTATAAATATCTCAACTTTTCAAACCCAGTTTTGAGCTCCAAGATTGACCCGCAGGGTTGTGGATGGGCGTTCGGGCTAAACGTCTTTGATTTGGTGGCTTGGAGGAATGCTAATGTGACAGGTGTGTATCATTACTGGGAAGAACAGAATGCAGATGGAAATCTATGGAAATTAGGGACTTTGCCAGCTGGACTTTTAGCCTTTTACGGACGGACAGAGCCACTAGACCGAAGATGGCACGTGTTAGGACTCGGGTTTGATGTTAATATTGATAGCAGGCTCATAGAGAGTGCAGCTGTGGTTCATTTTAATGGGAATATGAAGCCATGGTTAAAGATTGGGATTGGGAGGTATAAGCCTTTATGGCAAAGGTATGTTAACACAACGCATCTTAATCTTCTTGCGTGTGCTACAAGTTAAGAGGTCATTGGTAGTGTAAAGGAAGATATAGAAAATTTTGTATTGGCATTATTTTAGATGATATTTATTTATAAGTTATATCCATTTTGTTAATTATATGGAGGATTGCTTTGTGTAGACATTTGAAAGAAATACAATTTGATTTTATCTCTTTTGAAAATGTAGCAAGAAACCTTAAGGGTGGCGCGCATTAAGCGTCTAGTCTCTTTAGCAATCGTTTCAGGTATTCAGACTGTTTCTACCGGTTTTTTTACCTTGGTGGGTAACCTCGTGAAAGTGCCTACCTAGCACAAATCTGGTAACCATCACAAATGTAAAAGTATATGTATTTCAGATTTTAGTTTTTATGTTAAGTAATTAGTAATGATAATAAAAAATAGAAAAAATTTGTACTAATAAAAATTTTGATAATTACAAGTATACTTGATGTGGTGTGATGAGTTGTGGAGCATAGATTAGACTTATTAGGGTCAATGGAATGGATGAGTGGTGGGTGTGGCGCCGAGCAAGGCCGCTCGGCTCCGGTAGCAACCCTCAATGAGAATTGCGAGCCAAGTTTGCCATTTTCCACCTCATAGCTTGTGACCGTTCAATGGTCATTTTTACCTAAAAATTTAGCCAATGGCTAGTTTTTTTTTTAAATCTTTCTTAAGACACGTTTACACCATTGTAAACACTTTACACGATCAAGAGGTGGCTAGATCAAGAAAAAAATAATAATTCATCAAGCAACAAAAAACCACCAACAAAAATTTCATGTTGCAACCGCACAATCACCTAAGCATACCTATATTGCAAACGGTATTAGCTCAAAAACAAGAAATCACCAAACGTTATTGTATATAAACATACTAAAATCATTGAAATTTAAAAAATCAAGTTTATTTCACTGAAGGTATATAAACTCAAAGCAAAAATCACAACTAATCCAGCTTGACTTGTATTGTTACCATATGAACCTGAGTTGATAAGGCTTACTTTAATTCTTTGAACAACCTTTTAACAAAATACTCCAAAAGATTAATTCTAAAAGTAAATAAACTCAAAGCAAAACTTGATAAAAATATATAACTGTTATATACAATTTACCCTATACAAAAAATCTTTAACATAACTTCAAATGGGAACAAAAGGGATCACCATTCTTTGAAAACAAATTATTCAAATTCAACATTAAGACCTTGTGCAACACGGTTTAATGCTGCAACATTTATTAGGCTCTACAGATAAATGAATAGTGCTTCCCTCAATATGACTTTGTGTCAAACTACCTTGAGAATTCGTGGACCATGCGGCATTGAATGTTTCTCCGGAGAATCCATTGTTGCTAATATCAAGTATCCGAAGCTGTTTCGCCATGGAAATGGCAGATGAAAGTTGTTGAATGAACGTTGACTTTGACTCGAATGAACGATCAATGAATGGCTTTCCTTCTTCAGATTCATCTTCACTATCAGCAGCAACCTCAAGCTCAAACAAATCTTCGTTGACTTTCTCATCATCGTGGGCTTTGACTTTGACCAAAATATCATACTCGTGTTCAAGAGCGTTTTCTGACAAGTTGAGCTCCTCTATGGATGTGTTGGCTGCTAAAGATTGAAGAATACCGAGTATACCAATGAGCCCCAGCTGGCACTTGCTCAAATTGACGACTGTTAAACAACAAAGCGGGTTTTTCACCAGTGAAGCCAGAGCAATGCCACCCTGCATTTGAGATCCATGCTTAACCATTTAACAAACAGGTCCTGTTCAGTTTTAACATGTTTAACTAGTTTAATTAAATTGGCCAACCCGCAAACGATTTAACCCATTTATTAGAACCCAGCAACCAGTTTAACATCTTCACAACTTGATTCAACCCATTTGATTCATTTAGATGAATGGGTTAAAGAGGTCGTGTTTGGATTACATGGTTTTAAGTGTGTCTAGATAAGGATTAATATCTTTGACTTTAATATTTATATGGTCTGCGACTGGCTTCAACAACTCTACCAACCCGAAACTCAACACAACTAACACCCTTAACTAAACTACTTGTTTTGACCCTAACCCATTTAAACAACCAGTTCGACCCGCCTATTTTACCAACTCTAGCGGACATCATGCCATTTGCATAACTGAAAAAAGAACAGTAACCATGATATGATAGGAAAAAATATATATAGAACCTCTTGCATGAGTGGATTCCCTCCAATATTCAAGTGAAGAAGACCACTGATCAACGACGCATCTGTAACGAGTTTCATGATATAGTTTGGTGTGAGCAAGCAATATGACATATCAAGCTTGACTAGTTCGCAATTCTCACTGTTACATGAATCAGAGAGCTGTATGGCCCTCTCCTGCACAAATGACAGCTTAAACCGATGAAATAAATGACAAAAAACGACAAAAAATACAGCAATAATGTATTATGTTAATAAAACAAAATGAAAAATATTTCTCACGGTTCCAATACTTGTCTCTCCAATCATCACATGGGTCAAGCATGATTTTTTGATGAGATTACAAAGGCTATCAATGGCATTCTTGTTTAGCTTTATGCCATTTAAATTTATTTGAGAGAAGCTGCAAATAGCCACAATCACCCAACAGTTGTTAAACTGGAACCAAAACAAGTAATGAATAGAACTTTAGAGCAATTTCATAGATACCCCTGATAACTTGCATAATATTACGTTTACTCAACCAGAAAAAATAATATCAAATATACCCGTTTGAATATCATATTTACGAATTTCATGAAATACAATCTATAACATGACAATTATAACCTTCTCTTTTTTCTTACATTCCAAAATGGCAAAATCTCATACCCTAATGTGAATTTGAAGGGATGGGTATCAACAGTCATAAAAATGAACTTTGAAGATGAGAACATTGGATATTTGGATGTTTTATCAGGTATATATGACTTATACGAAGTTTTGGGAGGAATGTGTAAAATTATCTCCAAACTTAAACTATAGCAGTGTGCACCTCTTTAGCGTGGCAAGTTTGTCCAACAGATTTACTATAGCATTTCCTGATATATTGCTATTGTATCCTGATGAATGGAAAAAAGTTAGAAAAAATTAAAATATTATCTCAATTGCATGTGTTTTTGTCCAACTGATTGTTTTGTGTGTGTTTTTGTACCTATGAAAAGTTCTGAAAGAAGGGATCCAGAATTGAGCGAGTCAGTAACTTTTTGGATTGTTCGAGATGTAATGGAACAGTTTTGTATATTTAAGCTGTAAAGAGCTGCAAAACAAAACAATCAGTAGACATTATATTCAAATATAACAAAGTTTGATGCACACAATATATGAACAAATCTCATTGTTTTAAGCAAAATTAATTATGACAAAAACTTTAAAGATGAGAATCTTATTGATTATAAATACTAGATCACCTTTACAATTCTGCAAGATTGTGGAAAGGTAAGAAGCACATCCATCAGTCAAACGATTACCAGAAATATTAACTACTTCCAAACGTGACAAAAGCACGGTACATTCACAAATCTGTATGTTACAATAGAGAATAAAGTTTACAATCAAGTAGAGGAAAATACAATGAACAAATTGAGGTTGTGAGAATATCAAAGCTGATAGAAAAAAAACCTGAAAAAGTGCAGTAGGACCGAAGCGATTACAGTGTAAATCCAAAACCAAACCACCATACTTTTGACTTGATGACAGAAATAGATGTTTTAATTTTTCCATGGTTTCATTTCCTGAGAATACGCAACAGTGCTTGTATAATGTGAGAAAAATCATGAATATATTGCATGAAAACTTATTATACCTAGAGGTCGATTCCAACCCATTTATCACAAAAGAAATATGACTAGATATTTAAATGTGGTTGAGTGTTTACCTAATAAATTGTGGGAAAGATTTAGTGCAGCAATTGTCTTGTGCAAATGTAATGCATTTAGTAATGGTGCTGCGGATATATCTTCCAATTCACAATCAGAGACATCAATCTCATCCTCTGATACCTGATACCAGTTGTGTTAAAACAAAGAACCAGATAGATATTTACAAATTCAAACTTTAAAATCAGTTTATTACCTCTAAACTATAAAGCTTCTTAAGCAGTTTCAGGTTGGGAGGTTGACAAAGATCTTTACAGCAATCAACATAGAGTTTCACCAAGCGCTTAGGCACCCAGCCTACAATAAGATATATTTACATTGCATAATATATTTACAAAAACACCAGAATAAAACTTGACTATCTACCTATTCTAATAATTGAGTAACTCATCCACATGTCAACTATCTAAGTACTCCACATAGGATTTTGCTTAGGTGTCATCCTCTAATTCAATTTGATGGATGATTTCAATGCGGGTCATGGTATGCTCCATATTCGAAATAACCCGATATGTACAAATACAAAATTCACAAATTATCATCAATTATCATCTAATATGATATGTTCAAATAAAAATTTACCGATTATCATCATCTATCTCCTAACCCGATATGTTCCAGTTAAAACTTTACCACTTATCATGAATTATCTCCTAACCCAATATGTTCAAATTAAAAATTTACCACTTATCATTAATTATCTTCTAACCCGACATATTAAAAAAATTAACCAATTATTATAGATAATTTTCTTTATTTTAACATATAATTTTTGATGGAAAATATTTGTAAATATTCAAACCGATTTAATAGGGATATGTTAAAAATAAATTTAATACCTAAATTTAAATAAAACATATAAAACTAAAATCCCGTGTAATACACGGGTAATAAACTAGTGTATTTATGAAACAATAACATAGCACATACGATCAATAGTGACTTCAATCCAGCATTTGCCACACATATGATCCTTTGGGGTATATAACAGATTCAAGGATTCTAGAACTTCTCCTCCACACTTGAGATGTTGAATGATTGGCAAGAGACCTTCGAACAAGAGGCGGATAATGATCAATACACAGATAAACTTATGTGAAAACAAAAAAATTCTAATGCACATGTTCATATCTTTATAAGTTTATAGCATTAGTATTAATTAAAATACTTGAACATAAACTACCCAACAGTGAGTTTTAAGGGTGATAGACATAACACACAGCCCTAAATCATCATGTAAATCCCTCATATAGCTTTACTGCATTTGATCTAAATATCATTTAAACTTCTTCCCTGGCAAATTGCTATTCATCAAATTTGTAATGTCAATTCATTTTAGCATCCCAAGTTTTCCCAAAAAACCAACCATGAACTCTCCTATGGAGCAAACTATTGCAACAATATATTATATATCAACTTCATTAACTCACTTAAAGCAAAAGTATTTTGAATTTGCAACTGGAAGCTCTAACTTTAACGACATGTTAAAAATTACAGGCCATGGTAATGGCAACCTTGTCTATTCTAGGTTCCTCTTTCTTATTTTTATATTTTATGTAATGTAAAAAGAGCTGCAATAGATTAAAATGCATACGATAAGATATTTTTCTCCATAAGATTAAAAGTTCATATTACTAGTTCAAATTGTGTGTAGTAGATTTTAAAGTTATCTTTAGTAGAGTTGAGCATTGGACGAGTGTTTTCTTGTCAACAATGAAAACATAAAAAATCAAGTTTACAGCTTGTAATTTGTGGTATGCCAAATATTGCACAATGCACACAAATATTGGTTTTGTAGAAAAAAAAAATATTAGTAATGTTAGCAAGGCAAGATTATCATGCCATCTATTGTTTTTTTTTATAATCATGAGAACATGTCATCAGAAAACTTATGCGGCCCCACCAATACCCTGCTAAACAAGACTATATAAAACACAGATTGCACTGGTCATGTGACCTTTAATGGGTTAAAGGCAGAACAAGTGGTAGCATGATTCGACCTGAGACCACTCCTAGTGGGAATCAATGCTTACCACTACGCCACCCCCCTTGAAGATTATGCTGTATATTGTTATCATCTATGATTGTGTGCTTTTTAGCTAGAAGCCTATAATCAACTTTCTTGTCATGCATGGGCCATGGTGTATGTTAGAAGACATTAGAGATATGGTTAGGACCAACTCTATATAATGGACCCATTAAGGTTTCATATTCATATAATCATGTCTATAGCCCTATATACGAGTGCATTGTATGATTTTTACATAGTACAAGTACTCTTATACCTTCATTGTATACATGCTTACTTGTTTGCCTTATTAAGTTTATGCTAAAGTCATGAGAGAGAGAGAGAGAGAGAGAGCAGCTGATAAGAACATACCCCTAGACCTATTCTCCGTAACAATTTTCAAGAAGTATAAGCATGCAACTTCAACCTTCACATGTTCCATGCTTAGCTTATCGCTAAAATTACATGAGCCTGGTTCTATATGTACAAAGTCATCCTCAACTTTAAAAATTAGATGTTTCTGCAAGTAAACAAATAACAAAAAGAGATTTAGCATCTTTTTCGGTATGTTAACAAGCAGTATCAACAAATATATTCCAAATGCAATCCTAAGGTGAATAAAGCAACAATATTGAAAAACTTGGTCAGTTTAACCTCCATTAAATTGGCAAAAAGTGTCCAAGTGGGTATCGAGTAAATCATGAATTCACCAGAGAAATAATGGTTGGAATAATCTGCTTACAATATGTATATATGCAATGTACCATGTACTAAATCACACATGCAACACACCATAAACAAAGAAAAATGCATCTATACTCACACAAAACTCATCCTGACAAGCATCAAAAATGGGACCAGAATGACCATTTTTTAGACAGATATTTTCAGAAACACCAGAGGAAGCATTAACAGATTCATGTGGCCTTGAACATCTGAAATCTTCTGCTGTTAGCTTTGGACTCATGCCTTTATGAGAACAAGCACTTTCTTCCAGATGTATAGGAGGAGTGCAACCACTGATTGCATCCTGCCAAGTGCCAATCAAAACCATTTGTGAACAACCACAGCTGATAATCAAAGAGCTCAGCTTAAGATAGATCAAAATATGTAATACCTGATGGTCATCAACAAGACTGTTTAAACTCTGTCTACTCTTGACTGCAATCAAACAAAAAATGCTATTTTGGTACTCAATGTCAAGTGATATAAACTTAAATTATTAGAGGTGGCTATTGTAGCCCGTTTTAGGTTATGTTTCTCTCTAACGAGTGTAGCTAAAGAATGTAACCATGTGCATAAAAAGCTTCTAATCGCTTTCTTGTTAGGTTAGATTATTTTGTGATGAAACAATTCTGTATTCATACTTAGCACCTTTTTATGATGACATATAATGTGACTCACATTCATTAGAAGTGGAACCGTCAACATGCTGTTGCTTATTTTCATCTTCATCATCAGAAAGAACAAGGCGACCTCGTTTCCGACTAACCGCCTGACTAGACATGCTAGTGGCAGAAGCTTCTAATGACTTTGTAGTAGTACGATGTTTTGTTCCTTTTGACTTGGTAACGAGTGAGATCAAAGGTGTGTCATCAAATGTTGACTCATCATTTCCATGTATTTTGGATACATTTGATTTTGGTGGTGAATAGTCTCCCTCTGTATCAGTCTCAGAGCAACTATCTCGTAAAGGTTCAACTTCAGGGTTTTTAATTAACTTCTTTAAATTCTCTATTTTTGACTGCAATCTCCTGCCAGAGACTCATTTACCTCAGTCAGCATAGGCTTCATCACAAATACTAGAACAAGACTAAATGCACAGTGTCTTAAAATAACTCTGCAATTCTTAAAGGTATCTCCAAGGTATAAACTAAATGTTTACACAAATTTAAAGCAAAAACCCTTTTGGAGTAGACATAAACTAAACTACTACAGCAAGAATTTTTTTTTGCAAATAGCAGATGGAGTAGATTTAGGAGTACAATTAGGTGTGCAACTTAGCTGTTCAAAAAAATTAAGTAAAACTATGTTATTTATAAAATAGAAAAAGATGGTTTAATCATTTTATTTAATTCGGTTATTATTAAGTTCATTTATGAAAATAAACTAAATTTTATTTATTAAAATCAAACTAGTTTAGCTTTCACTAAAACAAAAGATTTATCTTATAAGATCAAATAATCAAAGACTTGAAAACTTTGATAAGTAGGCAATAGTGTTCATCACCTAGCCTCTTCATGATTATCAAATCTGATCATGTGACTATAATGCATATTTTCCAGTGCAGATAGCTGGACAGAAAGTAGGTTAGCTTGGCGAGCAATTCTGCAACAAAGAAAATAGTATATAAGCACTAATCAATGCCAATTCAATCCAAATAATAAAAATACTACAATGCCAGAGCCCTGATTCGTTTAAATCATTTATATTTTGACAAATCAATCACCACCTACCAATTAAGCAACTACAAGTACATATTTGAATGTGCTTTTTATTGACATTTTTATCAATGAAATAAGATAACAATACTTGCCTATAGCCTTCACTAAATGCCTCCAAAGCATCTGACCATTTACCAACTGAATCCAAAACATCTCCAAGATTAATCTTTGCTAATGCTTGCCCCTGCAATAACCGTCATTTCCAAGTAAGAAGCCAGAAAGTGTATACATATGAAAATCAAATCATCAAATACATAAATATTAAGTCGCAAGTACATACCTCCATGTTACCAATTGACTTGTAGGTTTCCCAACTTTTGGAGTACCATTTTTTAGCTTTGTTGAAGTTCCGAAGCTTTTGATATGACTCGCCAATAGCTAGATATGAATCACCCAACTTTTCTTTGTCACAAAGTTCACTTGCGATTTTTTTCTTCTTTTTGGCAAACTCACAATGCTATTAAAGAAATACCAAGCTTTAACTAAGGCGTGTACTCACCAAAACAAGTATACTGAAACACTAAAGCGAGAAAATACCTTCTTCCATGCGGAAATGATGCTTGATTTCTCAATAAGGCGATCAAGAGAAGCATTCTGCTGTAGCAAGCACTTCCTTTCACCTGATGTGCCTCTAGCGGTAACCATGTTTCTCGTCAACTTCTTGAGATTCTGCTCTTCTTTCTTTAAATCCTCCATTACTTTAGTTGCTTCTCGTACAGTTTCTATATTCTGATGAATTTGATTAGCTAAAGCATATTCATCATCCATACATTTTGCCAGATTCATCGCCTTTTCATAACAAAGAATGGCCTCTTCGTATTTCTGTACCCTATAATGTAACTCACCAAGGTTTATGTATCCCTTTGCCTCACCTTGACAATGACCGATATTCTTGCAAATTATAATATCTTTCTCAATGTGAACTCTCGCTTTATCCCATTTTCTTAATTCCATGTAAACATTACCAAGATTGTGATGAAGCCTAGTTCGCCCGTCATCATTCTCTACAACTTCTTCCTCGTCGCATATTTGTAATCCCTTAGAGAGCATCGTTTCAGCTTCTTCCAAGTTATCAAGATCCATTTCAACCATTCCTATGTTGTTGTGCGCATCAATGTACTCCTTCAAAAACGAAACCTTGTTTGATTTCTTTAGAGTATGCGCAAGCTTCATGGCAGATATAAAATACTTCTTGGCATTTCTAAGAGAAGTTTGATCATTTTCAGACTTTAAAAACATTTCATGATACGTCCGACCAAGTTGCGTGCTTGCTCTTTGCTGCTCAACCAGATCATCTGCATCCTTCGCAAGATCCAAATGCTTTTTCTGCCAACAAAAACAAATATCAACCTAATACATATCTTTTAGAAGCAACACGTATCAAAAACACTTTTAACCACCCCTATCTCAAACGAAACGAACTCAATTATCTTATTTCTATTCAACTGCATACACCTATATTCAACTGTTTCACAGATCAGTTTCATTTCTGTTGGTCCAAGCTAAACACCATATATAGATGGGACAGTGCCCCGCGAAGGTTTAAGATTATATATGGTGCAATGAGCAACATTATAAAAAGGGTTAGGTGAAGATCAGAGTAATAGATTGTAAACAAGATCAACCCAAATGTTTGATTAACAAGAACGATTACAAGTGTGTGTGATTTGTGAAGAAAGTTACAACAGTTATATAGAGGTGTTTAACTAACTCTAACCACCTCATTATTTGGTTTAACAAACTAAACAAAACAATACAATACAAGTGACACTTTTCAAATATATGCTTCTAGTCCCTGAACTTTATTACTGTTGACTTTTCTCACATGCTTGTATGTTGAAATTATCCAACATACTCCCCCTTAATTTCAACTATCAACATGTAATTCTTCCACTCCAAGCATACACCTCATCTCACTAAACTTCATTCTTGGAAGAGCCTTTGTTAAGATATCTGCCTTTTGTTGACTACCACAAACAAACTCAACCATTAACTTTCCCTTTTCAAGACAATCTCTTATAAAGTAGTATTTTGTCTCAATATGCTTTGACCTTCCATGAAAAACTGGATCCTTCATAAGAGCAAGAGCTGACTGATTGTCCACTTTAATCACAACTAACTTCTGATCTTGACCCATTAACTCTCTCAATAAATCTTGTAACCACAAGGCTTGACAAGCTGCACTTGTAGCTGCCATAAATTCAGCTTCACAGCTGGACAAAGCAACAGTTTGTTGTTTCTGTGAACTCCAAGTGATTGGGCTTCCATTATAATAGAAGACACTTCCTGAAGTGCATTTGCCATCACCATCACCAGTAGAATAGTTACTGTCACTGTAACCAATGAGACCATTTCCCAGTCCACTGCTATATCTAACACCATAGTGAACTGTTCCTTTTACATACCTTATGAGATGTTTCAAGGCTTGCCAATGCTCAGCTTTGGGACTCTGCATGAACCTGCTCAAATATCCCACTGCATACATGATATCTGGCCTGGTATGTGTAAGATACCTCAATGACCCGACCAGTTTCCTGTACTCAGTTGGATCAACATCACTTCCTTCAATTTTTCCTAACTTCAGCCCTGGTTCCATGGGTATTTTAGTTGCATTACAATCTTCCAACCTTGCCTGTTTCAATATCTTCTTAGCATAGTCTGATTGTGTAACAAAAATCCCTTCTTTCCTTTGAACCACTTCAATTCCCAAGTAAAGACTTAATAGACCCATATCAGTCATTTCAAATCTCTCCTTCATTTCTTGCTTGAATTTGTCAACCTGTTTTAAGTCACTCCCTGTTACAATCAGGTCATCAACATACACTCCTACCACCAGTTTAGAATTAGAACATGTCCTCAAATAGACAGCTGACTCTCTTTTACACCTTTCAAAACCCAGCTGCTTCATTGTTTCATCAAGACATCTGTTCCAAGTTCTTGGTGCCTGTTTCAGCCCATACAAGGCTTTATGCAGTTTATATACTTTATGTTCAGCCCCTTTTACTTCATACCCCTGAGGTTGCATCACATAAACATCCTCCTTCAGTACACCATTCAAGAAGGCTGCCTTAACATCAAGGTGATATACTTTCCAATTCATTTGTGCTGAAATTGCAAGAATCAGTCTCACTGTCTCCATTCTGGCAACTGGAGCAAAAACCTCATCAAAGTCAACTCCATACTTCTGCACATACCCCTTAGCAACCACTCTTGCTTTATGCCTGATGCCAGTTGCATCCTTTTTAACCTTGTACAACCATTTCAAACCAATGGGCTTTACACCTTGAGGTAGTTCAACCAGTGACCAAGTTTTATTTCTCTGTATAGCATTCATTTCAGCATCCATTGCAGCTTTCCAAGAAGTATCTTTTATTGCTTCTTGAAATGAAATAGTTAGACCTTCACCTTCTTGAGTAAGAAGTAGATCTAAGTTCAACTCTTCTTCTTGCCTGTCAGCTCTTGTTCTAACCCAGTCTTCAATGACATAATCATTTAGCCTGGTTGACACAACTGGTACTCTGCTCGACCTTCTTAAGCTTGACTCTGGCATGTCACTGGTGCTTCTTTCATGCTGATTCGTACTCACATCAGATTGAGTTGATTCAACATTATGTACACTACTATGAACATTAAACTCCAACCAGTTGGTGTTATTAGGATTGCCAACTGTACTGAAACTTGACCAGTCTCCACACTTATCTTCATCAAAATGAACATCTCTGCTAACAACCAACTTTCCTGTCTTAGGATTAAACAGCCTACATCCCTTTGTACCCTCTTCTGGACCCAAGTAAATCATTGGTTGACTTCTGTCTTCTAGCTTCTTTTGATTTGGCTTTGATGCTTTCACATGGGCCACACACCCAAAGACCCTTACATGCTCAAGATTGGGAGTTCTTCCTTTCAAAGCTTCATAGGGGGTGCTGCTTTCTAATCCTTTGGTGGGGATCCTGTTCAGGATATACACAGAGTGTCTTACTGCTTCAGCCCACAATTCTTGAGGCATATTCATGGCCTTTAGCATACTTCTAGTCATGTCTAGCACTGATCTATTTCTTCTTTCTACCATTCCATTATGCTGTGGTGTGTAGGGTGCAGTGAGTTGCCTCTTTATCCCTTCCTTGTCACAAAATTGGTTGAACTCAGCAGAGGTAAATTCTCCCCCTCTATCTGACCTTACACACTTTATTTTTGTACCAAATTCATTTTCAACCTTGAGCTTATAGATCTGAAACTTTGCCAATGCTTCATCTTTGGATTTTAGCATGCTCACCCACATGAATCTGGTGCAATCATCCACAATGAGCATGAAGTACTTGTTGCCAGCCATAGTCTCAGGTGAGATTGGACCACACAGGTCCATGCTTATCAGTTCAAGAGGTTTTTCAGATTTGTAGGGTGTTTTATGTGGAAAGGATGCCCTTGTGTGCTTTCCAGCAAGACATGCTTCACACAGTTGATGGGGCTTTGTTATAACAGGCACTCCTCTCACCATTTTCTTTGCAGCCATTGTTCTAAGGGTATCAAAATTGACATGACCTAGCCTGCCATGCCATTTCCATGCCTCATCCTCAATCTTGCTGAGGAAACACACAGGAGAACCAACATTGAGAGTGATTTTATACAGCCTATTTGGGGATTTAGTAACCTTCATTAACAACCTTCCCCCTTTTTCATACATCCATAAGAAATCATCCTTCATTCTGATTTCACACCCACTTTCAGTGGCTTGGCCAAGGCTGAGTATGTTGGTTTTCAACATTGGGATGTAGTAGACATCATTCAAGACCCGATGTTCACCATTTTTACAGTTTAGAACAATTGTTCCTCTACCTTCAATCTCAATTGCAGATCCATCTCCAAATTTTACCCTTCCTCCCACATTCTTATCCATGACAGCAAATGCTAATAGATTTCCAGTCATATGATTTGAGGCTCCATTGTCTAGATACCAAACATCATCATTACATGGTTCTTTAGCATATGTGGAGGGATTTACCTTGGATTCATTGAGATACACAACTTCTTTCTGAAGCTGTTCAACTGAAGCCATTAGCAGTGCAGGTTCTTCATCAGAGGTCTGGGTGAGATTTGCTTCAGGGTTCTTGTTCTTTTGAGTGCATTCTGATGCATAGTGTCCCAGTTCATCGCACTTAAAGCACTTAACCTTTGACTTATCCTTGCCCCTTTTGTCAGGTCGCTGGTGATTTTTTACATGATCATCATTATACTTTGATCTAGTATTTGACCACCCTCTTCCTCTACTTGCCTTTCCTTTTGCTTTAGAGATTCTGGACTTATTTTTTGATTCATTTTCTTTGGCTTTTACCTGCCACTCTGAGTATGTGAGTAACACCTGATCATCCTTTTCTTGTGTTGTACTTTCTCTACACCCAGTTCTTTCTTCAAAGGCTTTTAATCTCCCAATTGCTTCATTTAGGAGCATGGTGTCAACATCCAGCAATTGTTCAATTGAAGCAACAAGTTGGAGGAACCGATTTGGTACTGAACTCATGAGTTTTCTGACCAGTACCGATTCCTCAAAGGCTTCCCCTAATTGAGCCGCCTTTGTGGCAATTGCACTGAGTTTTCCGGTGAAGTCATCAATGCTATCGGTTTCTTTCATTGATAGTTTCTCAAACTCATTACGTAGAGACGCCATCCTTGCCTTCTTCACTCGATCTATCCCTACAAACCGAGTTTTCATGGCATCCCATACTTCCTTTGCAGTCGTGAGGCTGGAGACTTGCAGTATGAGTTCTTCAGGCATCGCCTGGTATAGGTAGGCGATGGCTTGGTTATTTTTCTTTTCATCAACCACAGCTCCTTCTGGAGGTTCAATTGCGTCCCACAAGCCATGTACGTTGAAGATCACCTTCAACCTTATGGCCCAAATCGAGTAATTTGACATTGTCAGTGTTGGACACTGCAATGGTATTGTCACATGCTCCTTGATTGTGACAGTTTGAGCGGCTCCACCACCAGCTCCTCCCGGTGGATTTGTATTCACCATTATCGTCTTCTTCTTTCGCCTGTACGGAGTGCCAAACCTTGGATCGCGATCCAGTCCTTTAGATCGATCGATTGAATGATTCAATCATTCGAATCAATCAAACGAGCTTGTTTACACTTCACCTTGGCTCTGATACCAAGTGAAGATCAGAGTAATAGATTGTAAACAAGATCAACCCAAATGTTTGATTAACAAGAACGATTACAAGTGTGTGTGATTTGTGAAGAAAGTTACAACAGTTATATAGAGGTGTTTAACTAACTCTAACCACCTCATTATTTGGTTTAACAAACTAAACAAAACAATACAATACAAGTGACACTTTTCAAATATATGCTTCTAGTCCCTGAACTTTATTACTGTTGACTTTTCTCACATGCTTGTATGTTGAAATTATCCAACATTAGGTACCTGATAAATTAGGGCATCTTGGAAATGTTGAAGACGAAGATAAACTTCACCGAGTGATTGACAAGTGGGAAGCAAGTGTTTTTCTGGCAAATACTTGGTTGAAACCTCGTAATCGAGTCGAAACCATTTCAAAGCCTCAACATATTCGCCTCTGTTCTTGAATATATCTCCGATTACATTCGCCCATCTTGCTTCTTCCTGATGATTGCCTTCATCCGATGCGTTTCTGTATGCTCGCTTCGCTGTAATCAACTGACCGTCATCTTTCTTCATCGTTTCAATCACAAAATTTGGGGCTTTTTTCTTCGTTTTTTGTTTTTCTTCTTGTGTGTGTTTTAAGAGGGAAATTGAAAGCTACCCTTTACAATCTTATTTTCTTTTCCCGCCAAAACAATATGATGCAGCATCCCAAAAACTCAATTTTGATCTTAAAAGTTACAAAGGTTAGTTTCTTTTAATTTTTAATGGTTTAGTTCAGTGTTTAATCATTCAGATTCAGCATTTAGAGCGTTTATTTCATAAAAAAAAGCATGTGAATGGTTCAGTTAAGTGCTTAATGGTTAATAGATTGAAAAATACTGAATGGAGCATATACCAAACTTACCATCACCTGAAGTTATACCTCAATATCTCTCTCATTGATAGAGCCTCTTAATAGTTCAGATCTCTTAACTATTCAGCACTTTATTTGGTAGCATCTGAATAACCTCTGAATAACCAGTAAAAATATACCTCTTAATGGTTTAAAAATCTATTATAATGTAAGTTTTAAAAATATGATGAATTTGGTAAGGTTTTGTCATTCAGGGGCTATCTATTAACCATTCAGCATCTTTTTATCACTTAATGTTTCAGAGGTTTTGAACGATAAAGAGGTAAGCCTCTAAATGACCATTAAGAAGCTACCAAACACCCCCTTAACAATTCAGATTTTACCAAACATCCCCTAAAACAAACAAGTTTTGAGTAGCTCTTTTAAAATGTTAGTGGTTTTGTTTGTGTGTATATAAAAGGCAGTAATTTCTCAACAACATATGATCACGTAAAGTGAAACGTTAGGACATGTGTATCCACTATTGGCGTAATATAGTAATGGAAAGATACCAATATCGTCTACTAACAAAAGAGTTTTTAGTATAAAAGTTTGTCAGCACTTTAATTTGGTGACAATATTACGACTATATTGTCACAACTGTGTTTGTCTTAAAAGCTGTATTTTTTTAGTAGTTATAGTCAAATTAACATAATGATGCAAATGACTTATTTTAAAAAGCATAATGTTACAAATGCTTTAAATTTTCAAACAGAACTACAAAGTGTTATTGGGTGTCCTTTTATAAGACTTAAAGTAGATAATAATTTTATGGTGATAAATACCAGGTGCTACGAAGCCTAGAGATCATCGACAAGAAATTTTTATTTTAACAAACGTTTTATAAACTACTTTATTTAATGCGAGAAAGCAATTATGTAATACGTACTAGCTACTTCAATTTATTTAGTTTTAAGTGTAATATATACGTCAAGATTTTATTTCCAAATAATTCGGACTCTTAAACTTTGAATTTGAGCCAGAAGCTTCCATGTTCTAAGTCTTCGTTTCACCCATATATGTCTATTCCAATGTATCCTGCCATTTTTTATTGACTTTGACACTTTGCTGCCCAAATTACACACAAGAAGAAACATTATATGTACGTAAAAGGAACCAAACTTATATCTCTTTAGGAATAAACTTAAATTTATATTCAGTGATCATAATAGATAAATCTTAATTATATTATATAAAAATCATCATTAAAATCTTCATAGCTTTTCAATACCTAACTTGCTCTCCCTTTTAGCAACAATAAAAAAAATTAAAAATTGCTAAAAAAATGAGGTGACTTTCGCCCACTTGATCAATAAATAATCAATCTTCGTAAATTTTGACTTTTGTTTCACATTTCAATTAAAAAAAATAGTAAAAGGCAACCCAAGAACCGTGAGACCTGTTTGGACTTCACAAAAGTAGATAAAAATGCATGTCAAGTGTCATAATAAAAAACAAGTATATTTACACGTATGTTATAATCTAAAAAATTTCATAACTAGTACTTTTAAGGATAGATATTAAAAATAATCTATCAAATATTTATATGTAAAGACTGACAGAGAATAAGAGATTGTGGATATTTTGTAATTAAATTTAAAGAACTGAAGAAATTATGATTCGTTGGAGTGAAGATTGAGAGTTATGATCATTACGCCAACTGTGAAAGAAACACCCATAACGCCTGAGAGTGATGTGAGGGACGTTATAAGAGGCCATGAATTCTAGAATCACCTCATTAAACATGATCTTAAGTGTAATATAAACGTAATGATTTTATTTCCAAAAGATTTGGAAAATGATTAATGTCTGCTAGCGACTTGTCTTAATATTTCAATTTGAGCTAGAAGCTTCCGTATTCAACTCAAAACCTTCTTAAATTCCATCTTTTAGTCTTCGTTTCACCAACATATGTCTATATCAATATGTTCTTCCATTTCCTTTATTGACTTTGACCAATTGACACCGTAGAAGAATTGAACAAATATTATATATATATGCACGACTAGAAGAAGCAATTAAATTGTATCAAATCACAAAACAAAAGAAGCATTTGTTTCAACATATATCACATCTATACATGGCTTACACAAAAACACTCTTGTGCTTAGTTTTGGTTATAGCTTCTATGGCCTCCATAACGGAGGCTCGAAAGCGCAACACAACCAATATCCAATTCTACATGCACGATACCCCGAGTGGATCCAACCCTTCTGCCGTTCGTGTTGCTGGTCAACCCACTAACTCCACTAGTCCTGACATGGGAGCCATGTTTGGGTTTGGGTCGATATATGTGATGGATAACGCCCTTACTGTTACTCCTGATGCTAACTCGACTCTTATTGGTCGAGCTCAGGGGCTCTATGTCATGTCATCTCAAGGAAACGATATGAGTCTTCTCATGACTCTCACCTACAACTTTGTTTCTGGAGTCTACAACGGCAGCTCTCTTAGCATCATGGGACGAAACCCGGTGATGAGTGAAGTTAGAGAGATGCCGGTTGTGGGCGGTACCGGGTTTTTTAGGCTTGCTCGCGGTTTTGCTCTAGCAAAGACATATTCGATAGATCAAGTCAATGCTATTATTGGATACAATGTCACCATAATACCTTATTATTAGAAAAAGATTTACTAAGTTATTTCACGTTTTATGATGTTTTGTTATTTCAGTTTTGGATACGAGTAGTTTCATGTATTCATCTACATTTTAGTATATTATTATTTACTTAACTTAATAACATATGATTTTGTTAGTTAATTTTTATACGTTTTAATACTCCTTCTAGATACGTTATATCAGATGACGAAGCTTCCATGAATTTGGATTTCAACGTATATTCTAGTTCAACAAGAAGAGAAAAAGTGTGAAGGTTGTTTAAAAGAGAAGCATTATTACTATTCATCGTTACATAATGTTGGAACTTTAAATTATAGTTGGTCTTAGTCCTATATTCAAACTCCATCGTCTTCTTTAAACGATCATATATATCTTTTAAACACGACATTAGTATTTTTATAAAGTTACATTGCTTTTTGTGTTTTATCCTTTAAACGTGTATAGTGTTAATGCATAAAATAATATTTTTGATATCATTAACAGTTTCAGTCTCATCTTAACAGTTTTGGTCCCTGTGTTTTTATTTTCTAACATAAATGATCACGAACACTAATTTCATCCAATTTTCCGTTAAATCTATCTCACACGCGCCCTGCATTTGAGGGGTAAAAATGTCATTTATCTCCCTCTTTTATCTAGGTTATCATGTAAGTTAACATTTTTATTCAGTTGCATGTCACAATGCCTTTCATAAAAAGTGTGAGGGTTTCTTAACTTATTTATTAGTTAATTGTGTACCAGATCTTTAATATTGATTAGAAAATCTTTTGAATAGCTGAGAAATGGTCGGTAGGTTTTTGATAGTCAATAAATTAAAAAAAATAAATAGTTAAAAATTAGTTTCATTGTAGCATGAGAAATAAGAAACATTATTATCTAAATATATTTCGACCCCCTTTTGGTAAATAGCACTTTAATTAATCTGTTTTTTCTTGTATTTTTATTATTTATATTCAATTTGTTAGAAATTACTATTAATATCAAAAGATTTGCACATATAATTCTTTCTACTTTTCCCTATCCATAACTCATAAGTTATAAGGATTATATACATGGATTGAATAATCTTCCCTTGTAATTCTTTTGTGAGAGGAAGATAGTGAAAGAATAGTAAAAAACTGAATAAAAGAGTATTGTTTAATTTAATAAAGATAAAGATATGAAATGGTACGTGGGAGGTTTTTAAAAAACGTGATATAAATATAAATGATGATAACTTTTAAACAAATTATATAAAGTTATGGGTAGAGAAGTGATTGTGAATGCTAAACACATAACGAATTAAATTTCTATTTAGTTACATATCATATTACGACAATTAATATAAAAAACGAACTGAGAGTGTTCAATAGATTAAAGCCTTGAACATGATTTGGTGGGATTGTTAAAAGGTTAATGGGGGGGGGGGGGGGGGATTTGTGTAATTTCCTAGTGGCTAATGATGTTAAAAGCTTAGTTGAACTAATCCATTAACATCTTTATAATCCAAACCTTTTATTGATACATGAATTTAAAAATTCAAAAATAATACTAATAATTATGTAAAAGAGTAGAAGCATAGAAAGGGAAATGCAATGAGAAAAAAAAAGATGAAAGGGAAACGAGTGGGATTCGAATTAGGACCATTTAGCAACCACTGATTGTGAGATATCAGTACACCACCTTTCTCCCTGTTTTTGTTTTACTAACAACTACTCCAATATTACTTTTAAATCAATATCCAAAAAAGAATCATGGCCAATCAATTATCTTTGTTACCTCGGTGTGGTGTATCTGGAAAGCAAGAAACGATCAGGTGTTCTCGAATAGCCCATAACCAAACCATGCATGCAAATATGCAACACCCACCCCTTCAGCGTAAACGAAATTCATACAAAAATGTGGTTAACAACAACAAATGGCTGTCTCAGTAAATAACTAAGACTCAATTTTGTAGGATCTTATACATTTGGCTTCTCAAATAAACTAACAGTGGAAGCCTTCCCTTATAATACACTTTCTGTCTAAATATTTTGTGCCCCCCTCCCCCTATCTCAGTGTACAGCGTGCGTGCGTATCTTGAAACAGAAATGAAAATCAGGAATGATCCTCAAGCGGATCCTGTTGGGTAAAAAACGACTAGTGATTATACCAAGTTTTGACTAAGAGTTTCCTAATAACAGTTACCTTCAATTTTTGTTTGTCTTAAACCTCTTCAACACTTTATCACTCTTATCCTCCCTTCTAGAACATGCCAACGTGTCATCGATTCCAGAAACGTCGTGTTTCTGTTTCCAAACAACAGAAAACGCGTTTTAGCAAAAATTTATAGAAATGACTCAGAAGATTCAAATAGGCTGAGAAGCTCTGGGACTGTTGTGAGTTGTGACTCATTGAGTGAAAGAGACATAATAAAGATCTCAATCGTGGATTTAAATATGATCTAGAGTGTTAAAAATTTGGTTAATTTGGTTTGTGAATATTAAAAAAATATGATTCAACATATACCTTAAGAATGGGTGTGCTAAGATTTGCTCTTTTTCCTAGGTCAACTTGTACAGATATGTTGGCTTGTGACAAGTCCACACCAGAGTTCTGTAGTGCTTGTGTTAGTGTAGTCAATAACCTGTTTGCACACCAATTTTCTGCATGTTGTTAGCCCAACAAAAAAAAAACCGGCCGAAGTAACAGGTTAGCCCAATGACATCTATATCTCAACTTAAAACAATGATAAAGTCTTACCCTTGAGAGTAAATGGTTGAGATGCTAACTTTGCCACTTTCAATAGTTACTTCCTGATCTTTCAATTTATCACCAGCAACAGCGAAGCGGTTTGTATATGACCCGGTTTGCCATAACTGGGATGTTTTGTTTGTTGACTCAGCTGCTAGAGTGAAAGGAGGTGGTGCATTGACACTGGTTGTTAAACAACCAGGAGAGTATATGCTAGTCTGCAAAGGTGAAGAGAAAGAAGATCCTTTAATGGTGAATCACGGGTGTTAGACATTGTTGGATGGTTTAAGAAATTATTGACCTTGTTGAATAATACTTGTTTAGACCCATCGGTTTGGACTAGTGGTCGGTCCATGAGACCTTCCATCGGTCTTTGGTTATACCTGTTCTGTTGGAATGAAAGAAAAAGTAAATTTACATTAGTTTGTGATAAGACCCGAATAAGGTTTGTATTTAAAATGACTGAATTTACCGGACATGAATCCTCATACTTATGGACCTTCTCTTGTAGAAACTGTACGTATTCAATCACCTAGAGAACTCATAACACTGAAGTTTAGATATTTACAAGTTTAGGAAATGGTTAAGGGAACCAGAGATGTTTTTCAAGGTATACCTCTAATAAAAATGACGCCTTATCTCGCTTTTGATCACCATGTGGAATAAGTTCTCTCAACATTGAAAATCTGAAAAGATATAGGGATTAAAACAAACTAACTCAAAAGTACAAAGGGCATTATAATCATATCTAGTATAAACATACCTGTCATTGATTTTGCTTCTCCTACGTTGCTCAGTAGCAGAATGCTTGGAACGCGGGGTGTTGGGCTTGTGTTCATGTTGCGCTGTGTCTACTTTAACACACAAAACACCTATCATTTTACGAATATTTGTACAATTTATGATTTTATCTTTATTTTTAGGTCTCTAAACTTGTCCATGTCTAACTCAACACAAAATTGTTTCATAAACACGCAATGTCTGACTTGGCCTTTTTAACACGTCTCAGGTGCAGCTAACCTGTTTAAACTGTTTAATCACACAGGCTGACTGAACCAACCAGTTTAGAAGAAATACCTTTGTAGAGTGAGGATGGCTCTTTCTTGATAACAAACTCCTGTTCATCATCCTTATCTTCATGACTACTTTTAGCAGACTTCAACATATCATCAAAACCTGGTTTCTTTTGGGCTGATGATGGACTGCAAATTCATCATAAGACTGTTAACTAAGACTGAAAATTATTGTTAATATAAAAGTTATAAAGTGGAAAGTAAACAAACAGACCGAGAAGACAAAGACTGTGATGGACGCTCCACGGATGCCATCAATGGCACTCCTTCTGTCTTCATGCCCCCCTCTGTTGACAATGTATGGTGCGCTGGATGCAACAAAAAAGTGACAAACGTTAGTTTCAATTCTGTTTTACATAACCAGATTTTTCAAACAAGAAATTATCATCTAAGTTTGAAAATAAGTGTTAGATACCATCTTTCAAAACTTTCCATTTAAGATGTATCAGATGAATGTTAAGTTGCTTTTTAAGCAACCAACATTCACATTAAGAAAGAAAAGAAATGCTAAAAAAAAGAGAAATATTAATCTAAAATTTAACAATGTGGAAAGGTTCAATATATGACGAATTTACCAAGGCGGATCTGCATGGCACCGGTTAACATATATGGAAATCAAAACTGATTAAATTCTTAACAATATCACTCTTAAATTTTCAGTTTCCCTATATAAATCAAACTAAAACAAAGTTGTCAATAACAGATATACCGCTTATTACGCGCTTATTTCCAGCAATATTCTCCTTCCCTGTCTTTCCCTTGTTCACATCAGATTCTTCCCAAAGCGAAAACCCACTCCCTGTGTAAGAACTGCAGTTTGAATTCTCATCATTTTTATCACTACCACTAGATTGTGCAGCTGTGATCACCACCCCTTCAGCCATTGTCATCCACTGACTTCGACTTTGACTTTGACTTAAACTAACCACCGCAGTTGCGGATGCGGATGCTGCTACGAATTTATTTCCATCTTTTTTCCCCACCCCTTCCAGTGGTTGCAAAAAGTCATGAGTTTCAAGGAACCCACCTACAGTTATTATAATTATTTTTATTTTTATTCAAGAATTTAAAAAATAAATAAATCAAAAACAGAAAGAGATTGAAATAAGGTTAGGTGTGTATAATGTGTTGATGTAGCACGTGATCACCAATATGAATCCACTACTGTACTAAAATATGTGATGGATAATTTACACACCGATCCCAACAAAGACATTTGTGTCGTCCTTTCTTTATCTTGTTTTGTCTCTTCACTCTTTATCTCAATTTCACCACTTTTTCAAACTTTATTCATTTTTAATAATTAACAACACAATTTCTGAAATTCTACATGGCTATAAAAGCTACTGAATGATAATTGTACTGTTATTCATTTACATTCCTTGGTTGATTTTATTTACTTTTACTATTTTATGTTTATAGATTATAGATAAGGACAGTAAATTCCATCATGAAATGCGCTATCAAAACTAAGATCTCTATGCTAGCAAATATTAGCAAACTGATTATTATCATTAGTTGATGTTAAGATCAAGATCCTGCTATTGAACATTTTTGGTTCTACAAGAGCGTGTTGTAAAAAGATGCGTCTTATTTCATATTAAAAAAGCACAAGAATTTTAGAAAGCAAGAAATGATTCGAAGTTTAAACATATAGCAATCCTTAAATATGACTCATGAGGATCTAGATGACAAATCTATGTTCCTTAAAACATTTGAATTTTAGGTGTTTACAACTAAAGTAGAATGATTTAATAAATCTACTAATTAAACACATTTCTTTATTTGATTTTAACAAGATGAACCAATTTGAAGTTTTTAATCCACTAACTAAATCAAGTTAGATCAGATCTTAAAAGTTAGATCATATGGTTAAAATTAAAATCTTATGCTAGATCTTATACAGCAAATTCCTATAGTAAAACAAAATTTCACACAGCATAGTCAAGATCTTAACACACATGATTGTCATAGTTACATTGCATACTACTATATTACTCTTTAAGCTTTTAAAAACCTAAGTTTTTATGACATCTTAAACATTTTAAACTAACTTAGATAGATATTCAAGTTAGCTAAATCATAAACAGGTTTGAAAGGAACTGAATTGTCACACTTGAAACGTCAGATAAAAATTAGAACCTGTCTACCTCATTAGTAATATATCAATCGAATATATATGTAACGGTAAATGTGATAATTGTGCATTTGTTTACCTGGAGGACTGGGAGTAGAACATGGATCTTGCTGGGCAGGTGAATAAAGCGAAAGAAAAGTTTGCGTTGTTTTCCTACCTATATACATTCAACAACATCAACACTCACTCACACAATGGAACTTAAACATTCAAATAAGAGGTCGAGGCCAATACACATACATTTTTAAGCTATCGGATGATTTTTAAACTATCGAGCCTAAAATTTAGACTGGTACCTTGGGTTCCATAGGGGCGTGATTGAGGAAGCTCCATGAAGATGTGCTCAATTGGATACAAAATTAGAGCAAAATTGAAAAGAAGATGAAACGTCACGGATCCCTAGATCTAAAACCACTCATGTAAATGACATGATTGCGATTGCATTCACCACGTATTTCCGATTTAACATATTCATCAACACCTTCACAAATCAATACTCAGTCAAATTCAATTAAATTATTAACAGATGCAATTCTAATTCACTATTCTTCGATCGATACATCTCTTCACAATTCTAATCTCAGTTCATAATAAGTACAATTCATGGAAGAAGAACTAACTACAGATAACAAACATACCTTTAATCGATCTGAAATGCGAAATTCAGTCGTTAGAACAGCTTTGGAGACGATTTGTGAGCAGAATTACGGAAACATAGCCATGAATCGGAATGTTTCATTCACCAAAGTTGTGTACATATATAGAGTGAATTTGTTGGTGCACGAGGTGTTGTACAGGTGAATTTTGTATGTATATGTGACGGAGATGAAGTGGATGATGATGATGATGTAAAGGTACAGAGTGTTGAAAGATAGGGTTGGTTGTCAGAGTAGATCTCGCTTGCTCTGAAACAATGTTTGTGAGTGAGTGAGTGTGATTTTGATATGATAAATTGTGTGTTTTTATATATGGCGTATTTGTTTGCTAGTTTATACATAAACTTGGATGAAAACTTTTAATGCCGTTTTAGTTAACGTCCGTCTAATAACATTCACGTTCATCCTCCAACAACTCAACTGTGTGTGTTATGAAATTTTATATACATACCAAGTTTGTGGTCAGTTCTCTTGTGGGGCCAGCCGTCATGATACGTGTCACGATCGCACTAGATGAAAAAACATTTAGGTTAAATATGTGAGGGTTGGCTTGATTGATTTGAGCGTCTCTTTCTTTATATTTGAGGTTATGGGTTTGAATCCCCTTAGACTTCAAGTTTTGTGTTTTTTCTGACTAATTCAAATAGATTAGTTGTATTTTAAGAACTTATTAAAGTGATTTATGGTGCGTTGGTTAGAGCCTAGAGGTCTGGTTCCTACTAGTTGAGGTTAAGGGTTCAAATCTATTAGCCTTTTTTTCTTCTCTTTTTTGTTATTATTTTTAAATTACTTTAACGACTTTAGACTGTGAGATATGAGACATAATACTACGGTATACTGTACTAGACTACTTGCACATTCATTGTAAAGCCCGTTTCAAAACACTACATATATATTTACTAGATTGTGGCAGCATGATGCAGGAAAGAGTACAACATTTAAATAACACAATTAATGTAACATTTTATAAAAAAAATTAAATTAAAAAACTGTTGTAACAGTACTATACTTAAATTAAAGAAATAAAATGATATATTTTTTTTATTTAAATTAGACTTAGATTTTTAGTAAGTATTTTATTTTTGTCTCTAACTTCGTTGACGTTTGTCTAATTTTGTGATTAACTTGAAAAATTAATCTTGACTTAATATTTTTTGTTTATTATGTAGATTTCAACACTTGTTTCGATTTTAGGTGTTAATCTTGTTTGATTTGAGATTTTTACATATAAAAATACTAGTTTAGTACCCGTGCTACGCTCGGGAACACAATTCAAGTGATATTTTTAAGGATGTTTATGAATGTTCCATTCAGTTTTGAGACAAAACCGTAGTAAAACGGAACACATGATATATTATTAAAAATTAGATTTTTAGTGTAGCAATGTTATACTCAAATTAAAGAAAATAAAGTGTTCAGTTTTATGGTGTAGTTTATTTTTTTTAAAAATAATCGTATAAAAATGTTACGTATATTTATAAAACACTGAGGTCTTTAATTGTATGTTATTATTAACTTTATCCATAAGTTTCATTTTTAAACCCTATCAAATATAAACCGACTCACGTACACCCCTTGTAGTAAATGGTTAAAAATATAAATACTCTTAAATTTTTCAGAATTCTCCAAAATATTAGGGGACCAAAAATGTAATTAGTTTTATTAATAAATTTTATATACATATTTTAAATAAAAAATTACTATTGTGAGATAAACTCTCAAATAATGTCACATAAGCTAAAAGCTATGAAAAGATGTCACATAAAATTTTTTTGTTAGTTTCATTTTTAAACCCTATCAAATATAAACCTACTCACGTACACCACTTGTAGTAAAGGGTTAAAAATATAAATACTCTTAAATTTTTCAGAATTCTCCAAAATATTAGGGTACCAAAAATGTAATTAGTTTTATTATAATAAATTTTATATACATATTTTAAATAAAAAAATTAATATTGTGAGATAAACTCTCAAATAATGTCACACAAGCTAAAAGCTATGAAAATATGTCACATAAGCTTTTTTTTGTTTTCCTATATTATATAAGGATAAGATGTAACGAATTAATTTTATAAATTATTCAAAGAAGAATTTGAAATTCTAGTTTACTAAATATATCAGTTAAATCGATCAATTTATATAGATATGTTAAAATTTGAAAATCAAATATAAAAATAATGGATAAAAAACAAGTAGCTGAAATTTTTACAGGTGACAAAAAAAAAACTATTTTGCTTTATTATAACACTATTGTTTTATAAGATAGTTTCAAGATGAAAGAAAAGGGAATTTGGGTTAATTTATTCTACAAAGTATATATTTTTTTGTATAAATTAATGAGAAAATAATCAAACGAACTTTGATTGGCTTTAATTCAATGGCTTTGTGACCGACTTGTCAAACCATTCCACCTACTAGGGCTGGGAATTTCTGACCCGATCTGAAAACCCGACCTGAACCTAACCTGAAAATTGTGGGTTTGGGTTTACATTGAATGGGTATGGGTCAGTTTCGGGTTGAACCTGCTGACCTGATTTCAAAAACAGTTCAGGTCAACCCACCGGGTTCACGGGTTGACCTGATTTTTTTATATAAATATAAATTTTAAGGTATATTGTGTCAATATACATGTAGTTTAAGGTGTTTTACGTTAAAACTATAACAATATCGAATGTCTTATATGGTTGTGCGTACATTTGGGTGGCAATTACCGATTTTCCATACGCTTGCTCTCGTTTAAAGAATGCATTTCTTGGTGATTTTGATTTTTTAATTCTTGGAGAATGTATTTTGTGATAATTCAGGTCAAATGGGTCGGGTTCGGGTCAACCTGCTAAAAATCAGGTCGGGTTCGGGTTTAAGTAATGTCTAAATTTTCAGGTTTGGGTTTGTATAAATTTTTCAGGTTCGGGTCAGGTTCATCCCACCAACCCGATAACCTGACCCATTGAGCACCCCTACCACCTACCTCCTCAACCCCAAACCTAAAACCCCCATACCACACCCAAAATCTTAAGAGGCTGTTTGGTAGCATCTCAATGGAAAAGTGTTGGATCAATAAGATGTCTAAATCATTAAGTGCTGAATCAGTAAGAGATTTGAACCATTAAAAGCTAGTATATTGCTTAACTATTTAAAGATAAATGTCTGATCAATGCAAATAATAGCTCTTAACCATTCAGAATCTGTATAGTGCTTAACCATTCAGAGGCAAATGTCTTAACCACTCAGACATCTGCTCGCGAAACAAACAGTCAGAACCATTAAGTACTGAACCATTAAGAAGCTGAAACAAACAGCCCCTAACCCCCCCCCCCCCCACTCAACCCCAAAATCTTAAAGCCACCACTCCCACCCCAAAAAAACCTAAACTAGCCAACCCCACCCTAAAAAAAACCTAAACCTATATATTACTCACTCTCAGAAACCTAAACCTTAAGGCTAAAAACTAAACTGTATAAACCAAACCCCAAAACTTGAAAGTTAAAAGCTAATATCATAAAACTCGGCGATACGATTTCAACTTCGTCGGAATAATGTCAATCGGAGTTCGTTCGACCGCCTTCTGGCGACTTTGCATAGAAAATTTCTCACGACTTTGAATGGAAAATACACTTTCTAATTGAACATTTCTCAAGAGGATCTCACTTACTCTATCAATTTCCCTCGTTTTCTTCTCTTATTATTTAAGATATTATTTGCACATAGTCGCTCGAACATTGATTGAAAATGTGAGATCGTCTCCCCTATAGAGAAACCACATCATACTCCACTGCCCTAGAGCCGACCTAGTTTGGGCGTCAATCTTTTTATTGTTCAACATCCCGGGTTGAGGCAACTTAATTCAGTGCTATTCTCGGTTGATTCACTTGCCATGGGCCATGAGGTAAACGGAAAATTAAAGCTATCTTCATATCCATATTATATGATGCATATGAAAAACAAGAAATGGTAAAAGTCGTTGGTTAAACAACCTGGATAATTCCGCTATCATGGTCTACTTCTGCTACAATTGGTTTAGAAAATAATACGCTTACATATGTGTGTCGACCCTACATGAAAGTGAATAGGGCAATAACTAATTAAGTTAAAAGGTAGAGACGTTACGTGATATGCATGTTACGTTGGTTTGGTTTGTTTGATTGGGACCCTTGCTAAAATAAATGAAGATGAAGTTAAGCATGTGATAACAATAAGCGATCACGTGCATCCATAACCTTCAGTTCGGTTTCACTTTCCGTCCAGCGTGCGGTCGGTCACACTTAATTAACTAAGGCCTCCATCGTCGTTGACGTTAGATTGTAACGACAGACTGTTCAAATCGCTCGTTGTTCGCTCAGAAAATGATCGCTCGTTTTTCGCTTGATTGTAAATGAGCCGTTCCGCTCGGTTCGGTTTGTAAACGAGCCAAGCAACGAGCGAAGGTTCGCTAGGTTCGATTCAGCTCAAATAATTTTAATTTATTTTATATATAATTATATACACACAAGTATATGATATGTTGCTATAAGTATGTTAATACTAAATATATATTTTTTAAAATTATTAATTATATTTAAAGTCTTAAAAATAATAGTCATTTATCTCTTTTAAAAATTATTTTAGAAAACTGAACTCTTTAAATATAATTAATAATTTAAAAATAATTATCTTTATATAATATAGCAAAATCAAAAAAGCTTATGTGGCACCATTTTAAAGCTTTTGGCTTATGTGTCATCATTTGAGAGTTTATCTCATAATAATGATTTTTTAATTTAAAATATGTATATAAAATATATTATAATAAAACTAATTACATTTTGGTCCCCTAATATTTTGGAGAATTCTGAAAAATTTAAAAGTATTTATATTTTTAACCCTCTACTACAAGGGGCGTATATGAGTCGGTTTATATTTGATAGGGTGTGAAAATAAAACTTATGGATAAAATTAATAATAATATACAATTAAAGACCTCAGTGTTTTATAAATATACATAACTTTTTTATATGGATTTTTTTAAAAAAATAAACTACATCATAAAACTGAGTATTTTATTCTCTTTAATTTGAGTATAATATTGCTATACTAAAAATTTAATTTTTAAAAATATATTTCGTGTTTCGGTTTACCACGGTTTTGTTTCAAAACTTATTGGAACGTTCATGAATATCCTTAAAAGCATCACTTGAATGTTGTATTCCCGAGCGTAGCGCGGGCACTAAACTAGTTTATAATATTTAATAATTTAATATTCACATAACAATAAAAAGAAATTATATATTTGTGCATATATTTTTATATAAATAATTACTTTTTAATTGTTAGTTATTTTATATACACACACTATATCAACATTAATCTTCAATTCTAAATAAACTACAAGCTACTATTAGTTTTTTAAAGTTACTAATTTATATCCATGAACATTATATTCAACTTTAAACTTGTTTTTTATAAAAAAAAAAATAGTTAAAGGAAAAAAAAAGTAATTCTCAGAAACTTACTCCACGCTCGCTCGAAAAATACTCGGTTCGAATTTGGCTCATTTGCGCTAGGCTCGACTTTGGCTCGATTTGTAAATTAGCCGATTGGCTCGGTTCGATTTGTAAATGAGCCAAACATGAGCAAGCTTTCGCTTTGTTCAATTCGGCTCGTGAACAACCTAATTTGTACTGTCCAACAATCCATGTGGTAACGGAGAGGAGTTATCCAACGTTTTATTGACAACACACATCTCATATCAATGTCTATTTGAGTTGGTATATTTATGATCGTTACATGGTGGGTGGAACTTCTTTCTTTTTCATTCTTTTTTCCTTTTGGTTTTTAAAATATCAAGCTCACAGAAAATGATTTGATATGAAATTTGTACGGATTAAAACAATTGCAAGATATGAGATTTATGATACGTTAATTATATGAGTAATAAATGTAGGATTTATTTTTTCTAGACCAAATGAGTTTCTTACACTCCACTCTTTTGAGGTGAATTATCATGTTTGAACCTTAACAAAATCGTAGGTGTAATTTAACTGTTTTTTCAATTTATTTGTTTAATCGCTCTTATATATGTTTGTAATTTTTTACTCCAAACTTGTTTTTTATATGTGTAAGTTAACTGTTTATAGACCCTAAACTTTGCGTTTTTTAGTATATGGTTTGCTATTTAAAATGGGTCGTGGTGCAACCTAAACCTTTGTTTTTAATAGGATACATTCAAGTACATTAGCTTTTAAGTATTTGAGGGCTACACAATATTCATCGGGAGGAGAGTTATCCTACATAGTGATGGAAATCTAAGAAGGCTAAGAAGGATTTATGACCTTTAGATCTCTTTTTTAATGGTTGAGATCAATTTGTAGGAAAAGAAATTGGTGGAAGGGTACATTAGTCATAGCCACTTTTGTTGACTTTCTCTCTCCACATGCAAGGCACATGCCAATTCCCCCACTTTTTTTAAAACTTTCATAACTTTTGGATACGATATTATTTTTTAAAAAAAATTACACCAAAAAAACAAGCGTTTTGTTATCTTTAAAACGCGTATAATATTGATATATAAAAAATAAAAATAAAAAAATTCGGCACTTGTCTAGTCCTTGTGTAATATCATGTGATTGTGTTTTATTATAACTAGTGAAATATCACTTTTATCGGTTCATTCTTAAGTCATTATATAATATCATCTTATTATAAATATTTGTTGTGTCATATTATGTGTTTAGAAATTATCACCGTGTCACAAATTGTTAATATGTGTTTGAGAAATGTTCAAAGACAACGTCATTTTTTGTTACAAAGTGTGAGAATGACACAATGGTAAACAAAGACACAATGACACTTTTAAAAAAATTATAACTCACAATATAAATCAAATTTGAAAAAAGTGGTTCGGAGACCTTGTTCCCCATGTATTCCTCTTTCAGAAAATAAATAAACGAAAAATTAAAAAAAATTAAAAAAATTACCGTTTTTTTTATTTTTTAAATTAGACACAATGAAAAAAGACACAATGAGAAAATAGTAGTTTTTTTAAGTTTTGTTTATTTATTTTTTAAGGAGGATGATGTGAGAGCAAGATCTTTGAAATACTTTTTGTGTTATTGTGTAATTATTATTAGATCATTGTGTAATACTTGTCAAATAAGATTACACAATGACCCGATGAATGACACAACAATCTTACGGATGACACAATCACACAATGACCTGATGAAAGACACAATGACCTGACGGAAGACACAATGACCTGACGTTAGACACAATGACCTGAAAAATTGTGAAAAAAAGTTCGTTTTTTATATATCAATATTATACGCGTTTTAAAGAGAAAAAAATTCTCGTTTTTATGGTGTAATTTTTTTAAAAAAATAATGTCGTATGTAAAAGTTATAAACGTTTTAAAAAAGTGGGGGAATTGACATGTGACTTGCATGTGGAGAGAGAATATTTAAAAAAGTGGGCATGACTAAAATACCCCCTCTTTTAATTTTCCTAGATGCCACATGTCAATCTCTTATTGCTTCTTAGCCTTCTTAGATTTATAACACTATGTAGGTGAACCTCACTCTATTCATCGGTTCAAATATATATTCTATGTTATATTGTTTCCGGTGAGTCTAACTACTAGAACACAACTTACCAATTATTATAGATAATCTCTTTTTAATTTAGCATATGATTTTTGCTAGGAAAATATTTGTAAATATCCAAACTGATTTAATAGATGACATGTTAAAAATAAATTTGATACTTAAATTTAGTTAAAACCTATAAAACCAAATTTCCGTGTAGTACATGGGTAATAATCTAGTACTATATATATTTAAATGATGTTAACATATCCCCTATTAAATCGGTTTGGATATTTACAAATATTTTCGTAGCAAAAATTATATGCTAAAATAAAGAAGATATCTATGATAACTGGTAAAAAAATTTATTTGAACATATCTGGTTAAGAGATATTTCATGATAAATGGTAAATTTTTTATATAAACATATCAGGTTATGAGATAATTCATGAAAATTGGTGAATTTTATATTTAAACATATCAGCTTATTTCAAATATGAAGCATTCCATGACCCACCTTGAAATTCTCTATTAAATTAAATTAGAGTGTACACCTAAGCAAAATCTTATACGGAGTAGTTAAAATATTGACACATGGATGAGTTACTCGGTTATTAAAATAGGAAGTTTAATATGATTGTGAGGATAATTGTGGTAATGTGAAATTAAACATGAGATTGACACATAAACAGATATATGTGGCAATGATGTCTCATGCAACGCTTTTTACAACGATTAGACTTGTCCTTAATCTATCGTATAATGATGTTACTTTGGACTATTGTAAGGTGTGATGATGCTCTACAGCTCTAGTGTCCGTTACTAGTTATTGTTACTAAGCTTTAGAGTCATTGCCTGAAACACGTCTCCAGCTTCCAAAGGTAATTGGGGTCAATGCACCAAATCCCATCATGTGAGCATGCAAGAGAGGGATCGACCCATGGTGCGGCCTAGTTTAGTTGTGTTGGGTAGGGGCATGGTGGCAACATGGCCCACATTTGGTTCCAACCCTTTGCAACCAACCGACTAATAATTACCATAAAAATAGGGTTGTTGCAATTTATGACCATCACACTCTAGAAACAAAATTTGTATAAAACTAAATTTTTTCCTCAAACAACAAACGTTTTTAAAACAATGATTTAAGGAATTTTCATTCCTAACCTTTTTAATTACATATATCCTTAACCCTTAATTTTTATTACATATTTTCCCTTTCATTAAAAGTTGACACATATACCCTTTCTATCAATTCCCACAAATAAATATATATGTGTGAATGAGATTTAGAAAAAAAAAAATTGTTATTGTTATATCAAATAACAAAGCTAGATCCATGATAAACTTTAATAAACAAGTGAATTGTAACGCATTCAAAAAATAAAATAATATAAATACTTTGTAAACATAATGGCCTAATAGATTTGATTTAGATTGAAATTAAGGAAAACTTGTAAATAATAATTTAATTAGTTCATTAATGATAAAATGGTAATTCAATTAATTAATTTTAATGGAATGGTTAAATGTGTAATATGTGTGCTTAAAGAAGGAAAATATGTAATTGATTTTTAGGATTGGTTAAATATGTAATAAAAGAACTTAGAAATGAGATATATGAAAATGCCCCATGATTTGAAACCGATCTTTTCAAAGAATAGAAGTTTTATAATTATTTTTTTAACCGAATTTAAAAAGAACGAAATAATTAAAACCGTAAAAGTTAAGCAACGAGTTTTTATATATAAAAATGATTTTTTTTAAAAAGAGCTTTTGATGAACGAAATGTTTATAAAAACAAGACAATATTAAATAAATCATCTTTTATTTATATACTAATTGGCTAATTGTGTCCTTAATGTTGAAAAGTTACACTGACTGCCCTTTATTTATTATGTTTGTTAAATCATACATCCTTTATGCTAACTTCCGTTCATTTCATTCGTTAAGTGAGGGACATTTTTGTCTTTTTAATTATGAAGTTTTAATGGACAAAATGTGTAACGAAACGAGGGCTATTTGTGTAATTTATTTAAATAATAAAAAAACCCAAAATAAAATCACACACCCCCTTATCTATCAATCACCACCCGACCACCGCCACTACCTCGCCACCAACACCCAACCTCCGGCCACATCCACCTCCATCGTTGTTGCTCATGTCCCTCACCGATTCACCACGAAACCAACCACCATGACCCACCGATGAAACACTATTTGCTAAGACCATCACCACCATCCCATCCACTTCCTCACCACCACCCACCGTAATTGCAGTTGTTTTTTATACTTGGATGAAATTAAAGCTTTAGAAAATGGTTAAAATTAAACAACTATACAAGAAACAACGATATTGAAAAGCCTAACCAGATCAAGGTTATTGAAAAATGGAGATAAAACTTTGTTCAGAGATCAAGATCATATGTTAATGTTAAAAACAATGACCTTTTCACAACACTACCAAATTTTAATTAGGAATTATACCAAACTTCATAACCGATGTCCTTAATTGATAAAATTCGGTTCCCAACCGGCAACCTAAACTAACAACTATACCATCACCATCGTCACCATCCACTCCTACCGGAGACCAATAACATCATCACCACAGTCGTTTTTGACCTACTACAAAGGGTGGTTGTGGTGAGTTATGGTGGTTGATGATGTGTTTAGAACTCAACAATGGTGTTTCGGGTGGGGGAGGTGGTGGACACTAGATGGGTGTGTGGAAAGATCGTGGGATGGGGAAGGAAGGGGGAGGGTAGCATTTGGGAGTTACAATTTAAGTACATTACATATTAGCCGTCTCAAATATATAACAAAATACACAATTAATTATACATTTCATCCTCTAAATTTCACAATTAATAAGACAAAAATGCTCTTCATTTAACGTCAAAAACTAACTAGAGTTAGCCTAAATAACTCTAAGGACACAACTAGCATAGTGGTACATAAATAAAAGACGATTTATGTAATTTTGTCTAAAATCAATTTTCTTAAAAAGGATATTTATTTAAAACGAAGGTTTATAAATGATATATCTTTTTATTTGTCACAAATTGTTTAATATAATAATTATTTAACTTGTGTTATACATAAGGACATACGTAATGACTCGTTATATATGGACAAGGTGATTGGATTATTTTTTTTATTTTGCTATACACCTGCTACACCACCCGTTCGTGTTATTGGGGGCATGAAAGCTTCATGTGTGATAGTTATCGCGTATAACAAACCAAAATTGAGTTTTTTTTCTACCTATCATATTACTAAGGGGCTGTTTGTTTACCTCTTAATGGTTCAGTTCAGTGCTAAACTATTCAGCATTCAGCATTTAGAGCGTTTGTTTCAGAAAAAAATAGCCTCTGAATAGTTCAGTTAAGTGCTGAATGGTTAAGAGACTGAGAGATGCTGAATGAAACTGAATGGAGCATATACTAACTTTATACTTATCTGAAATTGTACCCCCAACAACCCTCTTATTGATGGAACCTCTTAATGGTTCAGACCTCTTAACCATTCAGCACTTAATGATTCAGATTTTGCCAAACAGCCCCTAAACCTCATCAACATCAAATAATTAATAATTTTATCACTATTACACACCTACTATAATCATTTTTCACTATCACACACCTTGTTTATGTGACAACATTAGGATTGAACCCACACAGTGGTGGATCTAGACAAAATTTGAAGGGTGACGTTTAAAATTTTTTCTGATGCTGGTGAGACAAACAAATTCTACCACGTGCGATGACAAGTTACATATCACGGTTAACCCAGTTAAGGCAATATAGGTTATAGTCTAACTTAGTTTAAGGACCTTGTATGTTGTGTCTGCCATAATTTATAAAATGACGTTAAAGAAAAGAAAAAGTCTATTTTAGCGGATTGTAGGAGGAAAAAGATCGTTAAAAAAAAAGGAAAAAGATGAAGAGTGACGGATGGTTGTAAGTTTGATCTCATTGGACCAAATTATAAAGTGAAAACAGAAGCATGTTTTGATGGGCCATGAGAGAGCACGTGCGTTAAGAGTCATTGGGGGTGTGTACTTCACACTTTCTCGTGACGTAGTCACGTGGCGTACGTGAGTTTTTGGCCCACAATCAAACACTTTTTTCCATCATAGGCCCATTGCAACTGTACATTTCCTCATCATCTTTCACTTCAAAATTCAAATATCAAACAAATAAAATAATAATAATTTTAAATATAATAAAAACTTATAACTTGGAGATATATTTATTTATGGTGTCTTTATAAAAACCAAATCATCTTAGGTTACTGTAGTAATCACCTACCAAAGTGAAGTATATATGTAGATAATATATTTTACAAATTCTCATTCCACATAGTGATGGATCTAGACAAATATACCAGGAGTAGCGTTTTAAAACTTTTCTATTACGAGGTAGCATCATATTTAAAAACGTAAAAAAAACTGTTTGCATTATTTTATTTTACCCAACTTTTTTTAGTGAATATATTTATTTGTTTTGGTTAAACATTTAATTAAGTTTTTTCCATTAACATCTTTCAAAGGATTTACAATAAAGTGGCAGGTAAACGGGCAACAAGTTGCGCCGCCACCCCCTTTTAAATAGCAAAACCTAGCCTACTGAAGACGTAACCTTGGCCCTTAGGTGTCGAAACATTGCTATGAATGACTCGCTGAACCCTAGTCAAGAAGTTCACTGCCTCAGTGGCTAGGAAGCCAAATGTGTCAAAAGCTAATGGAATAAAAACATGCTGATTGTCCAGGCAGGCTTTCTCGTGTTTGGCGATCTTGCATGATTCCGCCTTTGACGCTGCCTGACGTGCAACAAATCCATTGTCCTTGAGCGCAACCATGGGGGACACTCCCGTAAGGTCCACACAAGCGTGTTTCCCCCCCGACCAACCAAACACTAAAATATTAGCCGGCCTTAAAGTAGATCTCCCCTCTAGAAAAGAATTTAAAGAGCACATAACCTAGGAGTTATGCCATAACCAGTTCACTTAAAGAACTTTACTATTCGCGTGTAACTAGTTTTGGATTAAAAGTAAAAGTTCAACAAGTTAAGATAATAAAAAATGTAAATTAATATTTCATAATAATACATAAAAACTAGAGCAAATGAATATGGGAATCAAACCCATGACCTTTTATTTCATAATCAAACGAACAAACCACTGCGCTATGCTCACAACTTGACGGTTTAAACTTACTTTTATTATATATACATACATACTTATATTCAAAAGACTTTGGTGAAATTTTTTTTCACTACGAGGTAACGAGCGCTACCCCTCCCACCATGCTAGATCCGCCCCTGAAATCACGTATAGTTTAATCTAGAAGTTTTAGAAACTCCTAACATTCTATTATTGTATGTCTAGAAGTATCGGGTTAGCAGATTTCATGTTAATTGTTTGGAAGGTTGAGAATGTTTTTATTCGATTTGGCTCTATATAAACTTAAACCATGTTATGTTTCTAGTCAAGTTGTTTTCATGTAAAATCTTGTACATCAGAATTGATGGTTTATTGGTAAGTTGGTAACAAAAAGTATAATTTTTTGTATTTACCTATTTGTGTATTAAATAATTATTATTGAATTCGTCAAGTGTTATTAACTAGATTAGTACTCGTATACTATACGGATTTTAGTTTTATAGGTTTTAACTCAATTTACATATCAAATTTATTTTTAACATATCTCTTATTAAATTGATTTGGATATTTACAAATATATTCATATAAAAAATCATATGTTACAATAAAGGATATGATTTATAATAGTTGGTAAATTTTTATTGGAACATATAGGGTTAGGAGATAATTCATGATAATTGTTAATTTTTTATTTGAACATATCGAGTTATGAGATAATTAATGATAATTGGTAAAACTTTAATTTGAACATATCGGGTTAGGATAAATAATAATAATTGATAAGTTTTTTATTTGAACATATCAGGTTATGAGATAATTCATGATACTTTGTACATATCGGGTTAAGATATAGATCATGATAATTGATAAATTTTGTATTTGAACATATCGGGTTAGGAGATAATTCGTGATAATTTGTGAATTTTTAATTTAAACATATCGGGTTATTTCGAATATGGAGCATACCATGACCCGTCTAAAAATTCTCCATCAAATTAATTAAGAACATGACACCTAAGCAAAATCCTATGTGGAGTAGTTAAAATTGTGACATGTGGATGTGTTACTCAATTATTAGAATAGATAGATTCACTTGGTAAGGTCCCATTACGCGTGTAACAAAATTGTTAACCGGTTGATAGCAAATAAATAATAGATAATTACATACTAGGTTTAATACCCGTGTGTTACACACGGGTTAAATAATAATATTTATAAAGAAATCATAATTATTATATTTAAAAGTTTATAAGTATTTAAAATTTAAAAATTTTGCTCCATCAACTTATGCATGGTGTAAATTCCATTTAATTTTTACCTTCAAAACTTCCTATTATAGAACAGAAAGAATTTCCCCCAAAAAATTTATCCCCTAAAACCTTGAAATATTAGATAGATATAAAGGAAAAAAAATATTAGAAAGGATCCAACTCTGTCATTTTGTTGGTAGAGATGTAGTCTAATAACTCATCGATAATACATATGTGTTTGAAGCATTAGATCGTGAGTTTAAATCTTACAGGACGTAGGATGCGGTGTATTTATAATTTATGTTAGAGGAGTTACAGTAAAAAAAAAAGACATGCCACCATCAAGTAGAGGTGCACAAAAAAACGGAACCAGAACCGATCAAATAATCGAAAATCGGTTCTTAGAAGAACCGGTTCTACAAGAACCGAACCGAACTGTAAGTTCTGAATAACCGGTTCTACAAGAACCGAACCGAACTGTAAGTTCTGAATAGGTTATATTATTTTTTCCAAATTATAGGTTCCAAAAGAACCGGAACCGGTTCCTGAAAAAACCGATATGTTTTAATGTTGCTACTTATTTAATGTTTTAAAAGCTATATATCTTGTATATTTAAAATTTTAATGTTGCTACTTATTTAGTCAAAAATAATATAACAAGTTTATGACCATAGACTTTAAATGAAAGCCCAATAGAGAGTGAAAATTTGCAGCAGCCTAACGTTCCGGCCTATCTCATAGAAAAAAACCGTTTTTTAAGAACTTGAACCGGTTCTCTAAGAACCGAAACCGGTTAATAGGTTCTAGTTTTTTCACCAAAAACCGATTCTAGAACCGAACCGGTTCTGTAAGAACCGGTTCCTTTACCGCCAATAAGAACCGAAACCAGTTCTAAAACCAGAGCCAATTCTTAAAAAACGGATTTATGCATCTCTAGACTCTAGTCCTCTACCATCAAGTAGAGAAGCAAACTAAAATTAAGTGGGCTGCACTCAAACTAAATGGGCTTCAACTTAAAGTAGATGGGTTACTTGTAGAATAAAAAGGCCCAAGGGGTTTATTGATAAATAGTGAGGTCGGTATATTTTTAATTTTTCCTTCTAGATTTGATTTGGTCAAACAGAATTTCTTACAATATAAAATGTCAACTTGGCTTAAGTTCACTTGTCTTCGTGCAAGCGGCGCAACGCATGTAACGAAAACATGAAATCATGTTCTTCATTTGTCACACCTCACCTATAAGCGACCGGTCGATACCAATTTAACAAAAAAAACATAATGCTTTGATAACTTTAAATTGCCATTTACATACAAAACTTTCAGTCCAATTTTACATTGTTCATATCTGGTTATCCGAGATACAACATTATTATGAGCAATGAAATGTTTATTGTTTGACTTTTGATTAGTTTAGTTTCATCTTATCAAATCATTGGAAAATTATCAAATCAATAATTTGCAGATTCTAGTCAATCATTTACATCATTAGCATTGTTTATTTGATTTTAAGGACCATCATCATACATGAGCTCATTTACAAAAATGAAAAATCCACATTTAACGTTATACATTACCATGCCTCGGTTTTACGTTATAAACTATTGGAACATACAATGCCCAATTTATCATTAGCTATCGAGGCCCCTAGGTCACCCGCAATGAATATACCGATCCCTTATACCAATGTATATAAATGGAATGCAATTTATGTAAGGGGCTGTTTGTTTAACCTCTTAATGATTTAATTCAGTGCTTAATCATTCAGCATTAAGAGCGTTGTTTCATTAAAAAAAGCTCTGAATGGTTCATTTAAGTGCTGAATGATTAAGAGACATAGAGATGTTTAATGGAGCACTTAGTGGATTTTTAATTTCAAAATTATATTTAAGAAAGTTTGTTCCGTTATTAATTCGTATTTAATCACGATATATTATGATTTGATTAATTGATTAATTTGAATTCAGAAGTTTCAAATAAATATAATCGCAAATCATTTTCAAAATCGTGTCTATAACTAACATTTAATTATATTAAATGTTGATTTACACTTAAAATTATTTCTAAAAATGATAAATTTCTAATCATTCCTAAAATTAAGTTTATGAATTATCTATATAAATCACAATTTGTTTAATTATTAACATGACATCCGTTTTCAAAGTTTAGACATGCCATTTATTTTTATTAACAAAATAGTTAAGTGCAAAGTGCTCATATCTTATTTACACTTAATAACACTATGTAATTCCAATCAAAACATAGATCATTCGTAACTCTATACTTTCTAAAATAGTCAATTGAACTCCTCTATTAAGTTGACTGTCAATTGATCATCCAAATAAACGTAAAAGTACCTATTGACCCTTCTCTTATTATTAATAATTAATAAAAATCCCCCTTACCCTGAACTCGGATATTTACCAAACACTTTCCGCGTTTTATTCGAAGTGAAATCTTGAAAAAGTTCTTTAGGGCTCTTCTATCATCACCTCTATTCGAAGTTATCAAAATGAGCAAGGAAGATCGGCGAAGCGCCGGGTTTGTAAAACTCATCTCATGTTTGTAAACTTAAATCTTTGTTTGTAAATGATATTGGAAATGAGTATAAGTTTGGAAGCCGTCGTAAAAGAAATATATACATATCTTTGACATACATGATCCTTTATTTTTTTAACTTGCAAATGAACTCATCAGTTTTTGAATGGTTTTGTTTATAATAGATGTTTATTCAACAAGCCGTGTGTAGTGGGTTGTAATGCTAGTAAAACAATAAAAAAGAAAGTGGTTTATATTCTCTTTTGTAAACATAAAGTTTAAGTTTTGGCGATGCATTGTTGACCAAAAGGTACATGGAACATGTGATGATGGGTCAAGAGTCTACACGCCGATATTAATTTTCAGCTTATTTTATTTAAACACCCTTAATTATTGGTCATTGGTCGTTGTCACCATAAGTATTACTTTGGTCAATAAAACTCCCAACTATACACTTTGATGTCCGTATCACCAAAAGTTAACCAAATCACTAACGTCGTTATGTTTTGCTGACATGACACAGTGACGTGTCCTATCTCTCCTTGCATGGCATGGTGATGGCGGCCAATGATCAATGGTTGAAAGTGTTTAAATCCAATAACCCATTATTTTATCTATATTTAACTAAGAATTGACATGTGTCACGTGATGCAACGACCGGGTTTTAGTTGGTGTATCTGTCGTGTCATATTTGTGACTTCGTTACATGCGTTACGTTATTAATTATCTCATGCACTTTCTGGTGTAGTATAATGTCTCGTACATTATAATATAATGGTTAAAATTAAAGGAGATATGAAAGAAAAATAAAAATGAAGATATGGGAATTTGCAATTTGGACGAGGAAGAAGCAGCAGAAGAGAAGATCATATTTTCTTTGGTTTTGGGTGTTAATGTGAAAGAACAATTATTTGTTTTTGAACGTATGTTTTATTTTAATACTAGGTTTAATACCCGTGTGTTACACACGGGTTAAATAGTAATATTTATAAAAAAAATTATAATCATTATATTTAACAATTTGTAGTATATAACATTTAAGGAGTTGGCTCCATCAACTTGCATGGTGAAAAATTTAGCTAAATTTTACCTCCCAAATTCCTATTATAGAAACAAAAATCCCTCCAAAAATTGCCCCCTAAACGTTTGATTTATTAGATAGATTTTGTTACTCGTTCGTGATCTAGTTATGCCTGGCTAGAGATATATAGTTTTGGTACTTGGGTAATTATTTTTGTTTTGATTCGTAAACTTAATTATGTGAAACGGATGTGTTGATTTTATTATCTAGTGATTTCGTTTGATTAATTTATTGATCTTTAAAACCGAGTTTTAATCCGGGGTTAAATTAGATTGTTAATAAACTTGATCAACTTATTAATTTTTCTAATAAATTTTAATTTTTTAAACTCTAATTGAGTTTTGATTTTTAATACAAGGAACACATAACGGTTCGCGTTTGTCTATGAACTCGAGTTCGTTATAGAAACTATTTAATGTGATCAAACACCCCGAACAGCGTGGGTGTTTAATAATAAGCGGTACTTTTATCACTTTAATCCGCATTCTAAGATCCGAATGACGTGAGCTTAGAGTAGCAGGTTAGCTCTACCCAACGAACTGCACTTATTAGACATTAGATGAAGTGGACGTCCGAACGGCGTGGCGTCTACTACCGGTACGAGTCACTTAATAAAAAGATTATTGCACCGGGATCGTTAATGATCATAAGCCGAATCGAACCAATGAATAACCGTTGTGTTGAAACTATTTTATAAACTTTTATTTTTCCTCACATTTTATAGTCATTTATAATTTTTTTTAAGAACAAAACTTCATTTTTTTTTGGACAGAACCTTAACACGGTCGTGCCAGATTTGCTTTGCATTTTCAGCACGGCCGTGTCAATGTGCTTTTGAATTTTTACATTTTTTTTAACTTTTTCCAGTTTTAGTTTCTAGATAAAATCCCTCTTTTCCTTAGTTAAAAATCAACCTAAGCAATTGTACTTAAACGTTTTTCTTATTAAAATTATTAGCACGTATCCTTGAGGACACGAATCCTACTTTCCCTATACCAGTAGGTTTACTTAATATATTATTTGGTGGATTCGACACCCATCACGTTCATGAGTGTCCTTAGTTAAAAATCAACCTAAGCAATTGTACTTAAACGTTTTTCTTATTAAAATTATTAGCACGTATCCTTGAGGACACGAATCCTACTTTCCCTATACTAGTAGGTTTACTTAATATATTATTTGGTGGATTCGATACCCATCACGTTCATGAGTGCCATCAGATTTAAGCTTACATTTAAATAACCTTATACATCTAATAATCGGGTGGTTATTTGGCAGAGGAGCTAACTCTCACAGGTCATCAACATGTAATGCACGAAATTCATTGGTCATGACATGAAACCAAATTAGATCTGATTGGAATTTTTGATAATTGGTAGGGACGGGAGAAATGGTGGTACTTATCTAAGTAATTTTGATAGAAGATATTTTGAGGTTGGAGGAGTGATTGAAGGTAATTAAGGTGTTTTGTGGGTTAGTTGTTTATCTAAAATATTTTGAGGGTTCGGGATTTATTGAGCTAAGTCGTTGTTTAGCAAAGCCATTATGTTAAAATGGGTTTGAATGTTGTCTATCTTTATGGCTTTATATATCCATTTTGAGCTAATTTTGTTGTTGAGAATGTCATAAATAGGTTCATGGATTTTGTATGGAGCAGAGTTTAATTACCTTGAAATCACATAATTAAGTTGAATGGTTTTGAAAGGATGGACCGAGAGGATAAATTTGTCCAAGTTACTACTTCGCCTGCGCTAGATAGATTCATTCCACACTTCTCCTACAAGCCTCGAAGACGAAGCTTAATTTTAAGCTTGGGGAGAGGTACGTTTCTGTTTTTATTTTTAGTTTATATATTTCTTGCATTTCTTGTTTACATGCTTGCATTGCATGTAGGTTTGCATCTAGTTTCTCTTATTGCATTTGTATATAGTTTGCATTAGTCATTTTAGTAATTTTGCATATCATTTTAGGCATTAAAAAAACAATAAAAAATCATCTTGATTGTCTTGGAAAGAATATAGTGGGGGGCAACATGAAAAACGATAGAAAGTTGTTATGTTAAAAATAGATTACATGCTAAAAGATTGATGATAAATAAAAGATATGCACCTCGTTATACCAATGCCTATGTGTGCCTTATACCGATCGGATTACATAAGGGAACTGAGACCTAGCAAAAATAGGTTGAAAGCCAAGCACATTTGGTAAATGTGTGAAAAAAAAGCAAACAAAAAAAAAGAAAAAAATGCCAAAAAAGAGGGCAAGAAAAAAAAGAAGAATAAAGTTTGTGGCATGAAAAGAAAAAAAAGCCACTTGCATGTTATCACACTCATAATACTACTCAAATCATTTGTGATTTCGTGTGGTCAAATACCGCCTACTCTCTACAGTCCTTGAGGTTATGAAGGTTTTCACCGTGTGAAGAAAGGTGTAAGTATATTTAATCAATAGACTTAACATGGACTAATTAATATGAAACGATAAATCTGGGGCTTAAGGGTAGAGGATCATAACTAGCAAATTGGGTATATTGTTAATAAAAATCTTGAAAACCTTTAAGCATGCCAATTGAAATTTAGCATAAGAATATAATTTCATGCTCACAATATTGATTCGAGACAAGTATGTGTAGTTAAATGTCTTGGGCATGCTAGTTTTGTTATGTTATTTCTTTTTACTTTCTTAGTTTAGCCTTATTCTTGACTTCCTTGAGGACAAGAAAATGTTTAAGCTTGAGAAGATTTTTAGTGGCGTATTTAGACATTAATTTTAATTAATTTAGCGGTTGTTTTAGTAGCATTTTATGCATTCATCGCATGTATTACGTTTAAATTGTGCATCAATTGTTTTAAGTGGAATGGAGTCTACTTTCGATATTTTTATTGTTTTGTAGGTGTAAAAAGGCAGGTACAGGAAGTGAACGTTACTATGGAAAAGCTTTTGAAAGAGTTATGAAGATGAAGGATGGTTCTTGAAGATTTATAAAAGTTGAAACATTATGAGTATTATCTCCTATTTATTATATTCGAAATTCAAATATACTATGTAATGGTAAAATAAAAGGAGATAAGAAAGAAAAATAAAAAAAAGGAGATCTGGGTATTTGAAATTTGGACGAGGAAGTAGCAGCAGGAGAGGGATCATATTTTTTTTGTTCTAGGTATTAATGTGAAAGAACAATTATTTGTTCTTGAACGTAAGTTTTATTTTAATATTTTGTTACTCGTTCGTGATCGTTTGATTTAGTCATGTCTGGCTAGAGTTATATAGTTAATAGTTTTGGCATTTGGATAATTTCTTTAGTTTTGATTCGTAAACCTATATGAAACGATTGTGTTGATTTTATTATCTAGTGATTTCATTTGAGTAATTTCTTAATCTTCAAAATTGAGTTTAAATTTGATTGTTAATAAACTTGATTAACTTATTAATCTATATCTATACCTTCTAATAAAAGAGGGTTTTGAAGGACACGTGTCATTCATTGAAGAGGGTGCTGAAGCATTTTCCCGTTCAAAACTAATAATCTTTTATTTTTAACTATGTATGGAAAGAAATAAAAAACATTAAATCACTCACAATATTCTTTTCCAAAATTTAATTTATCTTATTTACATATCTAAAACCAATGTGAAAACGGAAAATAAACAACTTAACAAATAACGCATCGCAAAATTTTAAGTTATCTTATTTACATCTCTAAAACCCATGCTTGCTGACCCGTACGCTCGACTCGGTACATGAGTGTCACCAAGAATTTTGCCGGATATCTATCATTTGGAATATTTGTATGCCTATTTTTCTTACCCTATTTTTTAATTAATTGATAGGATTTATAAGACACCAATTTTAAAAGAGTCGATATCTAATTTGGTATTAATAGTGTATTTTTAGTTTAAATCTATTCGTTCGAAGCTTAAATTAGATTTTAAACAATTTGTGTTTCTATTTTCATATATCTTTCTTCATGTAATGTGTAACTTATTTTCAAATGTTATTTTTTCATAAAGTTTAGAATTCTATTTTTTATATTTCCACCCGTGTAACACACGGGGCTTAATCTAGTTTTTCTAATAAAGTTCTTTAATTTTTGAAACTCTAATCAAGTTTTGATTTTTAATACAAGGAACAAATAACGGTTCGAGTTTGTCTATGAACTCGAGTTCGTTATAGAAACTATTTAATGTGATTAAACACCCCGAACGGCGTGGGTGTTTAATAATAATCGGCACTTTTATCACCGCAATCCGCACGCTAAGATCCGAACGACGTGAGATTAGAGTAGCGGGTTGACTCTAGTCAACGAACCGCGCTTGATTAGACATTAGATGAAGTGGACGTCCGAACGGTGTGACGTCTAGTACCGGTACGAGTCACTTAATAAAAAGATTATTGCATGTTATCACACTCACAACGCTACTCAAATCATTTGTGATTACGTGTGGTCAAAGACCACTTGCTCTCTACAGTCTTTAAAGTTAGAAAGGTTTTCACTGTGTGAAGAAAGGTGTATGTACATTTAATCAATAAACTTAACATGAACTAATTAATATGAAACGATAAATTTGATGCTTAAGGGTAGAGGATCATAACTAGCAAATTGGGTATATTGTTAATAAAAATCTTGAAAGCCTTTAAGCATGTCAATTGAAAGTTAGCATAAGAATATGATTTCATGCTCACAATATTGATTCGAGATGTGTAGTTAAATGTCTTGTGCATGCTAGTTTTGGTATGTTATTTCTTTTCACTTTCTTAGTTTAGCCTTATTCTTGACTTCCTTAAGGACAAGGAAATGCCAAAGAAACATAATCAACATTCGATTTTATTTCAATTAATTCACTCAAATTGTATTTTATTCCAAGTTGATAACTTCACTTTAAAAAATGTTTTAACCCTAGATAATTGACTTGTAGAATATGTAAATATTGATTTTTATATTTAACGAGTTTAGTACCTACATTATGTTCAGGTAAATAACACCATGTGGTGATTTTAAAAATTGAGTAAATTACAGAAAAGGTCCTTTATGTATGAACAAAATTACGGATTCGGTCCTTAAACTTCAATAATTACAACAGACATCCTTTATGTAAGAGGTTTGTAACACTTTAGGTCCTTTACACTAACTTTTGTTAGATTGTTAGTTAAATCATATGTTTAATGACAAATTTACCCTTCAATTTTAATTTAAACAAACAAAAAAACAGTATATTAAAAAAACTATTTTATTTTCCCATCACTCTACCGTAATCTTCTTCCTTCCAAGCTAACTCCATTTTAATCACCCCACCACTCCACTGGTTCATCTTCTTCCTTTTTAGAAAATATAAACAGTTAATATTGAAGATAAATGTTTACTACTAATCTACTATACTGAATTCTTGATCCCTTCATCTTTTTCATTAATCCTGATGGCTAAAGTTAACTAAAGTTCGGTTCACATGGTGCCATGATGGTATGATGACTGATAATCATATATAAGCACTATCAAAACGTCACAATCTAAGGTTCTTTATCATCGGAGAAAAGGAAACAATGGCTTCCTACCCCAACTATACATCTTCGTAGTTCAAATTTGTTGTGAACTCATTGGTTTTAGTGGTCTAGGAGATAGCCACTGGGAAGGGCGGAGGAGGTTATCGTTATGGTGGCCAGCGAGGAAGGTGAGTGGTGGTTCAATTTCGAGGAAGACGAATTAGTGAAATCATTTTTTGTTCATTTGATTACTAAAGTTTGATAACGTAGAATCAAAGATTTTCAAATGTCTAATAATATATATCTAGTTGGGTTCTTGATTCTACAACATATATCACATGTTCGGTGGTGGTCTGAACAGTCGCAAAACTCTGTTTGAAGGTGTTAGCATGCGTTTTTCCGTTGAGCGTGGCAAATTGATAAAAATGGGGGTGGTGTAGGTGGTCGTGGACTTTGATGACAAAAAGAAGGAACCTGGTTTAATTTAAAGTTTTGAAAATGAAGGTCTTTAAATTTGAGAGGGAGAAATGAAAAGATAAAGACGTTACAAGGACGATGTTCCAGAAGAAAGATGAATATGGGATAATTGTAAAGTAAATGAGTATTTTTATTATTTGGTTTCTTTTATATTTTTTGTTTGCTTAAATATAGAATTGAAGGGTAAAATGGTCATTAAACATATGATTTAACTAACAATCTAACAAAAGTTAGTGTAAAGGACCAAAAGTGTTACAAAACCCTTACATAAAGGATGTTTATTGTAATTACTGAAGTTTAAGGACTAAATCTGCAACTTGATCCATACATAAAGGACCTTTTCTGTAATTTACTCTTAAAAATATTCATGAGGGCAATGACAATTCTAATTAGTCTTAATTAAGACAAAACAATAGTAAACCAAAACACAAAATTAATTTTTTTTAAATTATTTTTTTTAAATTAATTTTTTAAATTAAATAAACACAAAATTAATTTTTTTTAAATTAACAATGTTACTTAAATAAAAGGAATAAATATCTGATTTTATGGTCCAGTTTTCTTTTGATTAAGTTCATTGAATAACATATTTTTTAATGATTAAATACAAAAAAAAATTTAGTGTAAATTTTGACAAATATGAAAAAAATAATTAGATGTGATGCAATTCTAAAATTTGCGATTTTCAACAATAAAACGCAAACCACGTGATGTTTGGTAAAGATCCTAGGTTGTCCTAAAAAAAAAAGTTGGTATTGATCTTAGGTTGTTAATTATAAAAATAAAATATAACTACACAAATATCTAACAGTCAAGATCCCTATCTTAGCAATAACACAAAACCATAAAGACAAATCCACCAATCTCGTTCCCATTTCCATTTCCAAATCCATTTTCATTTCCATTTCATTTTCCACCAATCAACCAACGATGTCCATTTCCGACATCGGTACCGGAAGCCACATCCTAATCATCCCGTACCCCGCACAAGGCCACATCCTCCCACTTCTCGATCTCACTCACCAATTAGCCACTCGAAACATCCTCATCACCATCCTCATCACCCCCAAAAACCTCCCCACTTTAACCCCTCTTCTCTCCACTCACCCCACCACCATCACCACCCTCATCCTCCCCTTACCCCCCCACCCCTCCATCCCGCACGGGATCGAAAACGTTAAAGACCTTCCACTTGGTGGTTTCAAAGCCATGATGCTCACTTTAGGCGATCTTTATAACCCGCTGCTTAACTGGTTTCATAATCACTCTAACCCACCCATTGCTATTGTTTCTGATTTCTTTCTTGGCTGGACGCATCGGCTTGCTTGCGAACTGGGTGTTAGACGCTATGCGTTTTCGCCGTCTGGGGTGTTTGCTCTTTCGGTTATTTTTTCGCTTTGGCGGTATATGCCGAAACGTGTAGACGAAACAAATGAAAGTGAGGTTGTCAAGTTTTGTAATGTTCCGAATGAGCCGGAGTATCCGTATTGGCAATTGTCGCCGATTTACCGAGTTTATGTGGAAGGTGATCAGGAATCGGAGTTTATTAGAGACGGTTTTTTGGCGGATATTGAGAGTTGGGGGATTGTTATAAACTCGTTCACGGAGTTGGAACGAGTTTATATTGATTATTTGAAGGTGGAGGTTGGACATGATAGGGTTTTTGTTGTTGGGCCCTTGCTTCCGCCCGAGGGTGATGTATCGGGCAGAGGAGGGCCCACCTCGAATGACGTGTTGTCTTGGCTTGATAAAAGTGGGAGTGAGAAAGTGGTTTATGTTTGTTTTGGTAGTCAGACGGTGTTGACTAATAAGCAGATGGGGGTGGTTGCGAACGCGTTGCAAAAGAGCGGGGTGAAGTTTGTGTGGTCGGTGAAGGAACCGACGGTCGGGCATGACGCGGCGGATTACGGGAGGGTTCCAACCGGGTTTGAAGAACGGGTGGCGGGGAGGGGGATTGTGGTTAGAGGTTGGGTTCCACAAGTGGCGATACTGAGTCATGACTCGGTAGGGGTGTTTTTGACTCATTGTGGGTGGAACTCGATAATGGAAGCAGTAGCCGCGGAGGTTTTGATGTTGACGTGGCCGATGAGTGCTGACCAGTTTTCGAATGCGACACTATTGCAAGAGTTGAAAGTGGGAATCAAAGTGTGGGAAGGGGCAAATAGTGTTCCTGACTCGGACGAGTTGGCCGAGTTGTTTAGGAAATCAGTGAGTGAGGAGACTCGGTTGGAGAGAGAACGAGTGAAGGAGTTGGGAAAGGCGGCAAAGGAAGCAGTTGGTGAAAAAGGGAGTTCGGTAGGTGAATTGGACAGATTAGTTGCCAATTTGTCACATTGAAACATAATAATAATAATTATTAAATAGTCATGATAAACGAATAGTGCTGTTATATGTTTAATTTTGTAATAATTAATTTGGTAATAAAAGACATATTAATTGGGTGTCCTTCGAATCGAGAAATTTTGATAATAGTTATTACATATTATTAATTAGGCAAGAAATGAAGTTAATTTGGTAATAAAACGTACTATCGAATATTCTTTCCTTTAAACCTAATGGTGGTGGGTGTGGATTGTGGAAGTAGGTAGAGCTTGCGGGCAGCGGGTATGGTTTACTCGTGCGGTAACACTATCGGCCGCCCTTGTAGGTGCGGGTCTCCAAACATAGATATTTAAACCTCTTTTAATTTCAATTAATTCGACTGTTCAATGGTCAAAAAATCCCAAACACGGATATTGAAACATGTTTCAATTTCAAAAATAGGATGGTTTCTACTTCCTACCCATTTAATTCAAACGGCTATTTGGTTTTTATAAATTTTTTTTTACTTTTTTATACTATAAATATCAAACCCATTTCATTTTTATAAAACACACAAAATACGCACTTTCTCTAATTCTTAAATAAACAAACACACCACGATTTTATTGTTACCATAGATCCTTTAAGGGAATCAACCTCCAGAAGCGGATCACAAAAAAGATTCGGTTGAGGATAAGGCACAAATGCCTTAACAACAACAACAATACTTGATTATGCAATAGGCACCGGCACATCAATTCAACTACTCACTCCAAGGCAACTTTACTTTTGACCCGTTTGTGCCTTTGTGGTTTGGTTGGATACCGCACAACCAAGGGATCGGTATAGCCAAGGAAGCCGAGCAAATTATATCGATTATATGATTATGAAGCCGATCAAAGCCAAGATGTTGTGTCGGAGACACAACAATTTGAAAACATTCAAGTGGATGATGATGATGAATACGTTGAAGAGTATATAACAGAGAAGCAAGGTTCACATCTCGTTTCTGGTGGATATTTCAAACAACGGTGGGTATAAAGTTAGATATGAGCACAACATGTCTCCCATAGACTGATGGCCAAAATGAAAGAAGTCAGATTCTAGAAGACATGTTTCGGGCATGTGTAAATGACTTTGATGTTAGTTGGGATGTTCATCTTCAATTGATTGAGATTTCTTATAATAATAGATATCACACAAGTCCAAAGTCTACACCTTTTAAGGTATTATATAGTCGTAAGTGTAGAAAGCTACTTTGTTGGTGTCAAGCGGGTGAAGGGCAATTAACTGGTCCTGAATTGATCATGGATATGATGAGAAAATACAGATTATTTGCGAAAGACTAAAAATGGCATAAAGTCGCTATAAAATTTATGCAGATAAACACTAAAAATCATTGAGATTAATGATATGGGACAAGGTAATTGATCGATGTCGTTTGGTCGGTCAAAAATAAAGTACATAGATTCATATTTACTCTTAATAGTAAGGATAAGTAGGGTGTCGAATCCATGAGAAATTGGTGGTTAGTGTCAGTTTATAATCTAAATTACCTAGTTATTAAACAAATAATAATTCGAATTGAAATTGATTTTAAATTACAAAAGAAAAATTACTTCTTCTAAACAAATTAAGAGAAAACACACCTTGATGTAAACTTCATGTTCTAGGTTTCACATAAAACTCAATTATTCATTAGACACCACATAAACATAGTGTTAGAAAATCAGTTAACATAGTAATTGAAGATAAATTGTTGTCAGCAAACCATACAACTACTTGTGTCATAAACCGGTATAATCCACCCAATTTACCAGTGTCAAATTCCCTCCTTTAGTCACTCAACCCGCTATAGGTTTTATCATCAACCGAACAAGATTGTAAAGAAAGAAAACTCAAAACACCAATATAAACTGTTTAGATTAACGAATATATCAATCCATTAAGTTTTTGTCAGAAACTAAATAGATCTAAACAACTGAATCAAGTGTTAAAACTATACGAATCGTCCACCTAGAGGAAGCCACAAAACGCTTAACCGCACATCTTTGGAAACTAAACTCAAAATTGTATGCTTCGTTCCTCCGACCTACGACCGTCAAAACTCTATATCCGCCCCCCAAATTAGAGGTGCACAAAAAAACCGGAACCGGAACCGATGAAATAACCGAAAACCGGTTCTTCGAAGAACCGGTTCTACAAGAACCGAACCGGAACCGGAACTGAACCGTAGGTTCTGAATAGGTTCTACTATTTTTTCCAAATTATAGGTTCCAAAAGAACCGGAACCGGTTCCTAAAAAAACCGGTTCTTGGAAAAACCGGTTCCGGGAAGAACCGGTTCTTGAAAAACCGGTATGTTTTAGTGTTGTTATTTATTTAATGTTTTAAAAGCTATATATCTTGTAATATTTAAAACTTTTAATGTTACTTCCGGCCCATATCATAGAAAAAAAAGTATTTTTTAAGAACCTGAACCGGTTTTTTAGGAACCGGTTCTTTGAGAACCGGAACTGGTTCTTTAGGAACCGGAACCGGTTACTAGGTTCTAGTTTTTTCACCAAAAACCGGTTCTAGTACCAGAACCGGTTCTTTTAACGCCAACAAGAACCGAAACCGGTTCTAGAACCGGAACCGGTTCTTAAAAAAACCGATTTGTGCACCTCTACCCCAAATTGCCGTAACATGTTTTCTTTTAACCTCCTGCATGAACCGCCTTTTTTTCATATTGTGGGCCTTTAGCCCAGTTTTGTAATCAATACTTTTTGTTGGCATGATTTAACACTTCTTTCATCCTTGTCCACGTGAGCTATTAAAGTATTAAAGTATGAAGGTCCATATCTTTTATTGTATTTCACATGACCTGCTTGACATACAAAACCATCATCTTTCCTTTGGTTATAAATGAACTTTACAAATACATCTAAGTTACAATTCAATTTAATTCATATTTCATATTTAAAGCAAAACATGATGTTTTTGTATTTGAAAATTTACAGTTTATTCAACACATATTTTAACCATTTATTTGTCTCAAGTTTAGTCAAAATACACCAACTAAACCAGTGGACACTTATTCAGTTAAAATTCAACTTAATAGCCAATGGTCTTCAAAAGTATTAAAACTCTAAAAATGGACCACTTAGGGTTACTTTTAAGCCTAAAAATATATACTTGAATGCAATTAATGCCCACAAATCACCCGTTGATCATTAATCTTAAAAGTGTCACTCTGGAAGGAAACCATCAGATTTAAAAAGAAATGAAAACTTAGTCGCTGATTCATTGGACCTTTCACAATTATAGAAAGAATACATGATGTATCATGTAAGCCTAAACTCCCTAGTGTAATATACCTGGTCTTCAATGTGTCTCAATTAAGAAAATGTTTACATGGTAAGACATTAAAAACAAATGAAATCCAGGTGGACGAATTATTGAAGTTTGTGGAAGAACCAATCAAAATAATAGAAACACAAGTCAAAAGATTAGATAGAAAACGTATTCCAGTTGTTAAAGCTAGCTGGGATGCCAAACATGGTTCGAGTTTAGTTGGGAACCAGAAGATATTTTAAAAAAGAAACACCCCTATCTATTTACAAATTGATTCCGGAACGAAATCTTTTTAAGGAGGAGAGAATGTAACACCTTGCACCCTAAGATAATAATTATATACATGAGAATTATAAGATAGTGCTTCATATATTGTCGTATGAGTAAGTAACAAGTAATGTAGTAATTAACTAATTATAAATATGACATGTTTAGACAAATCTTTATTATTAGGAGACCCTCTAACTATTTTAGGAATCTCACCGAAAACCTTGTTGTTGATGTCTTTTAGCTCATGATACATGCGCAGGTAGTGTCAGGAGGCATTAGTTGGGCCAATAGACTTAGCTGATAAGACTAAGAAAAAGAATCTCCTTATAGGAGATAGAGACCAAATCGGACGCCTGCGAGTAGTGTCTGTAGTTAGATGATGTTGTGATGACATCGCTCATGTCGAGACGTCGAGTGTTTGTCTTTATGTAAACACAGTTAAGATCGAATATGGTCTATGTTTTGTGGTCTTATATAAAGACTTCTGAAGTATATGTATTTCTTTTATTATTATAAAGGTCTAGTAATGATACGACATGTCACGCCCTGAAAGTGGGGTATGACAGAAGATGTCAAAACATCTAGGTAGGAATGCAAGATGTCAAGACTAGTGTTATGAAACCTATACCGGGTTCGGAAGACATGACAGCCTGATTAAGGGTGTTGTTTAGTTTTCAGCCTAGCCGGCTAATTAAACTTGGAAACCAGCAATCAAAACCGAAAGCCGGTCTAAAATCCATACAAACTTAATCATAGCAAATCAAATGAAATTTGAACCAAAATCCTCATCATTGTTGCATGATTTTACAAACACGAGAACAGGTCCTTGGAGTGTCCATTGCAACGGAGAGAGTCAGGCTAACAAGTCGTCATTCGTTGAAGGGTTTCTAGGTGTTTCTAGCATTATGTTTGTCGTAAATCACCATTTATTTTCATTTGCAAAATAGGTTAAATAAAAGCTTAACACCGATGACTATGAGGTTGTTTGTTTTACCTATGAATAATTCAGTTCAATGGTAAATAGTTTAATTTAATACTAAATGATTAAAGGACAAAGATATACTTAATGGTTCAGACCTCTCAATTATGCAACATATAATGGTTTAGATTTTGTCAAACAGTCTCTAATGATTCAGATTTTATCAAACAATCTCTGCAAACTATTCTACCAAAATTAATTATACATATTTAAAAAATATTTTATTAGTAAAATTATTCGGTTATTAAATTCTATCGAATTGTTAAACCGGTAAGAAAACCGATTCGACACGTGAAACGACCTTAAAAAGTAAAAAACAAGAAGAACCAAGAAAAAGGTCCTTTTTTCACGGATTTGAATTTGTTAACTCAAAAACCACACATCTTTTTCCATCTTTCTTCCATGGCGGAGGTTTCTTACCTCCAACTCCATGAAAATCATGACGACGACGATGAACACAACAACAACTTCTTTCAACATCTTGATCTCATCTCCCACACAACCGACCATCATTCGTTTCTCTTTCATCGTGTCAATTTCGTAATCGACATGTTTCATCAAACCTTTGAACAATCCCCATCACCTGATCCTGATCGGAGAAATGAAGCAACCCATGATGATGATTTAGGGTTTATGTTTTCTGATTGTTGGGATGATTTATTCATTTCCCGAACAACAACCACCACCACCAATGTCAATGAAGATGATCATGAACCATACAACATCATATCTCAACAACAACTTAATCAAGATATAACAGATTACAGTTACACCGATCACGAGATGTTGTTCGGCCAGTTTTTGGACAACGATTCCTCCTCGTCTTCCGGCAGGCCACCGGCTTCTGTAACAGTTGTGGAAAATCTTGCATCTGTGGTGATGAGTTATGAAAAGAATGAAACAGTTTGTGCAGTGTGTAAAGATGAAATTGGTGTTGGGTTGATTGCTAAGCAGCTTCCTTGTGATCATATGTACCATGCTGATTGCATTGTTCCGTGGTTGGAGATTCGGAACACGTGTCCTGTTTGTCGTTACGAACTGTTAACTGATGATGTTGAGTATGAACGCAGCAAGGCGGAAACAGGCGCCACTGCTGCTACTGATTGATCAATATGGTTTTGAAGGTGTATATTAAGTGTATGTACATCATGTTCATGTTCATCTAGTAAGGTGTTAATTATATGGTTCCAAAGTTATCTATTTGTATATAATTTGATTGTATAAAATATATATGAATATGATGAAGATTTATTCAGTCAAAGTTATCTCTTTGTATACAAATTGATTGTATAAAATGTGGAACTGAAATGACTTTTAGACACTATACAAATCAACATATAGTGTTGCTAATTGCTATACAGGATCAGGTGAATCGCAGCTTAAGCTAACGAATAAAAGTAGTTTAAAAACAAAACCTATGCTCGCAGACACTGATATCCGAGGACTTATAACCCACAGTCCTAGCGTCCAGCTCCGTCCAACTGCTATACTATACAAACTCTACCCATGCATATGTGTTCATCGTATATCTTCTGCTGATGTAAGTCAACTAATATAAAGATCAAAAGAAGCAGAACTGGATAGTGTAATGATCAAACATTATAAAAACCGAATACATTCAACAAACCAGAGTATATATATATAATATTATTTAGCTGACCTCCGATAAATAAATATTACAGAAAATGAAGATAATAATTCGAGTCAAAATGATACATCACATACTTTCATCTGCAATTGTCACTATGATAGCATTAGCCAGTAATCAAGAACATAAAAATAGGTTAAGCGGAGAACTTCTGGACCAATTTGTCAACATGAATGATGATGTCATCTATGCGGGGTCGAACTGTGGGTTGAGGCTGGAGCATCCATGACACAAACTGATGGAGGGCTTCCGGATACGAAGGTTTAGTGGTTGTTGGCCACTTTATTTGTGCATTCATAACAGCCAATTGCAAACTTCCACCTGACTCTCCAAGTGCATACTCAAACGGAGAAACACCATACCTGTTCAATAAATAACCAAATACAAATGCATGTCAAATGTATGACACGCCATATATCAATCTTGTTATAGTAAGTTTAAAAAAGTGCAAACAGGAAAGCAGGATTGGCTAATATACTAATTGATATGCGTGATGCTAACTGATTTGAAGGAAGATGTAGAAATGTGAGGTGTAAAAAGAAAGAAAATCATCATGAAACATTAGATCTTCCATCTGAAGGTAATATAACCAGAAGCAAACTATTGGAACAAAAAGTGCTTCTTTAGTTTTGTTCGTAAAGAATCTCACAGAGTTCCATAATATATGGAACCGACTGATTTCTAGGCAGTGTACCAAGTAAATGGCATATTTCACTTTTCCAAATTTTCAAAATAACTTAAAGCCTTGAAACTAGTGTTTGATTGCAAAATATTGATGTCATTCTTTTGGTCCACATGATTCTCCTCTTTTGTGTGACTATCAAAGGTTTTGTATGTTTAATTAACAATAATCCCCTTGACATAAAATAAGTGATTGCAAAGAAAATGAGAGTTGTCTTACATTATAGCATACAAAGTGCAACCTAAAGACCATACATCAGTCCTTTCATCAATGTCTGCTTGGCTTGGGCAATCCCACAATTCAGGAGCGCGGTAAGGTGCTGAGACATGCTCAGATGCCCATTCCTGTAAAACACATTATAAAATCATTATTGGATTAATGTCATTTTAACAAACTATATTTAATTAGATAGAATAAAAAAAACCTGTAACTGGAGGGCCTCTGATCGAGAGCGGATCTGCCTTCTAGCAGGGCGGGCACTTCCAAAATCCATCAATATGGCCAATGGAGGCTGCCCTTTTCGATGTGTTAAAAGGACATTTCCAGGCTTTACATCATTATGTGCATATGGTGTCTCAAGATCATGCATGTGCTTAAGTCCTGCACAAAGCTGCAAACCATTTTCTCAATAGTAAGTTCTAAATGAAAGATCTAGAACTTTTTATGCAATAACATTAAGGCAACTTGCAGTCCTTCAGTTCAGCTAATTTTTAAATTTTTTTTACTATTTGAACCATTAGATATAAAATATAACCTGTATGAACCCACTCATGAATAAATGGATCAAAATTGCCAACTCTCAAGAGATCTTAGACTCAAATAACAAAATCATACCCTACCCAAATATGAAAAATAAGAACAACAGGTATGGCTCATAGCCTTCATAAAGCATGCCAGATATAAACATTCTTAGTTACCTGACGGAAAACTTGGAGAACATCAGACGTAGAAAAAGACTCCTTCTTAGCCTTCATAGTCTTTGCATTATCCAACAATGTACCGTCCAAATGGACGGGAAACAACAGGTATGCCTCATGAGTCCAATTTTGTTGTGGCGTACCCTAATAAGCAAACAAAATACAACATTTTCATCGACAAGAGTATTTAACCTCAATCTAAGTCTACTAACAATACGTATGCAACATCCAAATGTTAGATCAGGTCTCACATTCAAACAATTCTACTTCAAACCAGTTAGTTAGCTTGCAATCTTTTAACCACATGTAAACGAACAACGTCAAGTAATACGAAACCTTTATGAACAGCAGCATTACCTTTACTGGAATAATGGCATGATCAAGTAACGGAAGCAGATTCGGGTGATTAAACAGAGACGAGATCCGAATCTCCTCTTTCACAAACTGCAACTGTTCATTATTCTGAATCAAAACCTTCTTCATAGCATAAGTTCCATCATCTACATACACAAATCAATCATCTTCATACACAAATCAAATCAAATCATTTCCTAACAATCTCACTATCAAATCATACACAATTACACGAATCCATAATCACCAATGTGCATATTTCAAAACCCTAATTTGAAAATTGAATTGGGGATTTTGTTCATACCAGATATATGAGACGGATCTTTGAATTTCTTCGACACGCCACCATCATTAGTGTCACTAATCACCTCCTTAACTAAAAACACATACGCAAATCCACCTTCACCGAGCTGGCGAACGATCTTAAACCGGTTTTCGTTGATCCAAACATCGCCGGAAGTGGAATCGTATAGAGCGTTGAGTCCTGAAAACGAACACCCCATTCTCAACACCTATCGATCACAATGCTCTATGTAAACACACTCACTGATACAGTTGTGTCTGCAATTGGTATGAGTGATGCAGATCTGTCACCACTATTGAAGTTGTAAATTAATGGTTCAATTGAGAGATGTGAGAGATTTGGAAATTGGATGAATGTGTTAAACAACCATGATTGGGAAAAAAATGGTTTGAAGCAGATGCATTAAACAAGCAGATGTGAAATGTCAACTCTGTGATTTGCTACCGACTAATATTTGTGTGTCATTTACGTTAATTATTGTTGTGTCCAGTTTTTCATTTTTAGTCCTTCAATTTTGTATAAATGAAGTTACATATCCGGTTTTGTAAAAAAACTATCTTGGAGACGTTATTTATTCCTCCCATTATCTATATTGTATTTATGCTCGCATTACTTTAGCTTATTTATGTGTTTTTATCCACTTACTTTACCGATGCATTTGTATCCATTTACCTTTATATACGACTAGTCTTTATATGGTGTGCTTTGTATGTTATTCTATTATATATGATTGACCATTATATTGTGTCTCGTTCTTGTATTGCATATCTTTTGTTGTTGTAGGTTACATTTTATATGCTATCATATTATATGATTTACCACCCTAAGAGACCATGGTCATTTTGTGTTCAAGATTGTATAGTTTTTTTTTGGGAACCGAGGGTCGGTCTCATTGAGAGTGACATCTTTATCCTCTAGAATAAGATAATGGTTTGCTTTTATCTTACTTCTCCAACCCCCACGACTAGTTTACTTGAGTGAAAGAATATTGTTTGTTTGTTTTAATTTCATACAACCCTTAGTTGCAGCAGTCATCACCAAGTGTAATAAATCAAAGTAATAAATAAGCAAAACTTCAGTTTTATCTATTTTTCGATTGAAATCGAATTAGAAATAAAACTTCATAAAAATTGGGAAAAATATAGGATCCTATAAGACTGTCCGCGACATTGAGAAGTCGTCCTTCTAATAATGAGCCTAGTCATTATACTACATCAGCTTTCCACTAACTTTCACTCCTAGAATCAACTTTTACCCAAACACCAACATTTTTACAATCATCCACCACCACCACGCCCTACTCTTCAATTAAATTTGGTAAAGAAAACAATCAAATATTGTTCTGGGTCACCCTACCCTCTTCACCAACAATCCGACACCACAAATCCCACCCCCTAAATGCCATTTGCCTGGAAGCCACCCCTCACCCACAAACATGGCTATGGATGTTGTGTTGCACCCGGTCTAATATATAATATAAATAAGTTGAAAGAGAAACACACAATAGTATGTGTCGCTCTTTTAATATAAATCTATAGAAAGGCACTTTATTGTGAACCATATTCTTGTTACATAAGATAAATATGAAATATCATTTATATAGCCCTCTTTTCCGTTTACAAAAGATGTTATGTGTTCCTCTTTTAATTTAAATATTACAAAAGATGTATGTTTTTGTAACAGTAACTATACTTGGCCACAAGATAGTCTAATGGATCTTCAATTGTCATTCACTAAAATAATTAGTGAAGGGAAAAAAACAATTTTAGAACTTGTAATAATAACATACATCATATATAGTAGGCAGCTAGGCATATTGGTTTATACTGGTCTCAACTATCACATTTTAGTTTTTACTGGTTCCAACTATTGAATTAACTGTCAATGGTCCCAACTAGGGCTGTTCACGAGCCGAACCGAACCGAGCGAGGGCTTGCTCGTTGCTTGGCTCGTTTACAAATCGAACCGAGCGGCTCATTTACAAATCGAGCCAAATTCGAACAGAACGTAAATGAGCCAAAATCGAACCGAGTATTTTTCGAGCGAGCGCCGAGCGAATTTATGAGGATTAATTTTTGTAATTTTTTCCTTAAAATTAGTTTATAAGAAACAAGTTTAAAGTTGAATATGATATACATAAATACAAATTTATTACTTTAAGAAAAACTAGTATTAACTTACAATTTTATTCTAGAAATTAAGGTTGATGTTTGTATAATGTATATAAAACAATTAATAAAAGAGATAAATGACTATTATTTTCAAATATATCAAATATAACTAATAATTTTGAAAATATATATTTAATATCAACATAATTATAAGAACATATTAACTACTTATGCATATATAATTATATAAAAAATAAATTAAAAATATTCGAGCCGAACCGAACCGAGCGGACCTTTGCTCGTTGCTTGGCTCGTTTACAAACCGAACCGAGCAGAGCGGCTCGTTTACAATCGAGCGAAAAACGAGCGAGCATTTTCCGAGCAGTTTCCGAGCGAGCGACGAGCGGGCGGCGAGCGATTTGAACAGCCCTAGTCCCAACTTTTATCACTTTGGCATCTAACGGTCCGTCATTATTTTTTTTTTAAGTCCGTTAATTTTTTTTTCCGAATTCAAGACTGATGTTTTAGGCCTTTTGATCGGAAGAATAATACGAGTCGATTGATGTGAAAATTTGCTTGAAACAGCTCTCTAAACGATAAAATTTTAACATCCGATTGAAACACCGTTTCGTTGTTCGGAGCACCGTTTTGAGGTAACTTTTCCATCAATCGACTTGTATTATCCTCTGATCAAAAGGCTTAAAACATCGGTCTTGAATTTGAAAAAAACTTAAGGGCGTTAAAAAAATTTAACGACGGACTGTTGGTTAACAAAGTGATAAAAGTTGAGACCATTGATAGCCAATTTCACAACTTGGCATTTTGACCCATTTGAGTCAACTGTTGTCTTAAAACTTGGAACTGGTAGAAACTAATATACTTATGTAGTATAAAGGTTAGTATAACAGGTAATATGAGTATTGACACTAGCATTAATCCTTTATTCAAAACTTTAACATACAACATGTATATGCAGTTATAATAACAAATGAAAGAAAAAGATAACAATTTCACAACTTGGCATTTTGACCCATTTGAGTCAACTGTTGTCTCAAAACCCTCCTCATTACCTTGTTTGTTGCTGTCCTAGGAAGTGATTCAAGTGGCACCACATCAGAAACCTAAAGAACCAAAAAGTCAAACTTATAACTCAAACATGGCATGTCAAAGTTCTCCAACTACTCAAATTTAGTCAACTAAAGAGTTCTAAGATGGTAAAATGATACCTTAAACAAAGGGTTGAGCTTCTTTTGCAAAGCTGTATTTAATGACCCCTTCAACTTATTTAGGTTGGGTTTCGAACCATGAGCGTCTTTGAAAATAACCACAATCACCAACCTCTCTGGTCCGCCGCCAGCAGGCGTAACCCCTATAGCTGCTGTCTCAAGGATTCTGTCATCAACCGAGTTGCATACACGTTCAATCTCAACAGAGCTTACCTGCACAACCCACGGTTGATCTTATTATAAAAGTTGTAATATCCAGATGAGGCAAATGGGTATGTTGGATAACGGGTCAAAACAGCTAAAGTTTTGATGATCAAAACCATACCTTAATACCACCAAGATTCATGGTATCATCTGCACGGCCATGGGCGCGATAGTATCCTCTAATTGTGCGCTCAAATACGTCTCCATGCCTTCTTAAAACCTGCGATGAAAACATTTTACCCAAGGGTCAAAAAAGAATCCTGTTGAAATGATTCATTTAACACGGGTCAAAACAGGCATGACATCGTATGAAAATAAAACAAGATAGGAGATTGTATGCATTAAAAATAAACCTTTGGCAACTTTCAATTTGACCCTTTTAGCTTTTCTTGTTTTCCCACCATCCCACGTCTAACATAGAAACACAATTATACTAACCTTTCCATTCCAAGAAGGCATGCCTTTGAAGTAGACATCATAGTGGTTAGCATTTAGTAGCGTACTTGATGCTCCAAACATGAGGGGGCTAAGTGCCAATTCACCAACTCCAGGTACATTTGGTGGCTACAACAAAGAGATTGGCATCAAATGGATTAAGACACAAGTAACATTACCCCAACCACAATAGTTCAAAAAGTCAATCAACCATATTTTAGTAGCTTTTGGAGTAATTAATAATGGGTCCATGATTAAACTTCCTTCTTGGGTAGAGGTCACATAATTGCCAGATTGGTCGACAGGTCAAACTCTTTGGTACGTGTTGAAATGGGTTGGCTTGAATCGAAACACTTTTAGTCCAATATATATATGGTTCAACTATTAAATAAATGATTTAGGAGGTTGTATGTAATAAAAATACACTTTGGGCAACTCTCAACCCTTTCAATCCATCTCCTTTTAAGCTAAGTTTTTTTTTTTAAATTATACACAACAAAAGTAAATATAACCCAAATTGACTCATTGCTAATTAAAACGATCAAAATTGTATCTCTAATTCACGGGTCTTTTTATAAGAAGGGGGGGGGGGGGGTATTTATGTATCGACTGTGCTTACTATAGGAATTCCATCTGTTCCAAGAATAAAAAAATCGTATCCCAAGCTTGGTGTGCTGAAAGCAGACAAGCATTGAGGCTGCAGTAATGATCCTGTGATGAAACCACCACCGATCTCTGTGCCCCCACAATACTCAATAATCGGTTTGTAATGAGCTCTTCCCATCAACCACAGGTATTCATCCACATTAGAGGCCTCGCCAGTTGATCCAAAGCACCTACCAAATTCAAATGAGGTTTGGGCTGAGCAAGTTATATTACTGCGAATCAAAACGGATATGGTTGGCCAGCAAACATAACTTTTTTTCCAGTTTTATGTATTAATAACTGTCAGAATAGAAGGGAATGAAAGCCCAAAAAAAGAAAGACTCACCGGATGGTTGACCAGTCAAAGCCAGCAGTACAATTCTTTGTTCTCCATGCCCTTACAATACTTGGGATCACTCCCAACATGGTTACTTTTGCATCCTGAAAAGTTATAGCAGCTATAACATAAACAGTGAAAATGAAATTACACAGATGCAGTATAAGTTAGTAACAACAAACTTTCTACTACAAGACCAGAAGTGACAAAATGGGCTGTTCGGGTGGATTAGGTAACGGCCAAAAGGGGTTGGTTTTACAACAACCATGTTATTACAATCATAATCAAGATACCTAATTTCTTAAAGTTATCCAAAACCGACCCGTTCATTAGTAAATGGGACAAAATTCCCACCTCTTTTCTATCCAAGAGACAGTATAAAAATAAAGAAAATACACACATTACTACAAAGAAAACGCATTAAAGGAGAATAAAAATGCTAAAAGGTTAAGAAAACAACCTGAACAAATTTGGCAAATCCAATAGTGAGGGGAGATCCATTATATAAAGCAAGTGAAGCTCCATTTAGCAATGATGCATAAACTAGCCACGGGCCCATCATCCATCCAAGATTAGTGGGCCATGCAACCACATCACCTTTGCGAATGTCCACGTGCAACCAACCATCGGCACCGGCCTTAAATGGTGTTGCAAGGGTCCATGGAATCGCCTTTGGTTCCCCTGTGTTAGATTCATAATTTCATATCTTTAATAACATCGATCCATCAAAAACACAATAAACAGAATTATTATTCCTACCTGTAGTTCCGGAAGAAAAGAGGATATTCGAGAAATCTTCAATTGATCGTTCCACCGCAACAAACTCAACATTCCTGTACATTATAAACAAAAATCATCCTGAATACACTTCATTTCCGTTGTTTTATCGCTGGTTCAGTTGAGAGATATCATTAACGATGCACAAATGATAGAATGTTTCATGAGTGACGAGACTAAAGAAAAAGATAAAAACATACTTGTAATTTTTAACTTGTTCCAGAAAATCAAGCCAAGAAATATCACCGTCACGCAATTTCATACTAAAACCCGAGCCTCTTGTAGGAATAACAATTGCTAGAGGTGATCCAGCATCAACAACTCGGCTGCAGAATGTACCATTTTACCCATATGTGAATATTTATTGTCTTTTCTAAAATTACAAAATGTAAGAACAACACCTGTATAAGGGTAGGCTTCTGTCACCCCGAATGATCAAATCCTAAAAAAAAATATTACAAGCATATGCAAATACATAAATATTCGATTTTTGATCGCTTATAAAGTAAAAATAAATAAACAAATAATAACCTGAGTAAAGATCGCTTTCGCTTTCGATAGTGAAAGTCTAGTAGAAATTTCACTTGGAGCAAAACTGTCCGCAATTGATACAACCACATGGCCTGATAAAACTATTGCCAGATATATCACCACAGATTTAACATCCATTGGCATATCAATTGCAATTGCAGATCCTTTTTCAAATCCCAGCTTTTCAAGAGCATATGCAACTAACCTAAACAAAATTCCAAAATATTTTCACACGAATAAACATTTATTCAACAGCATAGAATTTGATAAGAGTATATAAAGATCGAAATTACGCATACCAAACCTCTGAACGTAGTTCCTCGAAAGTCATCTTTTTGACTGGCATTTCATCATCTCCTTCATCGCGCCATATCACCGCTACGTCACTCAACTTTCTCTTGCTATTTAAACTTAAACAATTTCGAGCCGGATTTACATAAGCTCCAGGAAGCCATCGACCTCCTGGATGCAACAACTGGCTTTCTTCGGACAGGTCATCAACTAATATGCACTTTGGAGGCACAGAAAATGATACATCCATTTCATCCAATATTGTTCTCCAAAACACCTGTCACAATCATGCTTCAGTATCCAACAACAACCTTAATACTCTGACCTACCAGAACAAACAATTACCATACAATAAAAAAAACACTATACCTCTAGATTTGAGACTGAAAATTCCTGAAAAGCACGGTAGCTCGAAACTGGATCTTTATAACTGGAACCCAATAATTTCTTCCCATGTCTCTCTAATAACATACCTATATTTGTTAATTTTGCATCCTCCCTATCATAATTGACAATATGAGCAGTCAATGATCAATTACTGAATCAGCTGTCAACTGTCAAGTGTCAAGCAAGCTTTATCAATGAGCAAAAGCAAAACAAAAGATGGATGTTAAACAGCAGCTTGAAATCTTCATCATCAAAAAACTTTAAATAGAAATCATTCGACCGATACTTTTTGTTGGGATTTCGAATTTGGTCCTTACTTGGCGTGCAAGATCAAGAGGACTTAACATTCTAATCGTGTTAGAATTATGTTTAACTATGTTTCCTAGTTGTGTAGGATTGGAGCAAGCGGCCATTTGGTCCACTTGCACCGCTAGTGTGGTAAAGAGCTCTGTGGCCTTATAGTTCAAATCCCACTAAGCATTAATTGTCATTAACCGGGGATGTCATCATGCTTTCTATGCATATATAAGTCATGAGGTTTAGGAGCTACTCTATTTCCTCCTGGAACGAGATGACGCCATCCTTGAGCGTCAAGCTAACGCTTAACTGTTGAAATCTCGTATGTAGCTGAGTCTGAATTGCCCGTTCAAAAAAAAGTTGTGTAGGATTACCATACAATTATATTAATTAGTTTAATATAAATCCTAGTTATATTCATTAGTTGATAGGTTAGATTAACAAACTTTTTGAGATAGTTTTTCTTGGTTATTAATAAAGGGTTACGTGTGTTGTTAGCCAATTACCGTGTTTACATCGATGATTTTGGAAGTTGAATTAACAAATCTACAACTCTAGAGCTTAGAATATGTTACGAACTAAACACGAAAAGTTAGCCCAAAAGACTAGTCTAATGGGTGACAAAGCCTATTTGGCCTTAAAACCCCACATCAATTATACAAGATGTGTACCTTGCTATGGTTTCGGTCCATAACATTCGACCCTACTAACCACTCCGAGCTTAGCTCTGATACCATTGTTACGAACTCAACCCAAAAGAGATGTCTATTGACCTATAAACCCTCAATTGCTCAATGTGACAAGACCATACCTTGTTGAAATGGTTTAAGTACATAACAAATTATCACAACATATTATCACCAAGTACAAGAATGAATAAAACGAAAAGAGAGATAGGGAGAGTTTACGGGTCGGGTAGCCAAGCGGGCGGGTCGGGTCCAAAATCTAAGTAGCATCCATAATACATCATCTGATGAAAAGAGAAAGGAAGATCGGGGTTGAGGATTTGGGTGGTGATTTGGTTCCATGTTTGAGGAGTTGCATGGGCATAGTTGTGGATGATTTGAGTGAGTTTGTGATGAAGATGAGTTGCAGTTTGGAGTGGGATACCAAGCTCTGTTATGTCGGATATGCAAATAGTATCGAGGGGTTTGTACGCCATTGTTATTAATGATTTGACTATGTGAAGAACAAGAAGAAGATGAAGATGAGTGATGTTTATCGAAATAGAGGATGGATGTGTGATTATTTTGTTTAGGTGAAGTGACCAAGATTGCGTGAATATTTTGTTAATGTTTTATGACTCAATAATATTAGCATATCCATAACCCCACTTGATTGAATCTTAACTAAGTTGGGTCCTTTAGGTAAAATATTTATAAATAACGTCCTTATTTTCGTAGTTTTATACCAATCTGGTCTTTTACACTAACTAAAGTTAAGTTTTTGAGTTACATGAAGGGCAGTTTTGTCTTTTTACATTAAAGGACTATTTTGGTAAATAACATAAAGGACCATTTTTGCAATTTACACTAAAATGTTATAACAAGTATTATTTTGTAATTAAATATTTAATAGATGAAATATAAAGTAAATCTATTTATAATATTTACGACTTAAATTATATATACTTTAAGTTTTATATATTATTTGGGAAACAAAAATGAGTTTTTTTATGGTGGGTCCAACACTTCCGATAATACAAAATTAAACGTCAAGTGTCGGTACGTTCTCCGAATGAGGTTCGAATATAAAAAATATTGATTCGTTTTTTTTTTGGTAAATGGTATTTCTCTGGTAACTTTGTATTATCAACCAACCAAATAAAATAAGTAGTTAAGTGTGTTTCCACTATTTCATAAAAGGGGCATTCCCCAATATGTAAACCAATTTAACCAAGCAACAAGACTACCTAAAAATCGAAAATAATAGTATTCTAAAGCACATAATCAATACAAATCATTAACCCCCATCATCAATAGATTTGGGTATTCATAATGTTATTTCAAAATAGTTGTTAAAAAAATAGTTGTTAAAAATAAGATCAAAACTAGAGAAGAAAAAAACAATTTACTATATATCGAAACACACATAAATAAAATATTTTTGGGAAACGAACGCGAATTAGCATGTACAAAACAAAACGTTTATTCTTTCTGTAGGGAAACGTAACAAACTAACATGCATAAACTTCTAAAAAAGAATAAGCGTTTTGTTTTGTACATGCTAATCACGTTTGTTTTCCAATAATATTTTGTTCATGTGTGTTTCGATATATAGTAAATTGATTTTTCTTCCCTATTTTGATCTATATTTAACAACTATTTTTTAACCACTATTTTGAAATAACACTATAAATACCCAAATTTGTTCTAATTTTCTGTTACAAATCTGAAATATGTTAAACAAACGAATCAATATTTTTTATATTCCGAAACCTCGTTCGGAGGATGTACTGACACTTAACGTTTAATTGTGTATTCCCGGAAGTGGGTGGACCCACCGTAAAAACTCATTTTCGTTTCCCAAATAAATATTAAACTTAAAGTATATATAGTTTAAGTCGTAAATATAGAAATATATATACTTTGTATTTCATCTATTAAATATTTAATTATAAAATAATACTTATTATAACATTTTAGTGTAAATTGCAAAAATGGTCCTTTATGTTATTTACCAAAATAGTCCTTTAATGTAAAAAGACAAAATTACCCTTCACTTAACTGAAAAACTTAACTTTAGTTAGTGTAAAGGACCAAATTGGTATAAAATTACGAAAATAAGGACGTTATTTGTAGATATTTTAGCTAAAGGACCCAACTTGCAGGTACCCAGAAACATAAAAGACCTAATTTGTAGTTTTCTCCATTTTTTATTTCACACACCCCTCAGATGTCGTGTTATAGTCAAAGAGTAACGCCTGGATTAATATATTTTTTAAAAAAATGTTTTTTAATTAAAAAATATTAAAAAAAAATTTTTTAATTTTTTTTAATTAGAAAAAAACATGTGATGTTTAGGTTGTTATATATTAAGGTTTGGATTTCTTTTTTTAAACATTTTTGTAAAAATACACATGTTTTTTTATGTTTTTGTTTAAAAGTTGTAGTTTTTAATTATAAAAAGCGTTTACTATCTAATATAAAATGCGTTAACACACGTTTGTTTCGAATGTTTGTTTCACAACTAGTTAACGTTTTATATTGAATAATTAACTTTATGGGGTGTGTGAATAGACAAAGCTTATATGTTTCGTGGGATATAATAACATTCATTAACCATGTTGAATTGAAAAATTATCTATATTACTAAAGTAGAATGTCGGTTGATTTTAATACTATATATTATGTCTTTGGTCTTTGTTTTATAGTTTTCATTTTGACACAATTATAAAATTGTTGTTGTGGTTCATTGGTAAATCACATCTTGGTCTACAAAGAAGCTTTGGTTCAAGTCCATAGTTTTGACACTTTTTCTTTTACTAATGTTTTCACTTGCTCTCCTGCAATGCTACCGACGTAATGTGTGCAACTAAGTTATCGTTGTGTCAAAGGCATCGCATCTCACACGGACGGGTCTAAAAACTCGTATACTGCTAATAGTGAATGTCGGTGAATAATTCTATTTGTTTTTTAGCTTAAATATTCTTTTGTTTTTTTCTTTTTTTTATACTTTTGTATTTATTAATTTTTTAAATTACTTCTACAACCTTACACCGAGACATAATACTACACCATAACCTGATGATGTTATACTAAAACACATAACATGTGTAACAAATTCTCAAATGTGTCGCCTCACGAGCATCACATGTTAATATAACCATTGTAACAGGGGACCAGGGGTACTACACGTTAATGTCATCACGTAACACGTGTAATCATTTAACACGTGTCCGACGCTACCACTGCACCGCTCAACACGTGTCAACGTAAATAACACACCAAATAAGACGCGGCCGCCGTAACGTGCGGCCCGGGTCACGATCCTAGTTGTTAAAAAAGTGAAAACGTGAGTAAATAGTGTTTTTATAAAGAATTAGCTATGTGTTTGGTTGAATTATGGTTTTCGTCTCAAACTCTGGTAAATTACAGATTTGATTTTAACTGTACGTAGGTGTTAAGATAAGAGTAATTCGTGATGCTGCTTAAATAAGATGTTATTCTTAATAAGTGAATAGTGTTTCATGGTTATTGTCATAAAATTATGAGTGAAGACCAAGTGATCTCAAACTAATATACGACTCTACATGATTGGTTTAGTAGGAATTGACACTTTAAGCGTGTCGAAACATACCAAAAAGGAATAGGAATTGACACTCGTTGTTGTTGTATTTTTTTGTTTTCCTTGTACTTTTCGGGGTTCTTAGCTACTTGTTAGCCCCCTTAATCTAATATATTTATTTGCCGTCTAAAAAAAAAGATAATTCATTTTTTCAAAAGTACTTTACATCATTTTGCATCAAGAATTATGGACAATGAGAATATCTATCGTTTATCTTTATTGTTGTTACGATCTTGCCAAAGGAATTGAACCGCCTCTCTAATGATACGTGACAACCTAAATTCATTTGCTTGATGTCTATTGGGTTCCCTGAAGTTCATGGCTGCTTTCGGTCAACAATATTTTCGAGTTTTTGTCTAACACCTGAAATCGCATCTGGGTTCAATAAAACGTATAAATCAACTCATAGTGTTTTAGTTTAAGTCCCATCATTTTCATGTTATATTGTTATAACTAGATGATAACATGTGGTTCATTATGGTGTTTTGTTGAAGTCCTTCCTTTTTATGTTATAGGCATACAACATGTGGTTGATACCGTCACTCTTTGTTGATCGCACAAGTGTTGTTCATAATCACATCGTTATGTTGTACCTTGCCTTTTGTGTGTCAATCTATGTGCTGTCATGTTTTTGGGTTTACAATAGTTATCTAGTAACGTGTGGCTTTTACCCTTACTAATAACATATTATTGTAACTATTATACATAAATTGGTTATCTAGCAAAAGATGGAGGCAAGTTTAGTATTGAGCCCAATTTAATGAAATGAATGAACTTTCCTCTTATTTTTTTTAGTTAATTACACAAATGGGGCCTATGGTTTATCTAAAATAACAAGTTTGGGTACTAAGGTTTTTTTGTTGCAGGTTTGGGTATTGGTCTTTTAAATTGTAACGAGTTTGGGTACTAATCTTAACAAACGTTAGTTGTTCTGTTAACTTCAAGGGCTTTTTAATATTTTCAAATTAGAAGGACTATTTATGAAATTTATTATTTGTAATTTACATAAAATATTATAAGATAAAAATATAAAAATTAAAATATTCATTTTCTTACCATGTATATATTTCCTACATGATGAAGTGGGTGTCGAGTGGTGAGGGAAATAATACGAGGTTGATGATGATGAAGTGGTCTCTAGATAATATAACTCTTAATAGTCTCTCGTCTAATTAAGTTACTTGTGTCAAAAAGTTATGAAAAAATATAAGGGGGTGCTAACCGATGTCTTATGAATATACTGGTGGTGCTACCTAGTGGTTCGTAAGAAAAATCATGAAAAAAAGTGAGTGTTTTGTTTTAAATTTTTATCGTATAATATTTCATGTAAGTTACAAAACAAATTCATCAATCATAAATTAATTACATAAATAGCCCTTATAATGTGAAAAGATTAAAATGCCATTGAAGTTAACAATAAAACTAACATTTGTTAGTGTTTATACCTAAACTTGTTACAAATTAAAAGACAAATACCCAATCTTGTAACAAAAAAACCTTAGTACCCAAACTTGTTACTTTGAGTAAATCACAGGCACCATTTGTGTAATTAACTCTATTTTTTTTTACTTCTTTCTTTTTATCATAACAAATTGGTATCAAAGCTAGCGATATCTCAGAGCTCTAATGATTTTCTTTACTTTATGATCAACTTCGGTCTAGTCCGTTATGAATCAAATACGATTCTAGCATCATCATTGAACTTTTCATTCAAACGGTCGTGAATTGATTATGATTCCGACATCTGCATTCAATTCATTGAATATCGATTACTCCCTTTGTTCAGAATTGGGGGTTTATAATTAGGGTTTATTTTTCGATCTATGTCTCATTTGCCCTTTATAATTTTGGAATTCAAGCTAACCCCCACGTAACGCTCAAAGTGCTTATAAACGGAAAATTAGAAACTCGTGCAACATGCAAGCAAGTGTATACAATTAGTTTAATTTGAATTTAGTGTTGTACATTTGAAGTTATGTTTAGAAAATAATACTTACTTTTGATGTAAATTGATAACCTTTTATTAATATATATATAGTTACTATTGTGTTTTGTTTGATATTTAATCGTCATGCCTATCCTCTTGTTAGGGTGCGTGATAATACATGAGGATCTTAGATGGGTTTAATAGAATTTTGTGCAATCTAGAATAAGGGTGAGTGTTAAGGGGGTTAACAACAATAGTCGGTGGTGACAGTTAAGATAGGCTCTAACAATCATCTTAATTTTTTTTGGACCCTGGCAAGTATTATATTTAAGCCCTAAGAGCATTCATATTTGGGTCATTTTTTATATCCTTAAAATTATACTAAAAATCACTACATTTTATTCCTTCATGTCATTTAAATAATATTGTTTTATACCTTTATCATTACAGTTTATGTCTCGGCTACTCACAACCACTTGGAAAATTTTTAAAGTTATAAGGGTGAAAAATAAAATACTCAAATTTACCAATGATCAGTGAACTTCCCATAAGTTTTATCTTTCTTCCACTCACAACCAGTTACAATCACTTCTTAAAATACACAAATCGCACTACCAACAGTATACCAAACTAAATGTGAATGCTCTAAAGTCTAAACTTAACAACTCGTAACACAATGATGATAACTAACAAATGCCTAAACTCGCTCACTCTCACCTCAAAAAAACTAAACCCACATACCCTCACCCCTAAACCTAAAAGCTAAACCAAAAAATCTAAAAGTTTAAAAAAAACCTAAACAAAAAAACTAATCCAAAAAAATCAAATCAAAAACCAAATAGGAAAAGTATAAACAAAAGTTAAGCCCTGAAGTAACCCTTAAATGCTAAATATTAAAAAGAAATTAAGCAAAAGAAAAAAAAAGAACTACAATTTATGTATTTACCGAACTGAAATAAATAAGTTATATCTTAGATGGTTACAAGGCTAAAAATTAACTTAAAGGTCTTAAGTTTGATTCTTTATACAGTAGAGTGTTTATTTTTTAATTTTTCTTATATATGTAACTTTTTTAAATTCCAGGTCCTTTGAGTGACTGAGCCCTAGACTATCGTTCGCTTTGCCCCAAATATCTTGCTTTAGTTTTTCATTAAGAGAAATTAATTTTTTTATTTTGTAATGAAATGCATTCTGATCACTCAAAAACTCAAAAGTTAAAAACAGAGTGTTGTTTGTTTTTGCGGACAAAAATTGTCTGCAGTCTGATTTTATCTGATTTTATGTCTGCAATTGAAGATGTGGTCTGAATATCTGCAAGCTGAAAATATAATATTGTTTGTTTTTATAAACTAGATATCATCTTCATAAACTGAAAATATATAACTGTCAACTGGTGGCCGGTGAGTGGTGGTGGTGACTGGTGAGCTGTGGTGGTGGTGGTGGGTGAGAGGTGATGTTGGCTGACGGTGGTGGTGGTGGACGATGACGGTGGTGGCGGTGGCAAGTAAGTAGTAATTTAGGTGGTGGTGGACGACGGTGGTGTGGTGGCCGACGATAGTGGTGGTGGAAGGCCCGGTGGTGGCCAGCGATGGTGGTGGTTGGTGATGGTGGGAGCTGGTGAGTGGTGTTGGTGATGGTGAGGAAAGTGAAGATGTTTTAAGTAAGGGATTCATAACTTTTTTGTAAATAAAATAAGCCGAGTTCAGATCTGTTTAATAAAAAAACAGTCTTCAAGGGTAATATTTACGCGCCTACACCACAAAACAAACACCCTTAAGTGAAAAATCTAATCGTTTAGACCCCTTAAAGATATTTGAAGAAAAAATAAACATCCTTAAGTGAAAAATCTAACAGCTAATAAAGTCCAATCAAATTAATTAATGCAAGATTAAAAATCAAAGTACAAATCAATAATTTTGAAGAATAGGCCACAAACGGTTCATTAGAAAATCTAATTTATTCTTTAAATGGACAAAAATGTCAACCTAAATCATCAAATTATAAAACTAACTGATTTGATTTATAGTTTTTCAAAACTGTAATTACCATAAGTTCCATCAACACCATTCCAATCAGACTTACCGTAACAAAAAAATTGATGATATGTAAAATTCGTTAGTATAAGGATCAGATCTACAAACAAATTAATAAAGGAGAGTCATGTTCCTTGTTCGATCATTTAACTATAAACGAACACGACCATAAACATAAACAAACTTAAATGTTCATGAACGTAAATAAACTAACAAAACATGTGTTTATGTTCCTTCATTTACCTATATGAATATCAAATAAACGAACTTCCAAGATCACCACAGATCGCTGGATGCAGAGGTTTATCGACCGATTTCTTTTCCCTTTCTTAATCATCATGGTTAAGGAACGGATCGATGAACCGCTGTATCCAGCGATCCTATAACAAACAGAAACTACTAAAAATAAAAATAAAAATATAAACAAAAACACATATGTTTTTTTAAAACAAAGGTTGGTATAACGGTTTATGAAAAATGAGAACTAATTTGAAATGAAACTCGGACTCGTTGAGATTCACACACCTTTCTTTATGAAATTACACAACATGAACTTAGAGGTGCAATAATCGTAGGTTGTTTTGATCTCCATCTCTTTTGCTCTCTTTCTCTCTGCCCACTGGTTTGAATAATATAAAACGGCTGTGAGGGTGTTATTGCTATTGTTACGTATACAGACAGGGCTGTGACTGTGACAGATCTTTGTAGCACAGTTTGTGAAGGTCTTTGTTGTTTTACGTTATAGCCATTGGTGTTTTGGATGTTTAGGAAAGAGACAGAAGGGTATTGTGGTCAGAAAATGGATTTTTCGAAAAGGACATGTGAGCCAACAATTTGGGTATTGAAAAGAGGGAGGGTGTCCTTGTTTTGTTGATTAAAGGATCTACACGTGTAATTACTGTTTTTTTTTTTTTGGGTTATTGGATTTAATCACCTTCAACTATTGGTTATTAACAGTTGTCACCCTCAAGTATCACTTTGGCCAATATAACTATTGGTTAATCACCAAAAGTCAACAAATTCAAGTCACTTTTGGTTAACTTTTGATTATTTTTTTGGTTAAATTTTGGTGTTACGGACACCGTATCACCAAAAGTTAACCAATTCAAGTCACTTTTGGTTAATTTTTTGTTAATTTTTGTTAAATTTTGGTGATACAGACACCAAAATGTTTAGTTGGGAGTTATATTGGCCAAAGTGATACTTGAGGGTGACAGCGGCCAATAACCAATAGTTAAAGGTGATTAAATCCAATAACCTTTTTTTTTTCATTAACCGACAACTTTTATTAAAGAACATGGATCTACAAACATTAGATAGAAAAACTAGAAATACATAAATTACATTACACATGTCATGCTAAACCTTTTAGGCATGGGTGGTTTTAGTAACGGTTTTGAGTAAAACCGTAGCAAAACTGATATTTACGGTTTATATCATTAAACTAAAACCGAATTGATTAAAGTAAAAAGTTAAACCTAAATTGAACCATATGATCGGTTTAGTTTTACGGTTTGAGTTTTTTAGGCCTATTTAGACTAGTGTAAGAACGGTAAAAAATAACTCAAAATCTTGTTAAAACCTTATACATTTAAAAATACATGTATAAAAAATATATTATGTATCTGAAAATTTTAAGACTACTTGTGATATAACCAATGTTTTAAAAATCGGTTTTTTAATTATACCGGATTGGGCTTAGAAATGGTTCAACCGGTTAAACCGGGTTATACCGGATGGTTTAACCGGAGTGACTATTTACTCTATAGTTCTTTAAAAATACATCTATTAAAAAAAATAAAAAAATACATGATTCAATAATAAAAATAATCCAAAAGTTAACTCATAATAAAAAATAACCCAAAAAAATCTCAAAACTATTTGATTTCACAACAAAGTTTTTTTAAATAAAACAGTTCAACTAGTTTATTTCATGTACAATATTTGCAAATACGATGTTTGGAGAAAAATATTACTTCAATTGATAAACTTTTTATGGGAAAAACTCGTACATTAATCGAGTAAAAACTGAAAACAACAAATACGATATTGGATGCCCAAATTAATAGATGGTTGGTCACCTACCCATAAAACGAGGTAATTGGTGATCAACGAACAATGTTATTGTTGCAAATATTAGGTACTTTTTTTTATAAAAATGGAATAAGTGAAAACCAGTTTAATGGTTCAACCGGTTTAACCGGAAAATTTCGGTGGTATGATATACATGCTGGTTACCCAAAATACCGCCCTATATCGTACCGGTAAATGCCCGATCACCGGTTCAACCGGTTTAACCGGGTGGTTTGAATGGGTTTTTAAAACATTGGATATAACAATATAATTATAGAAATCTATATATATTACTTATATATGATCGATATGTTAGTTATGACCTATTAATAGAGGTTTTAATATTTTACTTTACATGAACTCTTATATGAGATCTAATATGTATATATACACACACATGCCTACGGCCCGGTTTGGTTTTTATGAATGGTTTTTAGTAAAAGCAGTAAACCAAACCGTTCATAATGGTCTGGTCCGTTTTTTACGAACGGTTTTTAGTATATACCGTAAACTGACTGTGAAACCAAACCAATGACCGGTTTGGATGATTTTGCGGTTTGAAACTGAACCATAAACATTACTATTCCTAGACTCCTAGTTTAGCCCTATTTATAAGCCATGAGAAATAAGAGCAGATAATCCCGTCTACCACCTTATCTGATATGACATAAGAGACATTTAAACTTAAATTATTTCTAGCTTTTCAGTCCCCTCACATCGTAGTCACAAAAGAGAATAATAGGAGGTCTCAAATAGAAGAACAATTTAATATCGAGACGCAACACCACCATGCTACTTGAGCCCAAACTTGTGCAAAAGGGCATGTAATTAGGACATGTTAATTACTCGAAAGATCCTTGTTTTCTTGACTAAAAGGAGCTACACGTGTAGTTACTCGAACCGTGTTGTTTAAAAAAAATATAGAATACATAACAAAATTTATTAATAATAAATATGAATCTAGAACCTGTATATACACTTGTAAAAAAAATTTAATAATTGATAAGAAATGAAACTGGCAAAAAATCTCTATCAGGTTTAAGTCTCATCAGTGATAAAACAATATTTCATAAATGATCTGGCATAAAGCCATCAAGGTGTACTCATGTAATAAACATGATCAGATGAACCATTTATTCATCAGTAATCTAGATAACAATTAAAAAATCAAATAATTAATCATATTTTATTAGGTAAAAACATGAATATTCAATAATCAATTTTAAACTAATAAAACACATTTTCATTTAACTTGAAGTGGTTTGGATCATAGAAATGTTACATTTTTTTTAACATAGTTATTATTATGACTTTTCTAATTTACATTTGATAAAAAGTTACAATATAATAGTGGAAGGCCCTAAATGTTTTTTGATGAATTGATTTTAACCAAATACTCCTTCGAAGGATTTTTAGAAAGATAATTATAAAAATGTTTGATATTAATATATTTATCTTCTTTTTAAAATCTTATCTATATCTTCATATCTTATCCTTATGATATTGATTATGAGTTGCAGCCATATTGTGATTATTAGGTTTGTAGTTGGTATAAATAGATGTTTTGAATTATTGGCATTTGACATGTTTCTATCATGTTTCACAATAAAAGAGTAGATTAATTCCCTTGGTGATATAGACATTTTCACGGATAGTTTTTAAAACAATATATAGTTGCGCAACGGTAAAATCAAACTAATCGGTTACTAGATATTAAAATCTTATTTTTTCAAAATTTAATTCAAATAGTGGTATTAATGTAAATTTACCTTGAGATAATGTTGTAAACGATCAAACTTCAATAAGGTGTTTAAACTTTCAATTAATCAAGCTAGTCATCATTTGAAACATGATTCCGAGAAAAGTTTTACATCAATCCACTCATATCATTCTTCCGATCAAAAGCCTAAAGTATCAGTTTGAAATTCGGATAAAACTTAACAAACTTAAGTATTTTTTTTAATGAGGGTCCATTCAAAGTTTGGATTATTAACGGACGTCGGACGACAGTGAAAAGTTATTAAAATTCAGTTTTTAAGTTTGTTTTTATAAAGTATGATAATAATTAATGTACCTAACTGCCTAAGAAAAGTATGTACACCTTCTCTTATATTCGTTAGGTGTTCATAAAAGAATTTTTTAGCAGAATATAATTCTCTTTCACAAAGTCATAAATGTATAATTTGATTCCTTAAGTTATCTTAAAACTTGTAATAAACGTTCAATTTGATAATCTTATGAAGTGTTTGCGTGTTGAATGTTGATAAAATTGTTTAAAACTTGGCAAGTATCCTAGGATAAGTGTTCAATTCAAGTTGATGACATGGGTAGTAAAGGCCCTAAATTTATGTGTTTACATAATCGAAAAGCTAGAAGTTAGAAGCTTCAGCTTCATCATATGAAGCTAAAAGAATATCTTGCTACAATGAGTTACGATAACATTAAAGTACAAGGGTCAAGAGGTCAACACTACAATATAAGTGATAAACTCAAGGAATCTTGAAATGAGAACTCACTATGCTAAAAAATGAAAGGCATGTTTATTACACCAAGTTAGGGGTGTTTATCGGTTTGAATTATGGGTTTTTCGGTTTGGGTTTTTCAGATTGACCTTTTTTTTGTTAAAATCACAATCCGAACCAAACCTAATTCGTGGAAACCTAATCCAAACCGAAAACCACTTTCTAGTTTGGATTGGTTTTCAGATTTAACCTAACAAACCAAATTAGCAAAAAATTATATTTTCTTTTTTTTATGTGTATAAACTGCGTTCTATTTCAAGGATAAAAAGAATCAATCTACGATATTAACATCAGAAAGTTATATCCAAGGTAAAAATAATGATTTATAATCCATATAAGACATTATTTGTTCATATAAATAAATAAATTGACAAACTATAAAATATAAATTAGAATAGTGTTATCATCTAATTCGGCTTATTCATTCAAACGGAATTCAAAATATTGAAACCTAAACCAAACCAAAAACCAAATTACATATTCGGTTTTCGGTTTTCGGTTTGAACCAAACCAAAAATAAAAAATGTTAGTTGATTTGGTTTTAAATGGTTTGGTTTAGGTTCGGTTTTTAGTTTAATTGGGTTAGAACCAAATATTGAACACCCCTACACCAAGTAACCGATGTGATAAAGTTAGCCAAATGAAAGTTGTGGTCTCCTAGACCAGGAGCACGGGTTCGAAGCTCCTATTATAATTTCAAGACTTGTCAGATTTACAATAGACAACTGATCTTCATTCTTTTCACTCTCTAACACCTATTACTCCACTATATTATTCTCTCATCCCTCAAACACGTGAACACTTATACTCTTCATCTCCTCTCCAAAGCAACTTCATGCTGTTAAATAAGCATCTGCTAAAGAAGTAACGCTCTAGTTGCTGAAGCATCATACAATTACACATGGTGTTTTAATAGCATAACAAGCTCTCATTTAGTGAGCAAAGTAGCTTCATATGGCTATCACACCTTACGAGCTGTTTGCAACTAACCGTTGGGTTTCTACTACCACTTTCTCATAAACTCTTTCTTTCATTTACATATATGTATTCACCATGCATGTACTCTTTTTATGTTTATTTGATTTAAAGAATACTTGACAAATATATCACTAGCAAAAGTTAAATATAAGATTAAATACATTCAACACTATTGCTTTATTTTATTGACATTCATACAAGTAATTAAAATGCAAAATCATATGGTCATTATGTTTAAGGGCTGGCAAATCGTGTTTAACAGATAAAGATGACGCAACTAACACAAATATCAAACATGAAACTGACTCGTTTATCACATGGTTTTAATGATTTGAGCATGACAGTTATATATTTTATGTTTATGAGAAATGATAAACTTTAGGCTCCTATTTTTAATTATTTAAGATAATTATAAAAATACATAGTGTATTTTATTGCTTAACACGTTCAAAAATGTTACCTAATTGCCAGCCTTAAACAGTTTGTACATAGCTAACCAAAATTAAAAATATGTAATTGTAACGAGCAGTTGAGCATTGCATATTTTATGGCCATCTGGTACAAATTTAACCTCATGTAATATTGATAAACATCTTTTATCATGATAAGAGTTTGTTAAGGACATTGAGTTTATAGAAGCAACTTTGCAAATAAATAACATGCGTTTTTAGGATGAAAATATTCAATAGATTTTGGTGAATAATTAACATGCTCGTGTAAATACGAACTTCTTGTATAAAATACATGTATCTAGTTATCATTGTGTGTAAAATGTGAAGAAGGTGTAAAAGATACCTCTCGAGAAACATTTCTGCTAACGTAAAAAAATACTTTGGGACATTTGGAGCATATCCACAAAGAGTTTTATGTTCTAAGTAGCATCACCTCACGGTGGGTACCACTTGTTGCTACAAGGTTTCCATAACAAGAATATGATAGAAGATGGGTTTAATCGTTCGGGGGTATCGGTCTTCTCACCTTGTCACCTCTTTTAGTTCGTTCCTGCAAAGACAAAAGAACTTGATAGACTAGGCCAGAGACCGGTGTCTCTAGATCACCTTCTGACGCTCAATATTAATGATTTATCCCATATGAGTATCAGAGTATGTACATAATGAATATAGATATGTAAATAAAAGATAAAGTGTTTGTGAGGAAGTGGTGGTAAAAACCTAATAATTAGCTGTAAGCAGCTCGTAAGGTATGATAGCACCATGAACCTGCTTTGCTCAGTAAATGAGAGTTTGTTATGACATCAGAAAAACCATATGTAATTTTATGATGTTTCAGCAACTAGAGAGTTGCTTCCTTAAAAGAGGATTATTCAACAACAGGAAGCTACTTTGGAGAGGAGATGAAGAGTATAAGTGTTCAAGTGTTTGAGGGATGAAAGAATCAGATATTGGAGTAATAGGTGTTAGAGAGAGTAAACAGAATGGAGACAAATAGTCTATTGTAAATATGAGTATATGACAAGCCTTCAATTATAGGGGGTTTCTAGCTCGTGGTCTTGGTCTGGGAGACCACACTCTTCACTCATAGCTAACTTTATCGCATCGGTTACCTGGTGTAGTTTTAGTTTGATCATGTCTTTTTGGTGTAATAACCATGCTTTTACTTTTCAGCTTGTCTTATGAGTTTCCTGGGCGAGATTCCTTAGGTTTATCACTTTTTATTGTAGTGTTGAGCTTTTGACCCTAGATACTCTAGCGCAATGTAGCAAGATGCTCTTTAGCTTCGTCATGGGGAAGCTGAAGCTTCTCGTTTCAGATTTTCAGTGGTACTGGTCGATATTTATCTTACGTTGCCATGTGTATATTAATAGTACTTTTGTTAGTTTTTCTATTCATATAATATTTTATAAAAGTTTATTATGTTTATCTTTCATTAAACGGAACTCTCTAATTAATAGGTATTAAGCAGAAAATATTATATATCTAAATATTTTTCTAATACATTTCTACATCTTATTAGATAGTGGCAATGTTTGTTGTCCTCGTCTCAATTCACCTCAGGTTTTTTATTGAGTATATTTGTTTGGTAGGAATTTTAATAGTCTTTGCAACAAGTTTTACTTAAAAAATATATCAAAACTGAGTAACATCTATAAACTACTAAAACTTCTCACCAAAATGATACAAAAAAATATATTTAAAAAAAAAGTTGTTGCCGCTAACCTACACACACAAACAAGATATGTGACGGTCACGTGCTAGTCAATTGATAATTTGATATTGACATCTTTCCTAATAGCTAAGCTCGGTGTTTTATACCGGCTTATCACGTGGCGTTTTAATTTTTTTTTTACCTTAATTTATTTAGGGTTTTAATCCCCTACTTTTGACGTATTTACGGTTATAATCCTCGACTTATAATAATTGTCATTTAGCTCCTAATGAGTTTTAGACTTGGATCTTAATTTACTTTGACATGTATAGTACGACTTCAACATTCTGGATTTGAATTGGTTATCGCTTTGACCTATAACTTTTGCTATTTCGTTGCTTTTTAGAGTATGTGACGAAGTCAATTACGCAAGACCCGACTGTATGACCCGGCCATTATATTATAATGTGCGGACCGGTCTTAAATCTAGTTAGTATTTATTCTTTGTATACCACAACTACTTTGTGGTCTTTGTGTGGTTTCAAATAGTCAATACCGAAGTACGTATAATTACGTACTAGAGCAAGATAAGCATAATCTGCAAAGTTGACACGTAACCGGGTCCATCTTACATTTGTTTTGTTTGTTTTCTCACTATAACCATTTAATTATGGTGATGATCATATCATGTTCTATCCCTAAAAACATAACTTCCATTGGTGTGATTTCAAACCCGTTTGATGAATTTGATAACGACTACTTGCTTTACCTATAGGACCTTATAAGTTCATGAAAACTTAGCGACGAACTAACGTCACACATGACATCTAAGGATCCGTTGATTAAATACTATTATCTAAAGTAATATGTCACACATGACATGTCATGTTGTACCATGTATGATATAGGCTGTGATGTAAACATATTAATGTACACTACAAGAATTTGTACCTATGCCAATCAAGAAAAATATGTCACTTTTGCCGAGGACCAGACGAGATTTCATCGGCATAATATATCATCGGGATAGCCTGGTCGTTATAGGTAAATGGGTCATCAAGACAAAGTCGTCAGGATAGTTTCACCTAAGATGTGGATCAACACACATAAGATGTAAATGAGTCGTCGGGACACGTAAGATGTGGATGTTGATCAAATACGTCGTTGGTAAAGAAATCCACCATCGTCGTTATCCATCACTCATTGGTTTAACATGCAGAACCTATGATGATACATGACGCCTTGACATCCTATCGACAAATCTATCTAGGAATACGTTTTTTCAAACAAAATAAAAAGAATAAAAAAAAAAGAAATCTTAGCTAGCAAGTAGATAGCTAAAAAGGGTGCTCATAAAAAGCATAGGAATCCTGATTTAACTAAGCCTTAACTTTACCCTACTTTTTCCTTTCCATGTAGTTAAACCTAGACTTGCATCCCCAAAAGACCAAAAGCATATTCACACACATTAACATATTGTACATTACCCTAAAAAACAAGTACATTTCATCCATTATATATATAAACTAAACCACAACTACTATCTAGCACTATACTATACCATTCATGCACCATCAATATCAATGGCTACTTCATTATCAACTCCACTGCCAGAAGCCCAACAGCCTGAACAACAAGAACCTATAGTGCAAACTCAAGTGCAATCTTCGGGATCAATCGGCCCGTTCTTTGTTGTCATGTCAATAATGATGGTGATTGTGATTGTTTCGTGTGTTGTTGGAAGGATTTACAGCAGACGCGCGATGGAGGAACCGTTGGATCGGGTTACAAAGCGTAGGGATTGTTTCGGGTGGTTGAAAGGCAGATTATGGCGGTACGTTGCGGGTTGTGGTGGTGGTGATCATGTGATTACACTCGCTGGAAAACAGGAGGCTAAAGTTGAAGAAGGTGATGTATGATTTAATGATGAGTTGATCATGCATGCATATGTGTTGCTTAAACACTTGCACCCATTGATAGTTGATACCTCTTTACTTTTGCTTATATTGTAACTTTTGTTTTCGTTACAAACTAGATTTAAGACTGGGTTGCGTGATGCGGTGACTGACTCGTTAATAAAAAATTCACGTCTTTTGCATGTTTCGGTTTAAATTCGTTATGCGTCACATATTAAAAGACGGAAATATATCTAAACTTATAGCTCAAAATGAAACTAAGTCAAAACCGGGGGGTCAAAGTTGTAAATATATCAAAGTAGAGTATACTAGATGTAACGTGCGTGCGGAATCCACCAAATAATGCCCCTTCAAGTCCCTACATCACTACACGAGGGCGTTATAGGGCAAAAATCTCTCCGGGCGTTTTAAGTATAACGTTTATGCCCCTCTCTCGCTTCCCCGACCACTTATCTCACACTCTCTCCCACGTTTCTCTCTTGGTAATGATTAAAAGACATTATCTCATTACACCACTTTTTGGTATATATCATTTGCCTAGTTAACCATTACACATAGTATAAGGGGTCACAAATGTAAATTGAATAAGTCTTTATAGGGTCAAAATGATAATAAGTTAATGTTGTAAATATGTCAAAACTGAGTTGAAAGTGCAATCCAGTAACAGATTGTTCTTATTTGATAATAAGTAAATTGAATAAGTCTTTATAGGGTCAAAAAATCAAACATTTAAAACTTTAAAACCGTGCAATCCAATAACAGATTGTTATTATTTGACAAGAGTAAAAAAGAAGGTGTGCGATGAAGTTATATAGCAAGACCTGACAACGCGTCTCATATGACGAAGTCATTATGTGAAATCCGGTCGCATCACGTGCTCTTATAACACTAGTTTGCTTATAAAAAAGAAAATTCACTCTTATTTAAAACATATACTATAACATAAAATATATAATTTTCAAGTTGTTAGGTCTGGAAAAGGTTGATGAAGACTAAATTTTATACAAACTTATATAGCTCGACTTATCTATATTTTGCAGTTGGCAAACCATGGGGACACTCGATAGCGTTTTCCGGCTACATGTTGAGATTACCGTCGATACTATCAAATTTATATCGCCTAAACTCATGACGAAACTAGATAGTGTCGCCTAGCAACTAAGTTTTGTACAAAGTTATCTACATTTTGTAGTTGGCAAATCTACCAACGACACTAGATAGTATCGCCCTTCTATATGACGAGATTACTATCGATACTATAAAATATCGTCCAAACTCACAATGAAACTAGATAGTGTCGCCAAGCAATTTGACAACATTATCACCTGGTCTATATGTAATTATGTTTAATTTCTATATAATTACTCAGACTTTGAATTTCATATTGTTACTCTCTCAACTTAGTGCTAGAATATGGTTTGTTTGAAGACTCCGCTTCTCATTTGTGAAGTGTTCAAATAGCCAAAATCAAAAAATCTGAATTCCGAATCAAACCTGATTTGGATTTTTTTTAAATCAATTCTATCCGTATTTGATCTTCTTATTCGGTGTTGGGATTGGTTTTTGGATATGCAAAATGTATCATATTCAGATCATATATCTGAATAAAATGGTTTATTTAGATTTAAAATCATGCTTATCCGATTTATTTAGATAGTTTCGGGTCGGTTAAACATATTTCTTATGAGGATATGTTCGGCTTTCAAATAGGACCCTAAAAGATTAAAATCCGAATAAATCATCTAAACCATTGAACATCCTAAATCCCTAATAGCTAAGTCCTAATTTACCCATCTTGCAAGCTTTGATTAATAGAGGAGTTATTTTATTTGACTTTGCGTGAGTTTTTTCTTATTTGAATATGTTGCATTATACCAGATGGGCTCACTTGAAGCATTGTTACTCATTTAGCCATCGCACTTTGAACGAGGGTATTTTTTCTCATGTTCGACTTTGCAGGAGAGGAAAACGAGGATATTTTTGTGTTTTTTTGCATTTGATTTTGCTTTGTTAAGTGGGATAATCAACCACTTAATAAAAAATTCATTTATGCCAACTTGGAGAAAGGTGCGGGAAAAAATTGCTTGAAACTGCTATATAGCCGTTATTCACTAGTTTTTCACAAATTGCGTGATAATTTTTGTTATTTTTTAAAACAAATCTATTACCATATTAAACACCAAAAAAATTACAATAAGATGGCAGGTAAACGGATAAAAAATTATGCTGCTATTCTTTTTAATAGCAAAACCTAGCTTACTAAAGACAAAAATTTGGCTTTTAGATGATGGGAACCAAATACAACTTGAGTCTGGGGAGAACATGTAGGCTAGAAAGTCTTTCAGACCAGAACCATATAAGAACTACCAGCTACAATCGGGTCAAGGCATATACGAACCAGAATCTTTCGTGTCGAGGTATGGAACCGGTTATTTTACACACCACATGATATAAAAGTGATTGAAAATCCGGGTTACTCAAGTGGACCACAAACAACATTTCACCCGACCCGAGAGATCCAAGGATGGCTCAATGGTGATTGGAAGAAAGCCAAAAACATCCTCCTTTTCTCATCAACACCACTTGTTTCTTTTCATATTCTTCCCACCTTAAGCTATATAACCTCATGAATAATTGAATATCATCGCCAATCAACACATCCGCGCGTATCCCCCACGCCTTTTTTTTCTCGTCCAACTTACCTGGTCAATCCCCCACGCTCTCTCCCGCGCGTGTAAATTCCTTTTTCTCGTGATATTTTCCCCCCTATATCGTAAACCTGATCATGCTTCATCGTTTCCATCTCCGATCCTTGTTTTCCGATTTGTTAACCATTCATTTGTTTCCGTTTGCGACACGTTCATCACTTGATGCGTGATTTTGATCTGCTCGATCAACAGGTTTGTTTTATTTTTTAAAAGTTTTTTTGATCTATGATTTTGCATCTTGTTTGATATATTCGCTGTTGTGAATTTTGTGTAGATCTATTGATTATGTGTGTTTTAAGCTTAATTTGAAAACATATGATTTGTTTCCGTTTACGATACATCGTTCCGTTGATGCGCGATTTTGATCTTATCGGTGGTAATAGTTTTTTTATCTTTGTAAGTGTTTTGGATCTAATACATTCGGTTTTGGTGAAGTTTGTGTAGATCTGTTGATTATGTGTGTTTATGGCTTAATTTGAATGTTGAAAAGTAGATCTTTTGGTATATATGGTAGATCTATATGCTTGATGTATGAGAGATGCGATTGTACAGAAATTTGTTTAAGATCCGGTGATTATGTGTGTTTTTGGCTTAATTTGAATGCTGCATAAATGAATCTGACTATGTATCTGGTAGATCTGTACTTTTGATGTATGAAAGATGTGATTTTACTGAAATTTGTTTTAGATCTGGTGATTTATTGGTTGATTTTGTAGAGTTCAAGATGGAATCTATAGATATTGTTGGGAAGACGAAAGAGGATGCTTCGCTCCCGAAAGGTTTGTTCGATTCTTTTGTTTTTCACATGTAATTTTTTGGTATGTATGTTTTTGTTGATTTTTTATTTTCTGAGTTGTTTGGTTTTGATCATTTGGTTGAATATACAATTTGTTTTTTGTTTTTGATTTTGGTCGTTGATTTTGATCTTCGTGCTGATGCTCTAAAATGTGATGTGTTTTTGCTATTGTACGAATCATTAATCGTAAGAATCTTGACTTTTGTGGATGTTTTTAATGGTATCTCAGTTACTTATCTCATAACAGTGCATGATCAAATGCTTGGTGCATGTTTGTTCTAAGAATCAATTTCTAGATCAATCTTGATCAGTTGTGTTCCTTGAGATTTTAAAGAAAAATGTTAGTTACAGTTCTTAATTTCTTATCAAGGTACAAATGGTCTTTTTCATGATGTAAATAGGTCGATATTATAAAAACATGAAAGATGAATATAGGTCTATCTATTGTATATAGAGATGGATGTGAATCAAGAGCATAAAGGGTATAAAAATTCTAATACAAAGTTTATAATTGCAGCTACCATGACTAAGATTATCAAGGAAATGTTGCCTCCGGACGTACGTGTTGCAAGAGATACGCAAGATCTATTGATTGAATGTTGTGTAGGTAAGATTATATATCATGTTTTTAGCTTTGTACCCAAAGCCCATTTAGTTTTTATTTGTTTATATTTACTTTATAGTTTACGTTTGCAGAGTTCATTAATCTGGTTTCATCAGAGTCGAATGAAGTGTGTAGCAGAGAAGATAAAAGAACAATTGCACCCGAGCATGTACTCAAAGCATTACAGGTTTGTTGGCTTGTTGCTTACTATATAACTTCTATATTGTAAATAGTTAGACTCATGACCGGATTATTTAGTTTTAATTCTTTGATTTTACTTCTCTGTTAACATGATATGAGAACATTTTCCAGGTTCTTGGTTTCGGGGAATATATAGAAGATGTTTATGCTGCATATGAACAACACAAACTTGAAACAATGGTAGGTGGATATTGTGTTATCAAATTTTTTGAATTCTTAGTTAAAGTTATGCTTTAGAGTTGCATTTTCAGCCATTGGTTTGGGTTAGGGCTGTCCAACGAGCAAGTTCAAGTTGAGCTATGAGCAACTCTGGGCTAGCCGAGTCAAGCTGGACTTAACATTCTCACCTAAGCTAGAAATTGAATTCATATGCGGCTGTCCTTTTACTCGAGCCAGCATGTGGCTCGATGAGCTGGCTAGTTTTTCTCAAACTTGATGATTTGTATTTCTATTCATAAAAACCTCAAATAAAAATTAGCAAGGTAAGTTATACAGGCTATAAATAAAACAATACCAAACTCACAACATTCTAGGATAGGAACTAATTTACACGTTCAAACAAGTAATTTACTCGAGCCAAACAGCTTGCCATATTAGCTTGACTCCTTACGAGCGAGCCCGAGCCAATTTAGGTCGAATTCTGATGAGATAAATTTAATGAGCCAGTAAGTGAGCTATATATGGACTGGTGATAAGTTTTAGTGTGTTCTATCTCAAATGGGTCAAATTATGTTTTTCTTTTAGATCTAGATTATTATTGTAAGTAACACAATAATTATCTGAAAATTTTAAAAAATCATATGAACAGGACACTGTGAGAAGTGGAAAGCTATCGAATGTAGCGGAGATGACAGAAGAAGAAGCATTAGCAGAACAACAACGGATGTTTGCGGAAGCACGTGCGAGAATGAATGGTGTTGCAACTGTGGTCAAACCACCACCACCAGAGGTGGGTTCTAGTTTGGAAGGCAACTCTTAGTTAAGGTTTCTTTTAGATTGTTAGTCATTGTACAAAGTTTGGTGGGTGGCTTAGTTGTGTAAATGTTTGGTGTAATTAGTGATCTTGAACAAATTAGAATATGAATGCATGATTAGGTAATGTTGGCAGCAGTTTGTATTTGCTAATTTGATGTAGAATGGTTTAACTGTAACAATGTTGGTTAGGTTTTGTTTTCACAATTAATTAGTTATATAAACAAGCTTTTTTTACTAATCAACTCTTAATAATGGTTAAGAGGTAACTAAAAGTCTATAATGGCTGAATAAAAATAAGTTAGGTTAAGAGGCTTCATAAGCACAACTGTTATCGGCTAATTGTTTTCTTAGAAATATGAATTTGACACACAAAATGCTAACAAATTGTTTGTTTATCTATAAATGGTTCAGTTTAGTGTTGAATGGTTCAGTTTAATGTTGAATCGTTAAGGAACATAAATGTTGAATGAAAATGAATGAAGCATATATTAACTTACCCTCATCTGTACTTATACAACAACCTTTTTTTATTGTTAGAACCTCTTAATGATTCAGATATGTTCAGATTTTGTCAAACAACCTCTGAACTCCTAAATGTATGTATATTATGAAGAAAAGAAAAATAAGCCTAGCTAGTTTTGAAATTGATTTAGGACAAGGTATGTTTTGGATTTTAAATACAAGAGCCAGAGATCGACATTATTCTTTATCTGATCCCACTGGGTTTTTGTGACAGTTAGGGGCAGGGCAGTGATCATTCTTTTTTGGCTTTATAATTTTGTTTTCTTTTATATTTATGGATCCAAATGCCTAATCTAGTCAAACAAACACACAAAAAAGTCAGTCAATTCTCAAACCCAATTTACAACATATTGACTAGCCTTGTCCCCCGCCCACTCTCCACTTTTTTACTCAATTATTGCGCAAAACATTCCAACTATCCTAAATTCTATCAAATCTAACTAGTTATATGTTATGGAATTTTAAAAACAGAGGTATGTCTACAAAAAAACAAAAAAAAGAAGTGTGTATAAATTAATAAAAACCAGTAACATACCATACACTATTAATCATGCTAGTTAGATTTTCCGGCTCTGCGCAAGCCTGTTTTTACGGTTAACTCTTCTACTCCAGTTTCATGTATAGAAGTAATGTTAACAAAGATGGAAGAGAGAGAGAGAGAGAAGGGAAGCAATAAACACAACAATGAAGCTTTCAATGTTACTCTTCAAATCCGTTTGTTTTTCAATAAAAGAAAAATGCACACACATTAGCATACTAACAAATGTATTTGTTTTAATTTAGTGGTGATTTTTAGAGCATAGTTTTTAACACTTGATCAGGTTCTTATAAAATGATAATTACTCCGTACTTCTTTTAAAAACACACAAAATACGCAAGTGCCCATGTCGCATCATTATATATATAGTTTGGATAAGAACAAAGTATCTAACCATGGACATGTTCCCGTACTCAAATCTTTTTTATCAACTGACCACTTGAGAACGAAAAATTAAAGGTTTGTTTAAAAGGTAAAAATAATAAGGTTTTTGTTTTGAAAGATAAAAGAAAATGCTAATAAGTAACCATGGACATGTTCCCGTACTCAAATCCTTCTTATAATTTATGTATTTTGTTTTTATTTATATAGTTGTTATTCAAGATGGGTACATATTTACAAGTTAAGGAAATTGTATATATCATTCTTTAAATTTGTAAAATTACATATTTCATTAAAACATGCTTTAAGAGTAATGAACATTTTGCATTAAAAAAATACTATTTTAAGGAAATATGTAATTTTTTAGTTTAAAGGAGAATTATGTAATTGATACTACAATTTAAACTTCTAGGTGTATATGACTAAGAAAGTAAAATTCATAACCTCATAGTAATTGTGATTGCCATTTCGTTTTTTTATCTTTATACGTTGTATTTTTATTCTTTATTCACTGTTTGTTACATGTCTTTTAAAATTTATTTATTTTAATTTGTTTTAAAAGTAGATTTAGGCCATACGTCACTAGGTTTGACGCGGCTTAACCATAATTGGTCGTGTGACATCATGCCCTTACTACACTATATAACACATCCCACATGACCAGGGCATGTCAGACGCAATATATATGGCGTGGTATAGAGAAATTTTTTTCAACTAATTACGATATTCTACTTTTAATGGTCAAACCCTTTGGTGATTAAGTCTCACAACACATAATTTAATACTTTTAAATTTTTATAATCAACACCTACTCAAGTGATGATAACCCAAAGCCTTAAATGATTTTAATTTCTTCTTTTTCTCAAATATTAAATTAAGATTAATATATTATTATTTTGATTTGGTTACAAACCATAACTTTAGTAACATGCATTTAACATATATTTATTTTTTTAGAGATTATATTTCAAAAGAAAAAGAAAGCATTTACTCCATGTTCACGTATAAAGATATAACATCCACAAAAAGAAACATCAAAATCTCTCTCTCTCTCTCTCTCTCTCTCTCTCAAATTGTTAAAGAGGCTGCCATCTTCCCCTTTGGCAATTATTCTTTTCTCATTTTGAGTACAACCATGGCAAAGGCATCTATGAACTTCCATTGGTCAAATAAGGTTAGCAATGAAGATGAACATGTCTCATCACCACCTTCTATACCTTGTCCTAAAACTACCATAAACCATCCCCAACCACCACCACCGCCGCCACCGCTACCAAAAAAGAAACTCCAAACTGTCACAGTTGCAAGATTTCGTTCGGTTCTTACTGCAATAAGTAAGAACCGAACAAATATCCTCAACTCTCTAGGTACTAGAGTCGTCGGGACCCTGTTTGGGTCCCGACGAGGCCATGTTTACTTCACACTTCAAAAGAACCCCATCTCCCAACCAGCATTCCTAATCGAGCTTCAAACCCCGATTAGTGGTCTGGTTAAAGAAATGGCTTCCGGGCTTGTTAGAATCGCACTCGAGTGCGATAAACATGAAGACAAGGCCAAAAAGATGAGTAATTCAAAAAGACTATTAGAAGAGCCTGTTTGGAGGACATATTGCAATGGGAAGAAGTGTGGTTTTGCTTTGAAAAGAGAGTGTGGAGAGAAAGAATGGAGGGTGTTAAAGGCCGTGGAGCCGATATCGATGGGAGCCGGAGTGTTGCCGCCGGAGAAAACAGTGACTGGAGATCAAGAAGATGAAGAAGGTGATGAGATCATGTACATGAGAGCTAAATTTGAGAGAGTTACAGGGTCAAGAGATTCAGAAGCTTTTTACATGATGAACCCTGATTGCAATGGAGCTCATGAACTTAGTGTTTATTTGCTAAGAATTTAATTAAAATTTCCATGCACAATTTGGAATTAATTTGGTAATTTAGATCTTTGTAGTTCAAGACTTTTTTCTTTTTTTTTCAGTTTTCTTTTGTTGTTAGTTACTTATCCTGTTAAAGAAAAAGAGGATGAGTTTGTTGTAATTTGTAGTGTTATAAGGGTGGAATGGGAAAATATACATGTTATTAGTTTCATTTAATTTTTTTTATATTTTTTAGTTTTTAAAAGTTTGAAACATTTTATGATGATACTTTATTTGAAAACCTACACATATATGTATGCATGGTACTTTACTTGCTATTTCTTGTTAAAAATGGCCATTTTATTTAAATAGTATTATAGATTCAAGCCCATTGAAAGTTTATAGTTAAACAATGTTTTTCAAATAGTTTATATAGTATTAATTGTTAATTGCAACATGGTATAATGATTAAGTTCAATAATTAGTTTCATGATCATTCACTCATTTGTATTCCCAAACTCATGTGTTGTTAAAAATGAAAGATTCGTTTTCTTCAAAGAAAAAACAAAACTCAAGAACAAAGGGAAAAATAAATGCCACCTACCAAAAGATAGATAGACCAAACCTTTTTTTATGCATTTAGGATTTCTAGAAGGATAGTTTTTAGATTTGTGTATTTTTTAAGGGAATAAAAAACTATACACCCAAGGTAAGTAAGTTGTGGATGAGATGCACTGGTTGAGGTGTGATTTAGATTGGTTAAGACTTGTGTTTAAATCTCATTATTTATGTATTTGTTTTGCGGGTAATATACGTGAGTTTATATCCTTGAGCTGATTGGGTTTTATTATATCGTTTGTTGTTAATTTGGTTGAGAAACTTGGGCTTCAGTTGAAGCCCAATATAAAATTTTTCCCGTTAGTCAGCAATGATAGATGACTGGAGTCGAATCCAAGTATCCAACATGTCCAACATAACACCATAGTAAGATTTTAGTCATTGGATAACTTCTGTTATGAATATTTATTGTAAAAAAAGTTGACTAATGTTGTAGTAAATTGTTGCAACGAAATAAATTCATTTACTCTTTTCTTGTGTTAGGTCCAAATAAAAATGGTCTTTATATATGTTTGTATCCTCCATATAAAATGGGTCAAACAAACTCAAATAGTATTTTTTAGTCGTGCTAGAACCGGGTTGCCAAACTCTGTGATTTTAGATAGTTAGATTTTAGATTTTAGATTTTAGCTTTTAGCTTTTGGGTTTTAAGTTTATATGTCTTAGAACTTTTGATTTCAACTTTGTGTTTTTTCATACTCTTCATTGTGTCTAAATGCTCGTCGTTGGGTCATTATGCTCATCCTTTCATCTTATTGCTTAAACTCACTATTCATTATGTCTTCTGAAGCGTCATTGGGTCTTTTTTAATTCCTACATTTTTGAGCCTTTTTACTTTAACCTGACCTTCGTTTTATTATTCCAACATGTATCATAATTGAAACTATATTTACAAATGGTTGCGTGATGTGGCAGAAAAGTCTCGCGCGCGTATGTGATTTTGTTACATGCATTACAACAGTGACATAAGAATTTTGACCGTGTTGGCATCATCACTTCGTTACACACATAAAAAATAATACCGTCCAGCACATTGAACATTAATTATGCATAGATAAAAAATATGTTTTATGTCTCATACATTACGAAGTAAGGTCCTAAAGGATGGTGACATCAGGATTTTAGCATCTGTAGCGCGTTGCGGCGACACTGTTGCGTCGTTAAACACTACAAATATAGTATTGTCTCGTACGTTGAACGTGACACTAACGTTTGCATGTTATGGTGTAAACTTATAAAGGATATCCACAAAATAAATTAAGTTGCAAGATAGATTAAAAGATAAAAGGTTAATCCTTATATAATATAGCAAAACAAAAAAAACTTATTTGACATATTTTCATAGCTTTAGCTTAAGTGGCATTATTTAAGAGTTTATCTCACAATAATAATTTTTTATTTAAAATATGTATATAAAATTTATTATAATAAAACTAATTACATTTTTTGTCCCCTAATATTTTGGAGAATTCTAAAAAATTTAAGAGTATTTATATTTTTAACCCTTTACTACAAGGGGTGTACGTGAGTCGGTTTATATATGATAAAGTTAATAATAACATAAAATTAAAGACCTCAGTGTTTTATAAATATACATAACATTTTTATATGATTTTTTTTAAAAATAAACTACACCATAAAACTGAGCATTTTATTCTCCTTAACTAGATTAGTACCCGTGTACTACACGGATTTTAGTTTTATAGGTTTTACTAAGTTTAGATATCAAATTTATTTTTAACATATCTCTTATTAAATCGATTTGGATATTTACAAATATATTCATATAAAAATCATATGTTACAATAAAGGATATGATTTATAATAGTTGGTAAATTTTTATATGAACATATCGGATTAGGAGATAATTCATGATAATTGTTAATTTTTTTATTTGAACATATCGAGTTAGGAGATAATTAATGCTAATTGGTAAAACTTTAATTTGAACATATCGGGTTAGGATAAATCATAATAATTGATAAGTTTTTTATTTGAACATATCAGGTTAGGAGATAATTCATGATAATTGGTACATATCAGGTTAAGATATAGATCATGATAATTGGTAAATTTTGTATTTGAACATATTAGGTTAGGAGATAATTGATGATTATTTGTGAATTTTTAATTTAAACATATCGGGTTATTTTCAATATGGAGCATACCATGACCCGTCTAAAAATTCTCCATCAATTAATTTAGAACATGCCACCTAAGCAAAATCCTATGTGGAGTAATTAAAATGGTGACATGTGGGTGAGTTACTCAATTATTAGAATAGGTAGATTTTAGTATAATATTACTATACTAAAAATCTAATTTTTAAAAATATATCATGTGTTTCGGTTTACCACGGTTTTCTTTCAAAACTGAATGGAACATTCATGAACATCCTTAAAAACATTATTTAAATTGTATTCCTGAACGTAACGCGGACATTAAACTAGCAATGTATATAATAGATAACTATGTGAAAACTCAACTGGAGGGTTAAAATTAACAGAAGGATAAAATTAAAATACAAGACCCATGTCACCGACTTTATGTTTAGCCGTGTATAAATAAATTATGAAAGCTGTTTTTAACGATTATCACATATATTTAGTAAATGGTGACTCAAGGTTTCTAATTATGGTTTATAAACTAGAATTAGGTTCAAATACAAAGTCTAAATTTCCTACAAAGTCTAAGAAGGAATTTGGACCATTATATCTAATATTAAATGAAGATCAATGGTTCATAAACACAAGGTGGCATAATGGTAAATAGTTAGAACTTTAAATGGTAGGCCAAGGGTATATTAGTCTTGTCTCATTTTCAAATTCCACCCTCTTTTTTAAACGTCCATAACTTTTACATACGATAATATTTTTTAATAAAAATTACACCAAAAAAACGCGCGTTTTTTATCTTCAAAACGCATATAATATTGATATATAAAAAACGAATTTTTTTTTTAAGTTTCAGCTCATTGTGTTATATTTGTTAGGTTATTGTGTTATATTTTTCAGCTCATTGTGTTATATTAGTCAAGACATTGTGTTATATTTTTCAGATTGTGTTATATCCGTCAGGTCGTTGTGTTATATTTTCATCAGGTGGTTGTGTTATATTTTCATCACGTCGTTGTGTTATATTTTCATCAGGTCGTTGTGTTATATTTTCGTCAGGTCGTTGTGTTATATTTTCGTCAGGTCATTGTGTTATATTTTCATCAGGTAATTGTGTTATATTTTCATCAGGTCGTTGTGTTATATTTTTATCAGGTCGTTGTGTTAAATTTTCATCAGGTCGTTGTGTTATATTTTAATCAGGTCGTTGTGTTATATTTTTCATCAGGTCGTTGTGTTATATTTTCGTCAGGTCGTTGTGTTATATTTTCATTAGGTCGTTGTGTAATATTTTTGTCAGGTCGTTGTGTTATATTTTCATTAGGTCATTGTGTTATTTCAGATCATTGTGTTATTTCATTAGGTTATTGTGTTATAACACAATGACATGAATAAATAACATAATGACTTGACAAATAACACAATGAGTTGAAAAAACGTGATTTTTTTTGTTTTTTATATATGAATATTATACGCGTTTTAAAGATAAGAAAATGCTCGTTTTTATGGTGCAATTTTTTTTTAAAAATAATATCGTATGTAAAAGTTATGGACGTTTTAAAAAATGGGGTGAAACTTAAAATATAGAGACATTACCATCTTTATCATTCCTTCTAATTTTAAAGGAGTGCCACATGTCATCATCTCATGGCTTCTTAGACTTTTTAGGAAAATTGGACTTTGTAGTATAACTCCACTCTTATAAACTATCCTAGTGATCCTTTCATCTTGTTTAATGTTTTGAAGGTGACAAATTCACCCATTTAAGCCTCAATTTAAATCCCTTATTCATTTCTTGAATTTTATTTTATCTTTTTTGAGAGTTCAAAAGCACAAGTGTAAATCTAGTGAACGTTTATGACTCATATAAACATAACCAACTTTCAATTTTGTTTTAATTAAGTCACGCAAACATATTTTGCTCAATTTAGGTGACTAAACCTCCAAATCGAGCAATTGTTGGATTTTGTTTGTGTCAAGAAAGGAATTGAGAAGAAGATGTGGGGTCGGAATATTTAATTTATGTAATTATAATAAAATATTTAAAAACGTGTTAATTATATTAAAAAATTAAACCTACAATTCACATCACCGCTTCACATTAGCATTATAAAATGTATAAAAATAATTTCTAACTGAAACGTAAAAAAACATGCGAAAACAACACGTTAAAACCTCTAATTTGAATAAAATATAAATGTGAGTGACCTAATTGGAATAATTTTTAAACTTAAGTGACTTAATTAGAACAAAATTAAAACTTGGTTATGTTTTACAAAGTTACCCTTTAAAAGGGAAAATGTTATATAAACAAACCAACTTAGTGATACAAATTAAAATATGAATTTTTAATTATTTTTTGGAAGTGATTTTAAGGAAATGTAAAGTAATTAATTTTGATAATTAAATTATAGGTCTACTAAATTTTGATGGTATAATTGCAAATAATTGAAATTTTAAATAATAGAGTAAAAGTATTTTAATCTTAGTTATTTTGTTGACATTTTTTTCTCCACATGCAAAAAACACATGTCAATTCTTATATTTTTTAAACGTTCATAATTTTGATATAAAACATTATTTAAAAAAACTTAGATCATGAAAACAAATGTTTTTATTTCTTTAAAACGAGTATCATTGTCATTATATAAAAATAACACTTTTACGTTTTCATCTCTTTATCGTGTCTTTCTGCTTATTGTTTTGACTTTTGTTCGTTATTATGTCTTTCTACTCCTCATTATATCTTTGGACACATCATTGTGATTTAGTCACCATGTAGTACATTCATTGTCATTGTTTATTATGTTCATTGTTTTTTTCGGTTCATTAACATATGAAGTACGTCCACTTAATTTGAGAAAAAGAGTATTACGTTTATTGTGTCTCACGCTTAGGTCATTGTGTAACATGTCTTCACACTTATGTTTTACCTTTCAAGTCATTGTGTAATCTGCATCCACCATTGTATTTTATGTTTCAACTCATTTTGAAAGTGTATGCATCATCGTGTTTTATGTATTAGATAAACTTGTTATTTTATTAGTATATTTACATATAAGGAGTATACAACAATATTATTTCCTTAATATAACTTTTGGATTTCAGCAATTTTAAAACGAAAGAACCACAGTGACGAGCAAAAGGACATAATGACGAACAAAAGACACAATAACAAGTTAAACAACTTAATATAACTTTTAGATTTCACCGTTCTGTGTTTTTTTTATTGATCACAACTTTACACCAAACCAATTGCGTCAAAGGAGAGGGAACTGTTATAAAAATGTGTTCACTCGATCGTTATTGGAACCACATGTTACAACGCTAAACATACATCTTAGTTAAGCAATTACACACACTACACCTCTTTATCAAATTTAATTATCATAAATGCTGTCATGGGACACAAATTGACAACAAAAATATCGCTCTCTACTAATTTATTACTTTTTATATTATAAATATTCACAAAAAGTTTGAAGAAAATAAAAATTAACATAATCGATAGTATGTGAATCAAGACCTAATAAAATAAAGAGTTAAGTGTAATTTGCACCCTTGTGGTTTACACTTAAAGTCACTTTGCATCCCGTATAAAAAATTAGACCGTTTGCACCCCTATGGTTTTTAAAGCGGGTCATTTGCACTCCTTCCTAACTTTGTCCGTTAGTTGAGTGTTAATTGAAGGGGGTAAAAACGATTTTTAAGCATTTAAACATATATTATATCAATTTACATCCATAGGATTCACATATTCTTGGACAATTGCTATGTTCTTGTACATAACATCACAAAAAACCGGAAAACAAAGTTTTAAATTGGGTTGAAGGTTTTGCCCTAAAATTGATTATGAAGTGGGTTGAAAAAGGAGTTTTAAATGGATTAAATAGGGGTAAAATGATATTTTAATCGTTATTTAGATGGTCAACTAATGGTTAAAGTTAAGGAAGGATGCAAATGACCCGCTTTAAAAATCATAGGGATGCAAGCGGTCTAATTTTTCAGACAGAGATATAAAATGTCTATAAATATAAACCACAGGATGCAAATTGCATAACTTTAAAATAAAACTGTATTTAAATATAATAAAACGTTTTTTTATAACGTTGGAATTGTATACGTATCTTGTGGAATATGACGTCACATATCGTCATCATACTCTTTTGCTTTGTTATTCAACTTTGGCTTTATCTTTTGCTTTTGATGTGTGTCCTATCCTATGCTTCTTTTTTAAATCGATCAACGGTTAATAGTCTCTTTGGTCAATTAGATTCAAGTTCTATCTAATATCTACGCAAATCCTTCACGAGTTACACGATGAAGAAACATGGGACTCGCTATGCCAACGACATCAATATATAATAATGATTTTTCAGAAACACGTCATATTAGTCTCCAATAACACAATCTCAAACCTCTTTTTTTCTTTTTCTCTCTCTGTAGTTTTGAGTAGTTTAATTTTTAGCAAAAACGTCTCTCCTTCACGTACACTAGCATGCCTCCTGTAAACCCTAGTTTTTATTATTGATTAATTTAACCTATGATGAAAACAAAACTTTTTAACCAAAAATTTATTGATTTTATTTGTTTATGTTAAATTCAAATATGTTGACGAAAGTTCCTTAAAATCAAGTTGCAAGAAATCGATAGTTGTTATTATGATTTAACGATATATAATGTAACTAGCTAGAAGTTAATTTTCAATTAACTAGAAGAGTTTTATGAGCTATGTAATGCATACGTTCAATAGTCTCATTATTATCTAGCTACGCGTACTCATCCTCCACTTATGGCCTAGTGGTAAGATGACTTGGATTCTTCATAGGAGACTCAAGTTTTATCCCCGGCCACTAGTGTCACTTTTGATGGATATTGCAATGAAGCTCGTCCCGGGTTACCACTTGGCTTCGTGTCTGAGCCTAAGGTTTTACGTGGCATGGTTAAAGGTTCCTGCCCGGTTTTTCCCTGGAACAGTTGGTTGACGAGTTTCGACTCCGATCAACTTGGCCCGTAAGGAGGGTTGTGGTGAGCCTCCGCTGCATTCGCAGTAATGGGGGAGCCTCAATGCCGACGAAAAACACCTATTGGTGTTAGAGGCCGGGTTTCAATCTCGGTCCTTGCATCTCTGAGTGCTTCGGTCATAGACCGTTGCACCAACCGTCGTTCTAAAAAAATTATCTACACGTACTCGTTTTATCGATTTTACATTATATACATGTCGAACCAAATTAACTTGTTATTTATGAATGGTATATGTTGATTTTTTGGTATCTAAAATATCTTATTTTGAAACTATTATTGCTTATTAATTAATTTTTAGCAGTTTGGTTACGTCTATGTATCGATACTAGTTTATTAGAACTGAAAATGACTTCACGTGAATATGCCCACCATCAATTAATTAATTCAACTATTAAAGGATGAACATAAGCCATACAAACCTAGCTACAAACTTAATTTAACTGACGTATTGCCAGGGCCGGTCCTATGCCACATTAATTTTCGACAGGCTTGGGGTGAAAAAAATTTTGGGCCCCTAAAGTGTGTCACTAATAACTTGTAACAAAGTATAATAATTGGCAAAAATATATATATAAGACGGCGATAATTTTCATAACAATAAATAAAGCAAAAGTATTGTAGCCGAATGTTTTAGTTTCCATACCTAACCGAACCGGACCGCTCTCTTAACATTTTTTAGGCAAAGTTCTCGATCAAGTCTTGATATATAGTTCATACCCTCTAACATATCATTTTCAATTGATATCTTCGTCAACCCGTTAAGTCTTTCTTGGGATATTGTAGACCTCAAGTAGACCTCAAGTGTGTCAATGTGTAAAGAAAAGTTTTTTTTGGCTTGTGAGTAGTTGGGTTAAATGGTTGTAAATGTTTACTTTGGGATATAATATCATTGTTAAATGGTTAATTATATTTAAAAAAAAAAATTTCGGTCCCCCGAGAGACCGGGCCCCGGGGCGGTCGCCCGCCTCGCCCCACCCAAGGGCCGGCCTTGCGTACGGCATATAGAATAATTTGACAACATGTTTTACATATAGGTGAGAAAGAAATCACAATTGTTAAGGTCGTTGTTTTATTAATTAGAATTCTTTTTTTGAATGGATTTTTAACCGGCTCGAAATCGTCATTTCATTACATTTCAATGTGTAATTAATATTGACTTATTGTATCACATTGTTATTATATGATAAACCTAACCAACTAATCCGATACGAACCGTTGAACCGACCCAAATTTTTTTTATGTTCGGTTTCGTTAAAATCAAAGCACATAAAATAGTGAACTTACTGATAAAAGTTTATGGATCCGTCACTGTATCTGACCATCGTACTAACTTTCCAACTGATAACCGGATTATGGAGATGAGATCTCCGAGTCTCCCACATCAATCAAGTTTTTTAATCTACTTATTCTAATAATTAAGTACTCATTAACATGTCAACATTCTAACTACTCCACATAGGATTTTGCTTAATTAGGTGTCATCTTCTAATTTAATTTGATGGATGATTTCAAGGCGGGTCATGGTATGCTTCATATTCGAATTAACCCCGATATGTACAAATAAAAAATTAACAAATTATCATCAATTATCTCCTAATATGATATGTTCAAATAAAAATTTACCGATTATCGTAATCTATCACCTAACTCGATATGTTCAAGTTCACAGTTTACCAATTATCGCGAATTATCTCCTAACTCAATATGCTCAAATTAAAAATTTATCACTTATCATGAATTATCTTCTAACCCGATATATTCAAATAAAAAAATTACCTTAGAAGATTTAAGGTAATGAAGCATTGAATTGTGCATGAGGCTATGAACTACGCATGAAACTGCAAACTATGCACGATTCAGGGGAACTACGCAAGAGCTAAGGATCGACATGCAAACTTTAACATCTATTTCGTGCAAACCTAAGAACAAACCCATAAAGTTGTCGCAAAGGATTCACAACATGCAAGGCTTTTTGCGACAAACAAGAAAATGTTGTAAAGCTCTTGCAAAACCGGTTTTGTGACACCTTGCGACAAAAACTTTGTTGCAAATTTAGCTTTTGTCTAGTAGTCTAGACACCAAAAAAGAAAACAATCAAAGTAAGAAAAAGTTTTATAAATATTTTAGAAAGGTGTCAATCCAAAGTATGTTGTTAGATGTCCTTTATTTTTATGTAATAAAAATAAAAAATAACAAAAAATCATAGATGTACGTGAACTTCAAAATTGAAAACAAACAAAGTAAGAACAAATTCGGTAATACATTTTAAAAAGTGAAAATGATGAAAATATTCCTTTTGATCATTAACTTCTGAAAATGTCTCCTTTGATTTCGTTAATTGTGGGCGCCGCGACTATACTCGGTATATACATTAATATATGTTGAAATTTCAAGTAGTTTTTACCATTTGCATCCCTGAAGTTTTTGTTTTGATCACTTGCATCCCTAGAGATATTTTGGTCATTTATAAAAAAGTTAACTGAAAAATATAATAGAGTTAGTTTTTTGGATGCAAACGTCAGGAGTGAATATAAGATTGTAAATATAAGATTTTAAAACCATAAGAATGTAAATGGTCAAAATCAACAAACCAAATAAATGCAAATGAGAATTTACTCCTTAGTAATTTCAAGTTATTTTGCTTTATAGATCCTAAGGGTAGTGGGTGTGGGGTGCGGGTAGCCCGTACCCGTGCGGTAACACCGCCGCCGCCCCCACGGGTAGGCGTGCGGGTAGCGGGTCACGGGCACCGGTACCCGTTGAAACTTTGTGCAATTTTCGACCGTTGGTGGGTTGGGCCCCACATATTTAATATCCAATGGCTATATTATAAAAAAAAATTTACACTATAAATATTACACCCCATTTCATTTTATAAATCACAAAAAATACACTCTCTTCTATTAATCTCAAATACTCAAACAAACCTCAATATTATTTTCCCATGGATGCTCCAAGAAGATCAACATCAAGAGGCGGTTCACAAAAAAGATCCAGTCGAGGACGGGGCACTGGTTTGAGTCGGGGTTCGGGATCACACGAGCACCTATCGGGTGATATGTTGGAGCTAGTGTTGGCCCGTAAACGAGAAATCGCCGCCAAACATGGTTGGACTTGCAATTTTTAGGTTTATTTTTTTTAGTGTTTGTCTTTTTTCTTTAAATGTTTGTCTTTTTTTTAATTTTTAAAAATTATTGTAATTTGTTAGTTTTTTTTATTTAATGAATGGTTTTTATTATATATTTTTAATTGTTAGTTTAAAATTATTAAAATAAAAAATTTTAAAAAAAAGTGAGGGTATCAGGGTATTGACACCCACCAAAAATTAATAGTAAGGATAGTATGAGGGTAGTTGTGAGTTGAAAGATTATTATTGGTGGGTTGTGAGGGTAATGAGAGTAAGGATTAACCCACTCCCACCACCCTAAAATGAAAATGCTATGAGATGTTTGATTGTTCAAACTTTGAGTGAAGATTTGGAGTTTTTTACCAAATTAGTGTACTTAGAAAACTTATTTACAAAAAAGGTGTAGTTTGAAAAATATTTACTAATTAAGTGTAGTTTTACAAAATTAATTACCAAATTAGTGTTGTAGTTATTAATACAAAAAGTCTTAGCTTCTCACTCCAAATTTTATTGGTTAAGTTCAAATTATATAATTTTGTCTTTAATAAAAAAACTAATATTTTTAAAGTATGCATATTATTTATTAATTTAATTATATTCAACAGCAACTTTAACAGACTTTTTTTGAAAAATGTAATTTATTTTTAGAAAAACCTTTAAAAGAGACATATATATGTCCTATACAAACGATTAAAGGTTTTTTTTTTCAAAAAAAAAAGTATATAGTTTTACTTGGTTTATAATTAAAATAGTTTCTTTTTGTTAAATAATAATAGTAAAACATACATTCAATAATAATAGTAAAACATCTAAATGTAAGATATTAAACTAAGGGAAGTGTCACATAATATATATTTAGCATTTAAAGTATAATTTTAAACAACGATTTTGACTACTGACGATATCTACAACGGCAATGTCGCGTTTATGATTTCGTTACATGTGTTACGTTGATGACACTAACGTGTGTGATCATGTGTGACGTTATGTTTTTATTTTAATTTTGTTACGCACGTTATGTTGGTTTCTTTAACGTCTTTAGTATGTTAAGAAATAAATTTCCTTTTTTTTCAAGGATATGAACTCTTCTTCTTTAATAAAGATTGTTATTCTTCTTAAATACTAAATAAATATATTAAAAAAAGAATTCAATTTTTTATGAAAAGAATTGATTTTAGTTTTACATAACAAAAATAAGTTACATTTTTCAAAAAAAGTCGTTAAAGTTGCTGAATATAATTAAATTAATAAATAATATACATACTTTAAAAATATTACTTTTTTATCAAATAAAAAATTATATAATTTGAACTTAACCAATAAAATTAGGAGTGAGAAGCTAAGACTTTTTGCATTAATAACTACAACACTAATTTGGTAAATAATTTTGTAAAACTACACTTAATTGGTAAATATTTTTCAAACTACACCTTTTTGGTAAATAAGTTTTCTAACTACACTATTTTGGTAAAAAACTCTGAAGATTTGATTGAACAAATTAATTAAGTGGGTTGGAATCCCCATAAAATGTCTCACATGAGAATTCTCAAAAGGCAATAAAGCTTATTGTGTTTGCATTGTTTTATTATTGTTTTTCTTTATCATCATGTGCTATTTAAATATTAGGATACTATATTAACCATATATGAAAATATTACATTATAAAAAATTCATCAACCTAACATATCAATTTTTTTACTTTTAATTACATCTAATTGAAAAACAGTCCAACTTAGGATACTGATCAAAGTTCTATACACTCTTAAGTACACTATATAATATATTTGTATCCATATAAAATAAAATAAATACTCATTAAAGCTTTTATGATTGATAAGTGATATTCAGTTCTAGTAAAAGATCTCACATAACATACACATTAATGACTATTCTACCGTAGCCTTCACATGTGTAATCGTTATGTACTTATGTTAGTAATTAATTAACTAACATTTTAGTTGATTTTGCTTATAGGAGTATTTTAAACAAATTGAGAAATAGATTTTTAAAGTTAACATTTCAATAATTTCTAACTCATGAGGACTATGATTATGAAAACTTTTGTTTTCTAATAAATTAATAAATCTTATGGTAATAAAAAAAATATATGTCATGATTTTGTGTATACATATATTATATGAAAACAAGTAGGTACACATTTGTTAAAAAAAAGTTTGGTTTGGGGAAGAATGAAATGATGAGACATGATCTGGTTTGTATCTTTTTTCCTTGTTTCAAGGCTTTGGTGTGTGCCGTTCTACAATTAAAGTTGAGATGGGGCCATTGTTAAGAGCGTATTGGTCTCAATAAATAAAGTAGTCACAATAACACATTTTAGTGAGAACTCATTATCCACATATCATAACACTTTCATCATGTGTCATCCAAATGATTTTAACTTTAATATATTTTTTAACAAGAATTTTTAAATACATCAAACCATATTTTTTCTTAAACTTCTTTTTAAATACAGTTAGATGTATGAAGATATGCTTATGTTGTGTTGTAACGTTGTTAGTTTTGTTGTCCCGTAAATATTAGGATCTATGGGTTGTAATTGTATTCACATGTAGGAGCTGTTTGGCAAAATCTGAATCGTGCTGAATGGTTAAGAGGTCTAAACCATTAAGAGGTTCTATCAATGAGAGTGATGTTAGGGTAGAACTTCAGATGAGTATAAAGTTGGTATACGCTCCATTCAATTTCATCCAGCGTCTCTCTGTCTCTTAACCATTTAGCACTTAGCTGAACCATTCAGATGCTCTTTTTCTCTGAAACAAACGCTCTGAATGCTGAATGATTAAACATTAAACTGAACTATTAAGAGGAAAACAAACAGCTCTGTAGTTTGAACCTTTTTAATGGGTGCTACTACATACACATTCATTTTCTACCTTTTTTACTAGTTACACCGGCCTCCTAAAGTTTTTCTCAAAGTAGTTAGTTTATTTTTGTATTTTCTTTATTGTACTCATAACCCTCTGAATCATCAACTATGTTGATGATTTTATGCAATAGTAAAACACTTGGGGTTATACTACCCTCATGCTTGACTATACATGATTATACTTGACAATATAAACCCAACCCAACCAACGGTTAAATATTATGTGTATCCTATGAGCTGTAGGCTGGGCATCAAACCGAGTTTTCTAACTACAATTACCTAAATCTTTATATGAAATGTTGGGCTACACTAAATTTGTATTAAATTTTAAAGATTAAACATATATAAGGCCGATGGTTTAAATTTTACGGGGGTCGATCGGGTTTTAAATACACACACACACACACACATATATATATATATATATTATATATATATATATTAGGGGGTGTGACTAAAGATCCAGAATCAAATATAAAACGAGAACAAGAGATTATGGATAACTTTCACAACTTGTATTAAGAAAAATAACTCAAAAACTCAATACAATCATCTCATGATATATAACCCACAAGCTCGGGCATATATAAGTCTAACCAATCTCGCTAGACGACTCTCATAACCATAATCACAAACTTGATTATGTTATATAGACCATGACTTGATCTGGTTATATTCTAACTCAAACTCGTAATTAGACAATAAATAACCTACATGTTTATCTAAATATCTAATACTTGGCTATTATAAATCAAACACAACCCATTTGATTTATCTCTAACTAGGTTTAATACCCTTGTGTTACACACGGGTTAAATAATAATATTTATAAAATCATAATCATTTTGTTTAAAAATTTATAAATATTAATATTTAAAGATATTTTGTTTCATCAACTCATGCATGGTATACTTCATATCTTCCCTCTAAAACTTCCTTTTATAAAAAATTCCTCCCAAAAGTTGCCCCCCTAAAACCTTGAATTATTATATAGATTTATCATCAATATATTAAAGATATGGGTTATTGGATTTTAATAATCCGAACTTTAATGAATTGGCCGATAATAATCCCAACTTTAAAAATTCTCTCTGTCATTCCCAACTTGTAATTTATTTTCTTCCATCGAGCCTTTTATAACTGATACTCTAAAAACCTACCAGACCATTTTTGTGTCTCATTAAAACCTTACCCGACCATTTTTGTGTCACACTTATAAAAGGTTCGATGGAGGAAAATAATTTACAAGTTGGGACTGCCACAGGGAATTTTTAAAGTTGGGATTAATATCGGTCAATTCATTAAAGTTCGGATTATTAAAATCCAATAACCCTAAAGATATTGATAACAACTAAGAAACTAATCTTACTTGACCGACTTGTCAACTTAGGTCCCCAAACTTCACTGACTTGTGAATCGGTTAGAAATTAAGGCTAACAGTGACAGGCCCTGCAGCTCATGGGTGAGTTTGTGACCCCCATGCCACGGAGTTTACGTAATTCTTAGTTTTTTTTTAAATACTGTTTTTTAACATAACATATACTTACATAAGGTAAAAAATTTATGAACACAAGTAATAACTAAAAACTGAAGGAAGTTATAAATAACCCAAATTTCACTAATTCCGTTAAAATTACATGTTACAAAATTATGCTGTTAAAAATGTTACAAAGTTTAGGCTTAAGTAAAAAAGAGAAAATAACATAAAAAAGAAAGGCACTGGAAGTGAGTGAAGCAATCTTCCCAATATCGCTTTTATCCCGAGACATAATACATCTTTTAAGTAGCTTTGGCTTGGTCTATCAGCACTCCCTTTTGAAAATATTTATATAATCCCATTTGTGTTAGCTTGCCAAAAAAATCTTATTTGTTTTGTGAATCTCGACCTACTATAATATAGCAAACTAAAATTTTTTCACTTGTCAATATTTAATGTTTAAGAACAATTCACACTTAAATTTTCATATATTTCTACAAATATATCAATCAATTAATATATATACCCAAACAAAACTTAAATTTTCCTATTAATAATATTTCACTAAATGCCCATTATACCCTTGTAAACTTTAGGGAGAACTTCGTTTGTACCGTTCGGCATTTTTGTCTTTATGCTTTTTAGTTATACATAAAAGATATTTAGTACAAGTTAAAATATAGTAGATGAAACCTGCAAATTTTTATAAAATGGAAAGGATATTTTCTATAGTTTCGTCACTATTTTTATGTATGTTTCATGTCATAAATTATATTTCTTGTATGTTCTATATTTTTTTAACAACAGGTTAGGAGTTAGTAGTTTTGATCATTTAGTTAGTATATTAATGTCACTGTCTAGATTTGAATTCAGAACATTTAAAAGAGACAAAGTTTATCACCTCACTCTTAACCACCACACCAATAGATGATTAGTTTTTTTTATTAAAAAGTTAAAATAGAAATTACACAAGATTCATGACTTCAATTATATATTTTTTACATTAAATTATTGTAACTTTTTGTTTAAAAACAGTAATTTTAATGTATTATATGTGAAAAATATAATAAAAAAAAAATTTGGGTCAGACAAGTCGTTTTTATGTTAACCTATGATCTTTTAAGTCATTTTAAGCTTACATGTCCAACATAATTTTTGAGTTTGAGTCGTGCTAGCACTGTCAACCTGCAAACATGACCCATTTAATACCCCTACATTTTGACCGATAATTGGTTTAGTTATTAACCGGCCACCGACCACGAAGCAAGAGCTAGAAGACGCTAGAGACCATATTGTTGTGCAACTAGGGTGAGACAAATCTTTAAAGGAAAATGCATTTCGCTGATGTGCCGGCCATTTAAAGTGTTTTTGCTGATGTATCAACCACTTAAGGTGCCTTTATTCAGTGGCGGAGCTAGCATAAAATTTCAGGGGTATCCCTTGAAAAAAACTGGCCTACACTCCTAGAAATTTTTTTGCGACACTTGTGCAAAAAAAATTTTTTGGCACACACACATACAAACTCATCATTTTCTTGCATATCATTAGTAATATTTGGAGTTTTATTAGCATTTTTTGAAAATTATTAGCAATATTTGGACTATTTTAACAAATATCATCATTTTCTTGGCACTTTTTCAAACAAAATTACCATTAAAAATCTGTTTTTGATTGTTCAGGGGTAGCCTTTTAACTGTTCAGGTGTATCCTAAACATAAAATGAGAAAAAAACATCAAATTTTACATTAAGCATGAAAAGTTGAGCCGTAGCCCGGGCTACGGCTCGGGAATACTTACATCCGCCCCTGCCTTTACTCATCTTCATGTTTTCTCTCTAATCGGTCAAATGACTGTGAGTTTTTTTCTTATGCTATTGTGAATGTTTGCAAGTGATGTATCATCTTTCTTATAAGTAATAAGTGATAGCGAATTTTAATCGTATTTTTAACTGTAAGTTGTTTTAAAAAGATTTTTTTAAGAAATACTCATGTATTTGTTTCTGATTTAGCTAGTAATAAAATTTTTTTGGACATATTCATATTTGGACATGCTATTGCTAGTTGGAATATATAATTCAGACTAAAGTTTGGCTTTGTCTATCTTTTCTTTAGTCATGGATTAATTTTTATGCTTTTTATATTTGGACATTCTATTGATCTTTTGTATTACCATCCTTTAATTATTTACATTTTAATACTTTACGTGATTAAATATGATATAAATTTCATGCTTGAGAATTGAGTATTTGTTATCATGGTTTCATGCTCTTTATTGATAATACGTAAAATAAGATTTTTAAGATAGAACATTTCATTATTAGCGGAGAAAATTCTATACCGCTTACTGCTAAATTTCTGCACCGTATGCTGCCAGACTTCTACATAATTTTTGTGTTAAAACTAGGGCTGACATATCGTGTCAGACACGACACGATAAGACACGAACAAGATAAGGTCAAACACGAAAATGACACGATAACTTATCGTGTCATTTTTCCAAACACAAACACGAACACGATAAAAAGCTGGTTACACGATATGACACGATAAAAACTCATTTTTAAAAAAATTAAAATTTTCAAAAAAATTCATAAGTCTTGAATAATAAATATGACTTAATATGATAATTCTTAAGACACAAAACAATAAAATTACATAAAAATAGTATTTAAGCATAATAATACTTGATAAACGAATATGAAAAAAATTAAAAGTCTATTAAAGTCCATCTCCACTTTCATTCTCCACTAACATTTCATATAAATAAATATTAACAGGTGACCTATCGTGTTAACAGATCTTTAACCTGTTAAGACAAGATAATTAACGTGTCTTTATCGTGTTAACCTGTTAATGACACGACACCGGTTAAGGTCAAACACGAAACCTGTTAATTCCGTGTCGTTTCGTGTCATGTTATCGTGTCCGTGTCAGAAATTACCAGCCCTAGCTAAAACGTCGCACTGTTAACAATCAAAGTTATGCACTGGTTTGGGTTATATATTATGCATTGTTTGTGGTTAAATTTCTTCATTGTTAAATCTTTGCATGGCTACTGCACAAAGAAATATTTATAGATTTGTAATGAATATTAATTAATTAATTAATTATATTTATACTTTTCTATTATTAGAACTATTTAAGATATATATTAACATGTTACATTATATTTTATTCGATCAGTGTATGACACGGGAATATAAACTAGTTATCTAAACATATTCAACAATCAAACTAAAAGATGTTACAAAATACAATGAACATACATATATGATTAAAAAATGCATATCCCAGAAACATATCTTCAAGATTCAGTTAAGAAACAAACTAATAAACATCATCAGTTATTCAGTTGTCTAACAGGATCTAGAAAACCTTATTCCACATAATTCATCAATCTCCTATCTCTTTCACTACCTCACTGATTCGGGTTTTTGACGCGCAAAACCTGGCTGTAACAACAATATGCAACAAACCTTAGTCTAATATACCAAACATAAACATACTAATCAACAAATAGAACATTTTAAACCTGTAGAAGCATTGAAGGAGCTGCTGCTGCAGGTTCTTTAACAATATGGCTTCTTGTTTTCCTCCCATTCAATGTAACAACAGACGGACTATTAGCAGTTGTTATGTCCCAAAAGCTTCGCTTTTTATCTCTGACAGCTGGCGACATAAACCGCCCGCTTGGACTCTTTAACTCACCTGTTACTGTTTCTTTTGGTCTCAAATTTCCATTCGTCACAACTCGCTTTCTACCCTTTTGTGAGATTTCGCGAATCAACTCATCTTTTTGTTTTATAACCAACACATGATCTTTCTTCATTTTCTCCATAGCTGCCTCTAGCATCTTTATAGTTTGTTTAAGCTCTTTAACAGTTTCTTCGGCTCCTTTTTTCTTTGATTCTGGTGTAAAACAGTTTCTTGGCAAAAAAGATTTGGGCTTTCGTTCTTTTTGTCGACATGAAGTTGGTGGAGTTGTTAAAATGGATGATATCGTTGAAGGGGTTGGTGATACTGCTGCTAAAGATTGTGCTTGAAACATTAATAACTTTTGTTGTTGACGCGCCAATTGGGCTCTTAGATCATGGTTTTCTTTTTGCAGTTCGAGTAGTAGTTTGGCTTGATCCGTTTCTGAATTGGGTACTTTTGTAATTTCCTCATTTGCCTCGTATGCCTAGAAATCGCACCGAATGATGAGAACAACTTTTCAATCACTATTTTGATGTATGGTTTTTTAAACTGAGTTACATGATATTGAATAACAAAATGTGTGGTTTGGTGTATGTGAGCACTTACCTTAGTACGAATCTCCTTAGCTCTATCGGCCCAGTGAAGGGTGTTTTGTGTTTCACCAAACGAGAGGTTACATGGGCTAATGTTTGCAATCATAACAGTATTACAAGACCCGCCAAGAGAATCTTTTAGCAGTTGAGTGAGTTTTGAGTTCCTATAAGGCACATGTTTCTTTCCTTCAACAAGAGCATTAATGCAACTACTGAGAGCAAGCAATGATCGATTAATGTTGGCACCCTCAAGTGATCTAAGTGTTCGTTGATCAGTTGCATGGGCACGCTCTGATCCCGCCAAATCAATCAATGACAATTTTCCTACTCTGTTCAGAATATTGTTACATTCATCTTTCACTCTATATTCAACCATAACCTGATACAATTTTAAAGTTTTCAGTTAGCAAGATGATAGTTGATTGTTATAATATTCATGTCCACAACAAAAGTACACTTTACTTCTTTAGGTCAAACAAAACATTCGGATAAACATTGAGGCTGAGACTGAAATGATTGGAAACTTAAAAAAATGGTTTCCCATGTGCAGTTTTTCGCGATATCAACGTTAGTAACAAAATTTACTAGAAATATAAAGATTTTGTTACACTTTTCAAGTTGAAAACTAGTTTTGTTTGACCTCAAAAGTCAACGTTTCCACTTAGCAAGATTCAAACTTTTCAAATTACAGTTGAGACTGGATACAAAGAAACGAATTGTTGATTTAGCCAATGTTTTCTCATATGTTAATAAAATGTTATAACATTTACGTAATAACAAAGTACAGTTTGACTTCTATAGGTCAAACCAAACTTTCAAATTAAAGTTGACTAGAAACACAAATGGTATGAAACTTAGAGAATGATTTCCAGTGTCTAGTTTTTCACGATATCCATGTTAGTAACAATATTTCCAAGAAATTTAAAGAATTGTTACTCTTTTTAGTTGAAAATCAGTCTTGTTTGACTTCTAAAGTAAAAGTCAAAACTAGTGATATACCTGAAGAATGGCATGAGAGCGTAAAGATGTTTCACTGTTTCGAGTTGAAACGAACTGTTAATTTAGAAAATCTTTTTCTATTTGTATTTGATTGTTACAACGTCCATGTACATAAAAGAGTGCAGTTGGACTTGTTTTAGTCAAACCAACACTTTAAGAACATAGTTGGGACTCAAAAAGAAAATGGTTGAAAACTTAGAGAATGATTTCCCATGTGTACTTTTACATAAAAAACTCTAATTCTTTACAAAATTTCCTAGAAATTAAAAAAACTGTTACTCTTTTCACGTTGAAAATCAATCCTCTTTGATCTCAAAAGTAAAAGTCAAAACTAGTGATGTACCTGCAGAATGGCGTGAGAGCGCGAAGATGTTTCATTGGCTCGAGTTGGTTCTGTAGTCCGATTACGGTTTCCTTGCTGAAGCAACATCATGACCTATCACAAAACCCAAAAAAATCTGAAATCAAAATAAACAAGAAATTAAAATAAGCTTTCTTGTCTTGAGTTCAGAAAAATCACTTCGTCAGTCGTATATGCTCGATACTGAGTGAGTCCTGCTGCCACGATCCCCTGAAAATCAAAACACAATTTGCATAACTTTTACAAAAAGAAACACCAACACAAATGGCAAATGTGCAACAAAGATTCAAACTTTTAAAACAATATATAAACCTGCTTATCTTCTCTAAGAATCAAAGGACGCCCCGGAGAAAGCAAATCTCTTACGGTTTCATTATAAACCTCCAAATATGACAAATGAACCACATGATTCCCATCAATACTCCTTTTTCTTACTTTGTTAAACAAATCCTTTATGGCTAAAACCATTACACCCGGGCTCTCAACTGTTCCTAGCATTGTGAATGTTTTACCAGCACCTGTTGCACCATAGCAGAAAACCGAACCGTTTCTACCTTGTAAAACTGCTTCAACAAGCTCAGATGTTCTGTCAAACTCAAAGAAAAGGTCACATTAACACCCATTTTTGGTCAATATGATGATGAAATGGAACTTTTTTTAAATTTCTAGACACAACAAACTCTTGTTTCACAACTAAAAGTCACTAACAATTCTCAAAAATTTCTTATGTGATGCAAAATGTACAATTTTGAGATGTTTATAAGCACTTACGAAGTGGAATAAACTTCAAGTTGGGACGACGAATCTGGGAATGCTGCATCGAATGTGAAATGGCGACCGCGAAGTCTTTTAAGTCTTAGATAATCGTTTTCGCTCGCGAATTCAGTCAAGTAAACTTCTTTTTGATTCACAATCCTTACACATGACCTTGAACCACCTTCTTTTTCTTTCTTACTTAATGGTCTCAGCCTTACAAACACAAGGATCCTGCTACCTGCATTTCCTATTTTCGCTGTTGCACCATCTGTTTCCGCTACATTCTTAACAACCCCGTCTCCACCACCGACACCGACAGTGCCCATTGATAACTTTCTTGCAACTTTTGTAGGCACTACACCTCTTCCAGGTGGGCAGGTAAATCCAACAATCTTTTCACCATTCCCACCTCCAAAACCACCACCAACGCCACCGCCACCGCAACCGCCCACCACAGCTATATTCTCTTTGGCATCCTCTGTCACCGCAGGCGGTGGCTGTGGCAAGATATAAGTCTTAGTAACTGCAGAAACAGGCATTGTGTTTTCTCTCATTACCTGATTCTCAACAACACTTAATTTCTTCTTATTCACAGATTCATTTTTACAAGATCCACCACCACTCAAAAGATCAACACTCGGATGAGTCGAAAACCGACACTGATCCGGTACAGGAGACCGATTCCTAACCGAAACCGACGATTGTTTCTGCTGTTCATACAATTGAGTCAAAGCTTTCATCTTTTCCTTCAATCCATGATGTGGATTTCGTAACTGATGACGAGTCCCCACATTTTCTTGATCATCTTTCATCTGCGACCTCGTCGACACCGGCATTTTCCAAATTCAATCCAAATCAAACAAATTCACCCAATTTCACAACATACCCTTGTTGATTTACACAAAACCCAGCACCAAAAGCTAAAGAACAGATCAAATGCTGCAAGATTCAAAATCTTGAACCCTAATTGTTGTTTAACTCAAGAAAGGAAGAAGATCTAAATGGGTTTGTTCCAAATAGCTGAAAGAGGGATTAGGGTTAAAGAAAAGTAGGAGTGTGGGAAAGGGTTTACAGTTTTGAAATTTGTTTGAGAAATAGGTGTAACGGTCAAATAGTTGTGGCATATTCTTAAAGGACTAAAACGGTCAACTATCAATTGGGTTGGGTCTGTTTTGACTTTTAGCTTTTAAATAACATTCAATTTGGATCCAATATCATTAATAAGATTTGATTTTATAATTTTTTAAGCATTATGAAAGGAATAAGTAAGTATTTTCTTATTTATATATCCACATAACTCATTCAATGAATTCAAATGCTCAATGGGTGTGAAGCTGATGATGATATGTTATTTTTAGTGGGCAAAAGTTTCTTTAATGATTTGTTTTTATAAGTTATAGAATTAATTGAAGGTTTGCAATGGATGATTATTATTATTAATGAGTATTTTAGGTACCTAAGCTTTCTTTTTTCCTAAGGATTCATTCTAACTCATCATTGTTTATAATTATGTCGACATTGATTTTGTTAATCCACTGCTAATGTGTTGTGTTTTGAAAACCGATTCAAGCGTTCGTTTCGGTTTTAAAAACATTAGTACTAATATGTTAGTTATATTTAATAATTATTGAAAAAATATTGTTACGTAGGTATCACATAGATAGTGATCGGGAAAAATTCAGATTCAGTATTTTTTTGTTAAGGTTATTAACTATTGTAATATTTAAACATTAATGAAAACACATTTCTCAACTGACTCTGTAATGGTTACATGTCAGCCGTAGCAAGTGTTACATTAATGATGAGGTAAATAATGTGATTGTTATATACGCTAATTGGGATGGCAACGGAACGGTTATAGGTAATCGCATACTCGTACCCGTTTAGAAATGGGTGTCTCATACCCGCTTCTATACCCGTCGGGTATATGTCGGGTATCGGGCATACCCGCGGGTAATGGGTATACCCATTAATAACATAAAACTTACCCGTCGGGTATATAAATTACGTCACAATATCAAAATCAAATGAAACTTCAAATTAAACCGAAGCAATCAACTACACCGATCGACAGAGAATGAAGACCAACAACAATAGCAAACAAAGCAACAGCAACGCCTGCCAACAGGGGCTCCACAAGAACAATCAAGTAACCATAGACCCCATAATAAGCTGCGAATCAAAGAAATATACAGGAATCGTTAACCCCAAACAACAACAACCAGCAATCGAACACAAAGGGGCAGAGAAAGAACCAGAAGCAATTGTTGAGAAGCAATAAAAAAACGCATATAATAAAGGAGGAAAACACGTGAGGAGCACATGTTTTGGAACCGACCTTTGCTATTAGAATTGTATATAATATCATAATTCATAAATAAATTAGAATTATAAAACGAGATATATAATATATATTTTAGTTAACAATATATTTAACTTAACATAATAAAAAAACAATTAAGCAAACATAATATATAAATAAAAAATATTAAATTATTTTCGGATATGTTAACGGGTATGACTAATCGGGTAATCGGGTCGGGTAAACGAGTATATCAGGCAATCTCATACCTGTGAATTTTTATTTTTTTTAATCCCATACCCGTTTACCCGTCCCAAATATCTTGGGTTTCAAGTTTTTTCATCAGGTTTGGGTTTAATTGCCATCCCTATATGTTAAAAAGGAAACAGTGAAGGTGTGATGTACATTTACTACCCTCATAACCTATCTATTAGAATTAACTAGATTAAACCATGTGGGTTACACGAGTCTAAATATAAAAAAAACACAATTCTAAACCTTTAAGAAAAAAGTAACATTTGAAATAAACTACACATTAGATGAAAGATATTTGAAAAAAAAACACAAATTGCATTCAAACTTAACCTAAAACAAATAGATTTAAACTAAAAATATACACGTAATACTAAATTGGATATCGACAATTTTAAGCTGGGTGCCTTATAAATCCTATAAAATAATTTATAAAAATATTAAGAAAAACATACATACAAATAATACATATGATAAATATCCGACAAAATTCACGACAAAATTCACTTAAAGTTAGAAAACTAGAGGATTTGTAAAAAGACAATTAAATGGTATGTTTGGGTTTTTGGTGTTTACAATTGAATAACTTAGAAAGTTTAATACAATTCCCGGATTATCTCTGCTCATTATAAAAACTAATATATAGTATTAATTCTTAATGTGAAAAACGTTTTGATCACCATAGGATAAAAATTAAAAAGTATGGTCGTGGTTAGCATGAAGTTGGCTTAAGATGAATGATCTGACAACTAGTTGGAAGACTATCAGGTTCTCGCAAACGTTAATGTTTCCTCAATTTGCCCCGCTCATTATAAAACTAGTTAATATTGATTCTTGATGTGGAAAACGTTTTAATGAATCCTCCATTTGTCAGATTTTGGGATAAGAAGTTTGATTGTGGTTAGCCTGAGGTTGGTTTAAGGTGAAGGATCTGACAACTAGTTAGAAAGCTATTAGGCACCCGCAAACGTTAAAATATCCTCAAGTTGTCTACAAAGTTTTGGCCCGTAAGCATGGCCTTCTCTTGATTAATAACATGTCCGCAAAGATCTTCGAACCATACGATTCTTTTTTAAGCCGGAAACAATCCACAACCATCACCGAACAATTATGTGTCTCGCATATTTTCACTTTTTTTGTAATATTTTGAAGTACTCTTTTAGAAAATACTTTCATTAATTCTTGGTTTGTCTATCTTTTGTTAATAATATCACTAATTTGGACATAATTAGTTATGGTCCCATGGAGGAATCCACTTTGTTAGTTCAACTTAGCAACATTATTAGATGCAAAATATTCGGTTTTGTCAGAAAACCTTGTTGGATTACCCAACCCCATAACATATATCTCATGGATCTGACGAGTTTACCATAAACCTCTCAATGATCCAAAAATAAGACTAGAAATCTTTTTCTATATTTGAATCGAGACCCAAAACTTGTCACGTGAGCTTAAATACCAGAAGCTCTCACATCGTTTCTGCTAAAATACCAGAAACCAATAATCTAACTCTTATGTTAAGTTAGGTTTTCTCATCACAAGAGATGCAAAAAATCTGAGAATAAAAAACATAGAAGTTAACATATAATAAGTAATAAGGCTCAATAAATCCAAAAAGAAGAAGATACTAGTAGGTTACAACCGATAACACTTAACTCAAGAATGCATCAATCATATAGGATGCTCCAAACTCTAGTTGAATAGCGAACAAAGCGATCTTCATCACAAAGAAGTGTTTAGTAGATTAACTAGGTTAGTGGTGTAATTTATATAAGATAAAACGATTGTGAATTAAGGTTTCACACCCATTGAGAGCAGAGAAATTCAGAACAAAGCCTAGAATTAAGGGCTCTCAAGGCACATCCAAATGAAGGGGTAGGAGTTGCTATTTAGATGCAAGATTTGGGGTTGCGCACGACCGTACATAGGTACAAGCATGATCATGCTTGTTGTTTTTCTCCCACAACATGGACGAATCTTTCTAGAAGTGCTGGTTGGAATCTCTTGAGCACGCCCATGCTCAGGTACAAGCATGGTGATACTTGTCCTGACACTTCTTTTTCTCCCTTCTAGAAGGTTCTAGAACATATTTGACTGGTCTTATAGTCCTCCTTGCAACAAGGCACGATCATGTCTTTTATTTTCTTCATTTTTCCTCATTTTTTATCCATTGTTGCTTCTTTTTTCTCCCAAGGCTATATATATGGAATTTACCAAAAAGGAACGTTTTACATATTAACATCAACATTATGTTCCTTAATTGATAGAAAATAAAAGTGAGATTACATACGATGAATATGATCATAACAAAACAATAAATTTCCACCCTTTCCCCTTTACAAGGTGACAGTTTAGCATTAGTAGAAATCTTAGCGTAATGAAAGATAACAAAGAAGTGTCCATTTGACCTAGAAAAAAAAAGTAACCAACACGGTTGCAAAAGCTCGAGTTTTATGATTGGTGATGAAGTATAAGTAGGAAATTAATTCAGGCAATTAAATTGCAACTAGTTTAATTTCAATGTCGATGAATAATTTTATGGGTCAGGAGGTAAAAATTGACCCACTTGAGGTGGACTACAACAACAACAAAAAAAATGGGCCAACAGATTCTTTAAACTGTGCTAGGCTGAAAAGAACCAACCAAAACAAATGTCATTTATGGGCTGTGTCACCGACTACGTCCCGATAAAAGACTGGGTTGTTGGGTCGGGTTCAAACTGGTTTAAGTCAACCTAGTTTTAGTACCGGGTTTGGATCGGCTTACCGGATTTATTGATAAAATTCACTAATTAGACGGTCGTTTATGCCATGACATGTCATAAATGCGTGTCAGAAACATATAAGAAAAATGTGTGCCGCCTTCTTCCTTTATAACAGGGTCATTCTAAACGCACTCCGGTGTGTCATTTATCAAGGTTCGTCTTAATGTTTTAAGGGACCCGGTCAAACAATAAAAATAAGGCTCTTTCTACAAAAAACAATATAAACATTTATTTTCTAGATTCAGATAGAAAATAACAGACTAAATTTTTTAGTTTATTTTAATTTTTATTTGTTCATCGAAATATATATGTTCATATTCATCAAGATTTCATCCAAAGTTATAATATGTATAATTGTAAGTATGACTATAGATTTAGAAATAAATCTTTATATTTAATCACGTAGTATTTAAAATTTTTGTAATACGGTATTAAAGTGGGTTATGAATTTAAGCGTTTTAGACATGGGAGTGTAAAGTAATTATCCCTTTTTATGACACATGCTTCGTTACAGGTAGGCCCGGCAAAGTTGACCCATATTAGTGGTTTTGGGTCACTTTGGGTTAAATTTTGTTTTATGTTGGGTTAGTTTGGGCCCTTAAAAACACATTAATGGGTTAAAATTCGACCCAGTGGGCTGAATAAAAAAATTCGCGGGTCATAGTGGGTTGCTTAAAATAACCTACGGGTCAGAATGGGTCAAACCTAAAAATTCATCCCCTTAGCCGACTCAGGCAATTTGAACGGGTTTAGGGTTCTTCGATTCATCTATTCGTCTCTGGTGAACCCTTTCTCATATCCGGCGAACAAAGTTCTTCACTAAGTGATTTAAACGGGGTTAGGGTTTCAATCTTGTAAAGATGTTGTTAACTGCCGGAAGTTCACTCCGTTGTTACAGAAAGCTAGGGTTTAACTGAAACGCATGCGTCCAATTTTGTTCGATTTCACAGGTTCGTAATTTGGTTTGTTAACTCTGTTGTCAATTAGGGGTGTAGTGTTAGGGTTAGGTTTTTAATTGAATCTGTTTTAGTTTTCGTCCTTGAACCCAAATGTAGTGATGATGTTTGATTGAATGGGTGACAATGAGATGACGTTGCTCAAATGTTAGGGTTTGTTTTGAAAGCAGCAATTGTGATTGATGATGAATTTTTGTTTATTTTATTTTGTTTTGTGTTGATGTTGTTTGAGTGTGTTTGGTACGCACTTTGATGTTCGTTTTGTCAAAATTGTTTCTGTTTTAGACAAATGGTTAATGTCTCAAATGGTATGTCGGATTATCCTGACCCGTTCTGACCCGACCCGTTTTGACCCGGACCCATCCTGACCCGACCCGTTTTGACCCGTTTTTATAACCACTCATCTCGACCCGGACCCGTTCTGACCCGGACCCATTCTGACTCGGACAGTTGACCCGACCCGACCCGCCCGTTTTGCCAGGTCTAGTTACAGGTTAAATAGTGCGATGACGTTATGATAAATTTATACAGAATTGATTATATATAATTTATTACAAATTCGCTTACAAGTGATTATTACAAAGGTTCCAAAGTTAACTAACTCACGCAACCATGATCATATTCTTTAGCCACAAGTCGAAGATCATTCTTCTTACGTGCAACCACCCCGGTTGTCGCCAAATTATCAATCTCACTCGTCCCCTCCGGCAGTTCCCAGTCAAACGAGTACAAAAGGTTCGAAAGAGTCACCTCAACCGTCACCTCACCTAACGATATCCCTGGACACCCTCTTCGACCAGACCCAAATGGGATCAACTCAAAATCCGTCCCTTTGTAGTCAATACTACTACCCATAAACCTCTCAGGCTCAAACACTTGAGGTTTGTCCCAACATTTAGGATCGCGGCCTACTGCCAATACGTTCACGTACACTAGACTCTTCTTTGGTATTTCATATCCGTTTAGAACACATCTATCACGCGATTCGCGTGCCACTAATAGAGGTGCAATTGGGTTCAATCTAAATGTCTCTTTGATTACTGCTTTTAGATAGTTAAGCTTGCAAAGATCGTCTTCGTGCACTCTTCCTTTTTCGCCGATCACCTTTCGCACTTCTTGTTGAACTTTGTTTAAACATTTAGGGTTTTTCATCAGCAAAGTCATCACCCACACCACTGTTGTTGCAGTTGTTTCTGTTCCTCCCACTAAGATATTCTTCAATGATCCAACACAATATGAAATTTTAATTAGAAAATTCTTAAAATGTCCATTATACCATATTTTGTCTTATAATATTCTCTCTGACTTTTATTTATTAAAATGTCCATTCTTTAAAAGGCATTGATGTCTTTATGATAAAGTTAGACGTCTTTAAAAACCAATCACACATGAGACGACATGTGTCCATTATTAAGTTACTTGACTTTTTTTACAAACAAAAGTCACCAGCCATCCGACTATACTACATAAAAAAGTCGACAATAGTCCAACTGGACTACACAAAAAGTCGTTAGTCATCCGACTGCGTACAAATAAAGTCGTCCGACTTCAAACAAAAGTCATCAGTTGCCCGACTAGACTACACACAAAAGTTATCAGTCGTTCGACTACAAACAAAAGTCATGACTCGTCGACTAGGCTTAACTACACACAAAAGTCGTCAGTTATCCGACTTTTGAATGCTACTGGAGGTACAAAAGTCATACAATTTTTATTTGTAGTCGAACGATTTTTAATAGGTGAACCTTTTATGAACAAAAAGTTAAAGATATTTCAAGAAAAAAATGATAAAATGGACATTTAAGAATTTTTTAAATTTTAATTTGGGTAAGAAAGAATTGTCTAGAAACAAGACAAAATACTTTTGTATGGATGTCACTCTTTCTTTTTGTTGTTGTTTTTAGCTTCTTGCTAGTTTTTTTTAATGCAAATTCACTGTTAAGAAAAAAACTATTTTAGACACACTGATTCGTCGTCATGCATGACACTCTAACTCTAAAAACTAGCATGATGGAAAATGTCCATTTTGCTAATTTTGTCGTTGAAAAAAGTTGTGTAACTCAAGATTTAAAATAAAAGTGAACCATCAACGTACCATGAGTACAGCTTTGATGTGATCATGTGTGAGTTCAACCGAACAATCTGAATTTTGCTTCAATTTAAGCAAGATATCAACCATATCTTCGTGCATATCCTTCCCTTTGGTTCCATTTACATGTTCATTGATAAGTTGTTGATACAACTCATCCATGTCTTTGAAGTTTTTCTCAAGTTTAGCAATGTTTCCATTAAGTTTATCAAGCCACCCCATCAAAGGAAATTTATCTCTATAAAAAATGTTACCAAACATACACTGACATTGCAACAAAAGCTCATTTAACCTTGTCACTTTTTTCTCTTCATCATCATACTCACAAGATCTTTTTCCAAAAGCCACCCTACAAATAATATTCCTCGTCATAATCATCACTATTTCACTCAAATTCACCACACGTTTGTTTACAACCCGTGTTTTTATCACATCGACCATCGTGAACACCTCTTGTTCGCGAACTGGTCGAAAAGCATTCACCTGTTTCACTGAAAACAGGTGAAGTGTACACGTCTTTCTCATCTCCCTCCAATATTCATTGTAGGGAGAAAACGCTATGTCTTTGTTGTCATACGACAACTTCTTCTGGCCCGTTAACACGGGCCGGTTACAAAACACCAAGTCTTTAGTTTTCAAAACTTCTTTCGCCATTTCAGCTGATGAAACCACCAGAGTTTGCACACGACCAAAACGTAACGACATTAACGGCCCGTAACGTTTCGAGAGACGCCATAGGTGGTCTGGAAGGTTAAAAGTGTCAAGCTGATGAAAGTTTCCGATGACCGGAAGCCCCGGAGGCCCCGGCGGTAGAGGGAGGATAGTTTTTGACATGAAAGTTGTGAATAATTTGTTGAGGATGAAGAAGATATTAAACACAAAGATAGCTAAGATTAACATGATGAACAATGAACCGATGGAAACAATGTATTGTGTTCGAATTGAAAAACGTACGTAAGGGGTTGTTTAATTTATATGATCGTTGAACATGTCATGCATGGCCACGTGTAAACTGAAGGAAGTGATGATCATGGTACGTACGTGGTGAAGTTGAGACCTAATTAAGGAACTAATAATGTTTGAAGCTACGTCGTACGATGTGCGATTGATATGATCATTGAGTACACATTTCGAGATTGTATCTTGTTTTTTTGGGAACTAGCTTCTTGTATGTATTAGATCAATTAAGTTCTTGAAAGGTCAAGAGACATAAAATTAAGATTAATGTATAATGTATAAACCACAAGATAGAGGCACCACGTCTTACGACCAGCAAAATAGAAAAAAAAAGTACTAAAATGGTGTGTAGTGGCGTTGTAGAAAAAAAAGGAATTGCTCAAAACGTGTTGAACACCATTACACCGGGACGTACGTGTTATGTGTGGCAAAAACAAAAGTATTGGTGTTGGGTTGAAAACGCTCGAGCTCACACTCAATCCCAAATAATTCACTTTATATCCAATATAAACCTTTAAACTAAAATAACACACAAATTAAATTCATATTACCCTACTTTAATTCTTTCCCAAACCATTTTTAAATATAGAAATCTACTCTTCGTCACCATCATCATCAAGCAAGTGAAATGGAAATTGATGAAACGATTACAAGTACGATTATACTAGCGGTTTAGTTTATGCAAGATGTTAAGCTAACCCATCACGAGTTATTCAGCAAAGAGTATCCATCGAGAGAGATCGGGAAGCAGCAAACGACTGGTTAACAAAATGTTATTTTGTTGCAGACCCATGATATGATGAAAGTGTTTTTAGACGTCTGTTTTGGATGAGTTCAATGTTAGTATTATGTGTAACTCAAGACTTGGAACGAGAGAAAATTTATTTTTTACAAAGAAGCGACACAATATGAATGCTACGATTTATGGTCATACAAAAGTGTACTTCGGCGTTATATGTCCTTGGATATGGCAACATGACCGACATAAACGATGAGTATCTAAAAATGAGGGAAAAACAACAAGAGATAGTTTAGAACATTATTGTAAAGGGGTTATTGAGCTTTATGGGAAACTTTATTTTATAAAGTCGAAATGGTTTGATCTGTAAAAAATATACAACGTACACAAAGAAGTTTGTTGTTTAGTCTGCATGCATGTTTGGTGGCATAGATTGCATGCGTTGACAATATACTAATTGTCCAACCGCTTGACGTGGTCAACACACACTAGGTGACATAAAAGGATCGTTGCTACTTCTTTAATCAGCTACTTCATATAACCTTTGGATTTGGAATGCTTATTTCGGTACTACCAAATCAAACAAGGACATCAATGTCTTTCAAGCACCGTCTATAATAGAGGATCGCATAGCTGGTAACGCATCTAAAGCCTCATTTTTTTGTTAATGAACTTACTTCTCTCATGGGTATTGTTTGTCATATTGTATATATCTGGAGTACCCCATGACCATATAGAAGTTTAGAGATCCAATTGACGAAAAAGTGTTTATACTTTAAATCAAGAATCACTAAGAGAGGATATCGAACAACTATTTGAGTTCTCAAGAAAAGTTGGCGTTTATTGAACTACCCATGTCAACTATGGTCAAAGAAAAAATGAGAAACGTTATGTATGATTGTCTCATCTTACATAGTATGATTTTGGAATACGAAGGAAAAGCCTGTTGGGGCTCGAAATTTAGCTAACAAGGATGCAGTATCCTCATTACGCTGAAACCAGTATCCTTGGCGTTTGAAGGATTAAGGATCCTTAATGCTTATAATTGTCAAATAACTAACTATTGTCTTACGTGTGTCTTAGATATTTCCAATGCAGGTAACGTTATCAAGACTCAATCAACCGCTGACTTCGCTCAAAACAGTTGTGGTATAATTTAGGAACATGGTCAATCTCTTCAACGGCTTTTTAGCTAGTTTTTAGGAGCTTAATTCGAGTTCTTTTGAATTATAAATAATGAGGTTATGGCTGATGACACACACGCACTGAATTCTCTCCGATTTCTCTACTTTTTTTCTACATTCTGCACTCTACACATATTTTGTAATCACAGCCATAATTCTCGAGTTGTACTTCTTATTATCCTTAATATAATTGGTAATAGACGATTGTCATCACCCGAGGTTTTTATGCCGGCGATCCTTCAAAAGATCAATGGCTTTTCCTCGTATAAATCATCGTGTTCATCTTACTTTTCTGCTTAATTTTTATTAAAACACACTACCTTACTACACTGATTTTGTTTTGCAATTTTTGACCAAAACAAAGCCTATTTTCAAGATTATCGGGACATATGGAAGAAGAATGTGCAGGAATAAATATGGAAGAAAGAACATAAAATGTTGTGTTAATGTGTAACAAAGAAACACATAATTCTCTAAAGCGAATTTGGTCGAGTATTGTTAGATGAATCGTAGGATAGAACGTGATGACTAGTTTTTTTGTCAGCTTCGTTCGTTTATCTTGTTATGGTTTACTTCTATTTATAAATAAATGATTAATTATTTAAATGGCTGAATTATGATGATAGGGGCATTACAACAACATTAACATTACATTATTTTTTGGTATAATACTCATTACCCCGTTAGCAGTCGCATTATATAAAATGCCTCATGGGAGTATAATTAAAGGGTAAACTTAACGATGTAAATTCTTAATGACAGATCTTAAATGTAACTAGATGCATGTTATATCCACGTGTTTGCCGTAGCTTGGTTTAACATGGTGAATATATTTTTTTCCAATAAAATGACATCAACGTAAATGAAAAGTATAGCAAAATTGCTCCCACTCGTTTTGAGGTAGACACATTGATCCACGAATAAAAGAGGAAGGTTTTAACGATAGGCCTTCAAATGTTTTTTCGCTTAGGCCTCAAAAAACTTTAAGCCGACCCTGTCACCTGTCTAGATATAGTTAAGATTTTCATTCAAACATGACATAAAATTTTGACTGGAAGATAGTTGATAACACCTTGAAGTTTAGATTTTAGTAACATTTTGGTTGGAAGATAGTTGATAAGACCTTGAAGTTTAGATTTTTAGTTCGGTTCATTATTATCTTTTAATTGAAAATACAGAGAAAGTGAACAGTAAATATGGGGCATTTTGGGTTTTTTCAATTGTGGACATGTGGGTTTCACATGCGTGATAGCCGTAAACATGTGTCCATTGAGTTTCTATTTTGCCTTTTATCAAATCTAATAAAGAAAAAAATTACACCTGCAATTTTTATAAAGATGGAATAGAGAAATAGGGATGATGTGATTTATGTCTCTATTTGTTACAACTTCGTCTCCCTTTCTCTGTTACTCAAACACCGCCTAATTTTGGTCGAGTTCCGGCATAGGCCGTTGTCGTTTTTGTTGGTGGTTGTTGCCCATGATGGTTGCCGGTCTTTTGATCCTTGTGGCCTATGGTTTGCGGTTGTTGTTGCCGTTTTGGTTTCTGGTCTTTGAATCTATGTAGCCTACGTCTACGACAGTGTGCGATTCGTTCTTGCATTTTGTCATTTACGGTGTTAGTGAAGGGATATTATTGATGATTATGTTCAAATAAAATGATCCCAATATATACTAAACATACCATAATCAACTCCTCTATTCTAGGCAAAAGGTAATACTAAACAATATGATTATTCTTATCAACTCCTAATATAACTCAAGAATATCTCCTCAATATTCCCCCTCAGTTTGAGCGGGTGCACGACAATACGTTCAAACTGGAGTGAAAAGACTGGAACAAATGACGTGACAACCCTTTGATGAAGATATCAGCATATTGCAGAGATGAGGGCACATGAAGTACACGTACATGTCAAATATTAACTTTCTCACGAACAAAGTGAATATCCATTTCAATATGCTTCGTACGTTGATGTTGAACTGGGTTACCAGACAGATACACGCGGCAGAAACATTATCACAATAAACAATTGTAGCTCGGGTCACCGGAACACGCAGATCAAGTAGTAAATTACGGATCCATGTGGCTTTGGCCACCACATTTGCCACCCCTCTATATTCTGTCTCGGCACTAGATCGAGAAAGAGTCGGTTGTCGTTTGGACGACCATAAGATAAGATTATCACCCAAAAAATACAATATCCAGAGGTAGAGCGTCTCAAGTCAGGACAACCACCCCAATCAACATCAGAATAAGGAGTCAAAAATAAAGATGTAGATTTGGAGATGCGTAAGCCAAGATCAATTGTTCCTTGAATGTAGCAAAGGACCCGCTTCATGAAGCTATAATGTGTATCCCTAAACGCATGCATGAAGAGACATAACTGTTGCACTGAATATGTGATATCCGGTCTAGTATACTTGAAGTAACATATTCTACGGGCTAAGTAACGATTTTTGTCAATAACTTTTTAATTATAGATGTGGATACTCGGAATGCAAAAACTGAAATTAAACAAGGGCCGCAATATATGCTGTTGTCACTAAAAACTTCTGTGAAAGGTATCTGCCATTTCAATTACATGGTATGAAGAATTAATAAAAAAAACAAAGTAATTAACTACAATATTAAGTGCCAAAAGTTTAAGGTAAAGATGATGAAATAAAACAAAAATAATATTTTTTTTGAAAAAAAAGTGGAATAGCAAAAGATAACAATGCATAAAGATCCAAGAAATACGCATAGAACCACGCTTGCAACTCTGACCATTATTCCCATGTCAATATGTCATTTAAGCCTATTTTAAAAGAAAAAAAACAATTTTCTATTCTTAGTTATGTCATTATATTAATAAGATTCTACTTTGCCAATTTTTTATATTTTCTATGCCTTTTTCCAACTTTTAACACATTATATGTTCTATCGGTCGACTTCACCGTCTTCATTTGTCCGCATAGTAATTTCAGATATGGGATTGTGGAGAGGTAAACATTATTTTTTTTCTTTAGTTAAGGGTCTTGGGTTTTAACACGTCACGTATTAAAAAACTGAGATATATACAAAGATAGAGATCAAAATGATAACTAACTCATGTTAAAGTCTTAATATGTTAAAGTAGAGTAGATGAGTCAAAATTATAAGTTAGCTACATTACCAGAAGTCAAAATGAGAAAAGTAAAAGTTAGGGGTAAACGTTCTATATATATTAAAGTTAAATAGAGGCTAAACTTGTAAAAAATTAAACTTGAAGGACTGACTTGAAAGGTCTAACTAACCTTACAAATTAGTATTATATACATTTTTCTTACGAAAAACTTTCAATAGACGGGCCCACCTCAAACAAAATTAGTTATGGTATAGAAAACGATTTAAAAAAACATTAAGTATTATTTTCGTCTTAAACCTTAAATAGCCTTAGGTCATCAACCTCAAAACAATTATAACCATCATCCTTCCAATCCTGTCTTCATCTAAATGATGGCAAACTGAAAATTAGTGTGTGGAAATTAGGGGTGTAAATGAGCTGAGCCCGAGCTCGTCTAGGCTCGAGCTCGGCTCGTTTAAGTTTAACCATGCTTGAGCTCGAGCTCGGCTCGATTCAAGTTTTAATTTCAATGCTCGAGCTCGTCACAAACTTCTCAAGCTCGAGCTCGGCTCGTTTGATGATTTATAATTTTAATTATAATTATTTATATTTAATTTTATATATATTTTTATATTTTTTATATTGTTTATGTTTAATTTTATATAAACTTTTAATTATATGTATTTTATACATAACAAAATACATATTATATATTTTTAATCATAATTTATATATATTTAACTAATAATAATATATATTTATAAAATAAATAAAAAATATATAAAAGAAAAGCTCGATAAGGCTCGCGAGCCGGCTCAAGCTCGATGTGTAAAGCTCGAGCTCGGGCTCGATAGCTTAATGAGCTTTTTTCTTAGGCTCGAGCTCGAGCTCGAAAAAAATCGGCTCGTTCGAGCTTTTTATTGATCTGATCTCGAGTAGCTTGCAAGTAGCTCGGCTCGTTTACACCCTTAGTGAAAAAGAATGGATGTGTTTCTTTCATGTTTTTTGATGTCACCATTAAAAGGTTAATTAGAAAGTTTTTTGGACTTCTTATGTCACATGTGAAAACATGTCTTAACTTTAGTAAAAGAAATACTTTTTAATTAAAAGAATACAAAAATATTGGAAAACTATTTTAAAACCACATGTGAAAAGTGTAATTCTAATGAAACTTACAAATTTTAATATTCTAAAGATTGCTTAGGTTTAAGATTTATTCCCTCTCATTCATGGTTCATTTCAATACCTCATACCAATCTAACTTGATATATTAAGGGTCATCCTATTCACACACCTCATATCATATTTACACACCTCATGCTTTTATTTCTCACACCCTCAGGCGCCGCACATAAACCCCGGCGTCGCGCCTGGGTTACTTCTTATCCCAGACACATCCTCGAACGTAGTCAATCACGCTTCAACACCCTTATGCGTCGCGCATGGCCCTCGGTGTGGCGCCTGGGTCATATATGCGGCCAACAACATCATCGGCGCCTAGGTCATATATGCGGCGCATATGTCCAGGTTTGACCGAATTCCACCTCGTTTACGACATTCCTCGGTTGACGTTGACAGAAAAGTGACTCAGGCGCCACATCAAGGTCTATCCGTGACGCCTGGCTTTAAAACATGTGTGTGGATAGAATTTTAGGGTGTGTGAATAGACAAGGCCAATATTAAATGTCTGTCACACAACACTCATTTTAGATCCCTCTATCAAGCTCACGAGTTGACCCACACACCACCACTTCTGGTGAACTAAGTCAGCGAACTATGATTCTAAAAGGGTCGTGTACGTAGGTATAACCTGACTCGACCCGAACTCAAATGTGTTAGACATAAGAACTTGAACACAACATGAATTGACTTGGGTTGGCACGAACACGGCCCTTTTAGCCTGATTTTTTCACATGTTTATTCTTTAAAAATACCATTTTCCAACAAAAATAAAAAACAATTTATAAATCTTATGTTAATTCTATCCCTATCAATGTCACATTCATGAAGAAAAGTTTCCAACAAGGTTACTTTAGTAGTTTTGTATTCAAGAGATTCATATTCATACTTGATATAGTAAAGGACGACTATATGTGTGTTGTATACGGGAAGTACGTGAAATACAACTATGAGAAAATCTCAATGTGTGAGGGCAACCATCTAGAGAAGGCATTTAAGGAAGATGTATATATAACTCTATGAGTTACACTGCTAATGAGAATCAACGAAAACATGAAAGTGTTGATCAAGATGCATGCTTGTTTAATGATCAAACCAAAGCCAACAATGTCATGAAGATAACACACTATAATTGTAAATGCAAAACAATGGGTTTTGTCGGTGCATGGATAAAATAACACACTATAATTGTAAATGCAATGTCAAAATGAGTGAGAATGGCATATTTAAAGGCACTAACAATCGTATATAATTTAGTAATTTACCGAATTGAGAAAGCAACACTATCGGTGAGAGATAGTTTGCTAGTGGGAAACTGGTAGGAGTGTTCATTCGAATCGAATACTAATAAGGCAAGTTAGGCGAATCGAATTAGTCGAATTGGGACCTTAAAAAACTGTATTCATATTTAATCCACATTCGACTAAAAATCTATGTATTCGATTCGATTAAGTTATTCGAATTTGAATAGATTCCAAAGTATTCGATTTAAAAAATAAATAAATAAATAAATAAATAAATAAACACATCAAACAACAATTCAAATGTAGCACCAACATAACATAAGTTTAAAACATTACCCAAACAATATGCAAAATATTAGCATATCAACAAGTCTAAAATATATTTAAAAAAAGACTTTAAAAAAGTCTAAAACTGCATAATTAAGCATAAAAAAGACTTTAAACAAGTTCAAAACTTGTATAACCAACAATTAAGCACTTATCACAATACCAAATCATGTCCATATGTAGAAATAACAATTAAAATTGGGTAATGAGTTGGCTTTAGGCATTTTTCGCTTTACTTCAAGCTCATTAAGTCATATCATATATAATTAATTAATTAGAAATATTATAATATATATAAAAATATATATTAAAAAATATATATTTCTTATTCGAATTGGCGAATCGAACGCGAATACTGAAAATAATATTCGTATTCGATCCACATTCGACAAAATTATTCCAATCGAATGTGAATTAAATTCGAATGACCGAAAGTCAATTTCGAATGACGTTAATCAAATTTCGAATAACTCAAATCGTATTCGAATAATAAACACCCCTAAGTACTGGTAGTTATAGTTGATGATACATCAATGTCAAAATCATAACACGTGTAAAAAGTCATAAACACGAAGATATCGTCACTAAACAATACAGGTCAAAATCATAGTTTATCGTAAAAGAAAACTAAAATAATTTATTATATCAAACATTTATTATAACCATTTATGGCATTGATGGATCATCCAAAAAAAACAACTAAAACGAAACCTCATTATATTCTTAGCCACATAACAAATTTGACAATCGGCATTGCCGGAAACTGTAACAACTCCGACGACCTTCATGATCGTGACAGTTGATTAAAATCTTAAATGCAATTCAACAATCATCAATGGAAATTGAAGCTAGGAAGATAGTAATAATCGTAGAAGATGTTGATGTAGCACGAACAGCTATGCTATGGGCGCTTCACAACGTTCTCCGTTACGGCGATTTAGTAACTCTTCTTCACGTTTTTCCGGCGATTAAAACCACCGGAAGCAAATCGCGTAACAGAAAAAAGCTCCGATTGCTCCGATTGAACGGTTTTCAGTTAGCGCTTTCGTTCAAGGACATATGTGTTCATAGTTTCCCTAACGTAAGTAAACAGTTAATTAACATCTTCTTCGTTGATTGTTTACATTTCAATTACGCGATTGAGTATATGAAATCGTTAACAGACGAAGATAGAGATCGTTGTTACGGAAGGTGATGAAGACGGTGGAAGGATCACGGATTTAGTTCGACAGATCGGGGCTTCAACTCTCGTTGTTGGTTTACATGATCAGAGCTTTTTGTACAGGTAAATTTGTTCAATAATTTTCACGTTTTGTTCAGTTTTTGGATCATAAATCGATGTAAATCAAAAGTAGTTGTTGTTTAGTCAACGCCATTAATATGTGCTTCATGATCTTCATCACCGACTACATAAAAATGACAGATCATTTAGTTAACTGACATCTGTTGATGCGGTCACAAGTTTTAATCTTATTAGCGGATTGGTGTGGTCACACTTTAAATTTTTGCTGCCATTAACAGAAGTTGTGCATATGGTGTGATTATAAATCTTAATCTTATTAGCGATTAAATTTTGCTAACATTAACATAGGTTGTCATCAAACTCTTCTGATATATACAACTTAAGAAATATTACGAGTAATATATTTAGTTATGAAGACACATGTTGGTTAGTTTAAATCATTTAAAAAAAGTTTGAAATTAAACTAATGGATGGGTGGTAAATAAGGACAAATTGTGATTTCTTTAAGCAAAATTTGTATAAAGTGAAGTAAGATTGATTGAGTACAATTACTAATCATGTGATTGTTACACATGGATGATTGAGTTATGGAACTTAAGATGTATGGATGATTGTTGAATCATTTATAAGATATTTTAATGTTTGGTTAATTATGAAATAATCATGGAAATGCGTGTGGGAAAAAACAAACAAGAAGAAAAGGTTATGGGTAGAGGCAGAGTGGTGGTAGACAGTACACATGTGGAGTGTAAACATTCAATGGGTGAAAGGATCTTTTGTCCACTTATTTCATTTAATAATACAAGTTATCATTGTCACTGCACATTTGGTTTTACCATTTTTGAATATTATCTCATCTTTTTGTTATCATTCCATTTACACTTTGACAGCATATTTTGACAATATGCCATAGGTAGGAGAGTATAGTTTTGTTAAATCTAGTTTAATTTGTTGCATTTTTTTTTTAATTTGACAATCTTTAGTAAGTTTAATTACATTGCGAGTGAATGAGTATGGAATTGATTTCAGGTAACCATGCACGCAGGACTTGTTCCAAAAACGTGAAAACTAAAAAGCTTTATAAGAAATCTTATATACCTTATATCATACCAAAATACTTGTCCTAATATTTTGAGTTTTAGGTTTTTTTGGCAATGTATGGATGTCTTTGTTTGTTTGTTTGTTTGTTTCATTCATTGAGAACATGAACTTTGTACGAATGGATACCAAATTTTTAGCCATATTAAATGGTCCCATTTGATTACATCATAGTTTGGTGATGTAGACCCCAAACTGAAACTGATAAACCAGTACACTTTTTAGTTGTTTTCTATATTTTTGTGTCAAAGATCTTGTGCTAACTTAATTACTTTTGTTTGTTATAAAATAAAATAGGTTAGCAATGGGCAACAAGAACATTGCTAACAACTTCAATTGCAAAGTTCTTGCCATTAAGCAACCTAATACACCATTAACAAGTAGACCCACATTGTCAGATAGCAGCTCAACTAGCTTGGACTTTTCTCAGATTGATATTTCAACATTGAGGTACGTCAATGCTTACTTGCCAAATTTCTTGTTTTAATATGTATAATATTGATCAATTGGTTTTATATATAGTTTTGTTTTTTGAATAGTTGATGGATTGTTAAAGACCATATATATTATAATGATCACTTGTGTTGAAAATATTTAGGATAGAAAGGGCTTTTGATAACTTTTTTGAGGTGTCAAAATAAGTAGGCCGGACTAATTGTGTTACTAAACAAAACTATGAAATAAGAAATACAGTTGGTGCTAGTTAGACCTATTCAACATGTTTAGTTTCTAGGTAAGTTAATAAAGTTTTTTACTTTGATATGATTGTTGCAGCATACCTGAAGTTCCTCCACCCAAAATCCCATATCAAGTATGTCCAGATCCATCAGCAATAATATGGAGATCAAGAAGAAGAAGAAAACATTGAAGACTGAACAAGAAAAATAATACCGCAAGTAGTTAGCATGGTTTGACATAAAGTGATATAGTTCGAATCGGTTCAATGAGTATATCCGTTTTGAAAATTCAAACAAACACCATATTGAAACTGGTAATTAACACATTTACTCCTCATGATCACAAAGTTATATATATGCTGTTTATCAGCTCTCAGTTATTTTCCCCTTTGCAGTTTTCAGGTGCAATGTTTTGGTGTTTTTATAGGATGTGAAAATTTTGACATGAACCCTATATATATGAAATGAAAAAAACAGGTTTTGAGTTTGTTGTGTGATTAATGCGTTCAATAAAGAGGTCCCCTTTGAGTTAACTTATGTGTAGAAGAATATTCTTTCATAGTATAGGTCAGGATGGTTGAGTATTTGTGTTTAACACGATTTCTTTGAAACATATTTACAACTAATCTTAGATAAGATAACACGCGTCTCTTATGGCACGTTCAACAGCCAAAATAGTATGTCTTTGCGTCTTGTCCGAGTTTACTTGCCATCTTGAACCAGTAAACTAGAAAGCGAATTCTTGTGCTTAGCGAGATTTTCTTGGTGTTAGTTTTTAGTGTTCGTCTAAAACTAAGGTTGTGACCTTGGTTTTTTAGTCATGTCAATGAAAATAGCCCCGAGCATTTGAACTTAACTTCTCATTTTGACCTGGAAGTTAAGCTAGTGTGATTTGGTGCATAAAAGGGCGTACGAAGTTGTGGGGGTTTTGTAGAATGAAACATAGATAGAAAAGAGTATTACGTCATCTTGCATGTTACAACGTAAATATGACTTAACATAGAAACGATAAACTCGTTAAATAGTTAGTAACAAAGAAAATTAAAACGTACGTAGAAAATTAAAGCAAAAAGGAAAATGTTGAAGAAAACATCGATCAATACAAAAAAACATGGTTGGTCACCCCCTTCAATCGAACCCACGTGACCGACTTCAATTCGGTAGACACGTACAAAACCATCACACCACTTATTACAAACCCAAATTATCATTCTGGTGCCACATGTTTCAAGTAGAGAATACGTTACTTACCATCCTTATTAACATAACTTAAAAGAAGATTTTTAACAATATCATTATAGTCAACTAATGTTATTCAAAACCCATTCTAGTGTCCAAAACTTTTAGAATAATAAGCCATAACTCACAAAAACACCCATTCTTGGCAGGGAAATCAGACAATGACAGAGCGGCCTGTGATTCAGGATTGATCGACGCCCGAGGAACGCTCGACCGAATGAATGAGTCACAAGGTGTAAGCCCCAACGACAAAAGAACCTAGGCGCGGAGCATTTTCGGGGGCTAGCCTCCTTCCTTCTTACTTGACCGAGGGTAACACCCCTAAGAGCACGGTTCAAGCCTTCAAGGGGTGGTAGTCTCTGAGGGGGTCCAAAGGGTAGAGCCCTTGACTGAGGTTATATATAAAATAATATATTAATATATTAAAATCTTAGCGTCCGATACGAACGTACACATTACGTTCACCTAGCTCGGACCATCTTGAACATGTGGTATAAAGCTTTTAACCTTTATATTTATAAGAAGGGATAACTTTATAGAATAGTAACCAAGTTTCAGATTTGTTCCAATTAAGTCACTTGTATTTATATTTGTTCCAATTAGATCATTTAACTTTTAATAATGTTTTAATCCTAGATATTTTACCTATTAAACAAGTTACCATGCTTATGTGATATTTATTTCTTTCTTTTTAAATTTAATATCTGCCTATGTTGAGTTGCCGGAAAAACAATTAAACATTTGAGTTTGCTTTCGTTCATAATTTATTTATATAAAACCCACTTCTTTATATCAGTCAAACCAAAACCCCAAAGCATATGAGTTTGCTTTCTTTGCATCTTCGTCAAGATCTAAACATACATTTGAGTTGCCGGAAAACAAACTCTTACATCTTCATCTATATTAATATTAATGGTTACTATATTAATGGTTGCTTTGATTAATAATATCCGTCAGTTACCGGAAAAACAAAAGTTGGCATATAGTAATAGTTGCAGCGATGAGTCCAAAATGGTATATATTAATAGTCAAGTTCGGCAAGGGAGTGGAAGTTTAGCTGCCGGAAAAACAGAAAAATGGGGCAGCAATGGATGGTGATGGGTAGAGGAGTGTTTCGACGGTGAGGATTCAGTCACCAAAAACTCACCGGAAAATCCCGGCATTGGTGATGGGCTTAAGTGAACAAGGTGCGGTGGGGTAGTTGAGGTTTGTGGTGGTGCGACGGAACGTAGATGGCGGTTGTCACTGGTGTTTACGGCGGAGGAAGGAGATCGATATTGGACGATGATATTGATGGTGATTGAATATTAAACAAAAGAAAGAAAAGAAAATACACTAAACATGGGTAACTTGTTAAGTAGGTGAAATATCTAGGATTAGAACATTAACTCAATGTTAAATGACCTAATTAGAACAAAAGAAAATATGAGTGATGTAATTGGAACAAATCTAAAACTTGATTACTTTTCTATAACATTTTCCCTTCCTTATAAGAAAGAATCGATCATATGCACCTTCCATTCTGTTACTTGCTCTCTTACGATTATAAACATTAATTAAACAAAATAACAAACTTTAAACAAATATATAAGGCATGTTTTCAATATTAAGAAACTGCAATAATATCAAAATATATATATATACTAGTTTAGTGCCCGCGCTACGCTCGGGAACACAGTTCAAGTGATGCTTTTAAAGATGTTCTTGAATGTTCCATTCAGTTTTGAGACAAAACCGTGGTAAACGGAACACATATGATATACTTTTAAAAATTAGATTTTTAGTATAACAATATTATACTCAAATTAAAGAGAATAAAATGTTTAGTTTTATGGTGTAGTTTATTTTTTTAAATCATATAAAAATTTTATGTATATTTATAAAGCACTGAGGTCTTAATTGTATGTTATTATTAACTTTATCCATAAGTTTCATTTTTAAACCCTATCAAATATAAACCGACTCACGTACACCCCTTGTAGTAAAGGGTTAAAAATATAAATATTCTTAAAAATTTTCAGAATTCTCCAAAATATTAGGGGACTAAAAATGTAATTAGTTTTATTATAATAAATTTTATATACGTATTTTAAATAAAAAAATCATTATTGTGAGATAATTTCATTTTTAAACCCTATCAAATATAAACCGACTCACGTACACCCCTTGTAGTAAAGGTTTAAAAATACAAATATTCTTAAATTTTTCAGAATTCTCCAAAATATTAGGGGACTAAAAATGTAATTAGTTTTATTATAATAAATTTTATATACATATTTTAAATAAAAAATCATTATTATGAGATAATTTCATTTTTAAACCCTATCAAATATAAACCGACTCACGTACACCCCTTTGTAGTAAAGAGTTAAAAATATTAATATTCTTAAATTTTTCAGAATTCTCCAAAATCTTAGGGACTAAAAATATAATTAGTTTTATTATAATAAATTTTATATACATATTTTAAATAAAAAATCATTATTGTGAGATAATCTCTCAAATGATGCCACATAAGCTAAAAACTATAAAAATATGCCACATATGATTTTTTTGTTTTACTATATTATATACTAGTTTAGTGCTCGTGCTATGCTCGGGAATATAATAGACACATGATTTTAACGATATTCATGAGGCATGGAAAGTTCCAATCAATTTTTAGACAAAACCGTTATAAAACCGAAACACAAGATTTATTTAAAAACTATTTTTTTAATATAGTAATATTATACTCAAATTAAAGAGAATTAAATACTAAGTAATTTTATGGTGTAAATTTAAAGAAAGAAATAATATCGTATAAAAACTTATGAATGATTAAAAGATATTAAGGTATTTAACTATTGCATATTACTAATAGTTTAGTGCATGTGCTACGCTCGGGAACACAACATTCAAGTGATGCTTTTAGGGATATTGATGAATGTTCCAATCAGTTTTGAGACAAAACCGTGGTAAACCGGAACACATATATATTTTTAAAAGTTAGACCTTTAGTATAACAATATTATACTTAAATTTACTACACTATAAAGTGCTCAGTTTTATGATGTAGTTTATTTTTTTTAAATCGTATAAAAATGTTATGTATATTTATAAAACACCGAGGTCTTTAATTGTATGTTATTATTAACTTTATCCATAAGTTTCATTTTTAGACCTTATCAAATATAAACCGACTCATGTACACCCCTTGTAGTAGAGGGTTAAAAATATAAATACTCTTAAATTTTTTAGAATTCTCCAAAATATTAGGGGACCAAAAATGTAATTAGTTTTATTATAATATATTTTATATACAAATTTTAAATAAAAAATCATTATTGTGAGATAAACTCTCATATGATGCCACATAAGCCAGAAGCTTTAAAATTGTGCCACATAAGCTTTTTACGTTTTTCTATATTATATAAGGATATATATATTAAAAAGTCATTAAAATTTCATATCATCAAAAGTCCAAAACTAATATTTTCACATCATATAACTAAAAAAACGTCACATTAACAATGGACGGCTGAAATCTATGTTATGTCATGAATTTGAATCTTGATGATCGGTATGCCTAATGCTTAAGTTGCCAACCGAGCAAGGGACTTGCACGTGGCGATCGCATAGGCAACTCCGTGAGAAGATTACCATCTTTATCATAATAAATGACACCGGAGAAATCCAACGGCTGACATTTATCCCCCATCAGAATCTCCCTCCGCCACACGCCGTCGGTTTCTTCATTTTCTTCTCGTTTCTTGCAGTGACAAAGCTTGACCGCTTTATTACTTATGGAAGATACGAGTTTCTTCGGCTTGTTGGATGCATTTTTGGGCTTGTTTTTTGAAAGTGTGAATGCTTGTTTTGCACAACGGATTATTGTGGTTGCTATTGAGTTTAGAACACCGGTTGAAACACGTATAGTTTTGAGGGCCATGTAGGAGGAGTGATTTATTATGAGGGAAATGATGCATGAGTGATCTATGAGGGTACGTGTTTGTATATATAAAGTTTTGAATGGTATTTTACAAATACTATTTTTTTATGTTCTTGTTCTATTATATGGAAACAATATATTTATTTTTCCTATTTTAGTGTGACAAAAGAGATAATGAATAAGATGGTTGTAATAGATATGGTATGTATTAAATGACTTGAATTCGGAATAACTAATTATGCAAATTATTTTTATTTACATAAAAGTATGTTAACTATATATTTCTTTGTGTTTTAGTTATTTAGCCCTAATCGTATATCATTCTAGTTTGGAAGCTTGGTTCAATTATCCGGTCTTGCTTGCATTTTACAAAGCTACCTTCCTTAATAGGACGTTATACTTTGATAACTTTAGGTACACTTTTGGCCCTCAAATTCAACTTTAACATATTTATCACTTTAACCTATATTCTATTTTTACATATTTACGACTTTGATCTGCTACTTTACTTTGATATATTTACAACTTTGACTTAGTTATTATCATTTTAACCTATATGTTTTGATATAGTACCACCGTCTTTAATATTTGAAGCATTATGATTTTACACTGTAATGTGCTAGCACGAGACCTGGTTGCCACATTGCACGGTCCGATCTTATAGCTAGTTATACGAATAGCACAAATCAATTTAGTGGACTAAAATCAATCTAATTCAAAACAAGAAAAATAAAACCCATCAATAGCTTTTGATGACAAGCATTGAACCTCCTACCTAGGTCACGTGACTTTCCCACACCTTAATTTCTTCTCGTAAGAGATCAAGAAGAAAATCAAGTGAGGGGATTTTTTAAAACCGTCATAAAAGTAAACATAAAGGGTCAAATTACCCTCATATGCATGAAAATCAAATGGGTGGACTTAACATTGGTATACGATCTAGTTGTTACAAAACATGAAAATAAAGGATGTCTAAGTCTAGTTAGTAGAGTTATACGCAATAATCTTAAAGTTGGTATAGAGTTAAAAAGCATGTTTATTTTTAATCTTGTCTAAACTAAACTACATTTAACTATATTGAAAGTTAAACTGAATGAATAGTGTATTGTGATTAGTAATTCATTGATCATGTTTTTTATGTTTTTTAGATGATGTGTATTGTTTGTATTGGTTTGTTGTTATTAATTGTGTGTTAAATTTATGTTAAAGTGATAATTAGTATAATAAGAAGTTAAATAATAGAAAAAGTGGAGAAGTTAAATAATATTGTGGGCCGTGAATTGGTTTTGCTTCTTTTGACACGTACGGTATTATTATTTTGTAGGTACACGTGTTTCAAACTTTTTGCATGGTGAAAGAGTTTATTGCATCTTCTTTTTCTTTTCTCCTGTTTGGGAGGTTAGTTTGTTTCTTGACTGTGTTTGTTTACAACAATATTGTGTTTACAACAAAAAAAGGTTTATTTCATCTTCTTTTAGTGTTGTTGTATATGGTGTATTAATCGGTTTGTTTGATTTTGCAAGTTCGCTTTTGTTGTTTGATTGTCGTTAATCTGTGTGGTAATGTCCATTTTTTTTTTCTGTTTAATTTGTTGTTTTGCGATATGGCTGATTTGGTTTTCTTTATGTTGTTTTCTTGCATGTTGTTTGTCGCAGGTTGCTGTTTGGTTGTTGGTGTTTTGGGTGAAAGTTTGTCTCTGCTTCGGTGGCATGTTTCTCGGTTAAGGTAAGAAATTGGTTTTTGATCTGTGTTATTTAGTTACATTTATGTTTGTTGTTATAAATTTGTGTTTATGTTATCATGATTATTACTATGTTATTGCATGTGGTTATTTTAGTTGTGTTTATGTTATTTTTGTGCTTTTTATGTGTTTATTTACAGAGATTTGCTTTCGTGTGTAATGGCGATATGTGTTTGTTTTGGTTTTTGGCTGTTGTTATGTGTTATTATTGGTTAATGTTATATTTTGATATGTTTGTTGGTAGCCAAAACGTAAGCGTGTTATTAAGTCGTGTTATTAAGTCGGGTGTTAGTTTAGAGGCTTGTAGTTCATCTTTGGCTCAGGTTTCACGTAGGGCTGGTATGTTGCACCGTTGTAGACGTGTTATTGATGGTTTGGGTTCTGCTGGTGTTGCTGAGGTTATTGATAACGTTGAGACTTTGTCATCGCATGATTATGTTGATTTGGGTAGTTGTTATGAGGTTTGTAAGTTTTGTGGTGCTGTATTTTAGTATTGTGAGTGTGTTACATCTGTTGCTGTTAGTCTTAGGCCTCAATATAGTGGTTGTTGTGAGCGTGGAAAGGTTGTCCTATGTTTTTCGATGGATCCTCCACAATTTTTGAAGGATTTGTTTATGAGGGGCAATTTTATGGCTAATATTCGGGCATATAGTTCTATGTTTTCGATGACGTCTTTTGGCGCTACTGTGGATGACATTGTTAATCAGGGTACTTCTCTGTACATTTTTAAGGTTGCTGGTCAAATTTCACATTGGGTAGGTTCTTTGTGTCCTCAAGCTGGTGATAAGCCAAGGTTTCTTCAAATGTACATTTATGATTTTGAAAATGAAGTGTCTAATCGTTTAAGTTTTTTTGCATATTCAAATGGTGGTAGTAGGTTTGATGAGAGTGTTGTTTTTGGATTGTCTAACATGTTGGATCGTTGTAATGATTATGTTCGTTTGTTTCGGAGTTATCGCAGGGGAGGGAACTTCAAGCAAGATGGCAAAGGTTACATGTGAAATTGCACAAGGTAAAATCTCATATACTTCAAAGTTACAAGAAAAATAAATTCAAATAGCACTAAACAACTCAACTACAGGTTCAACAGAAATCCAAGTTGTTGAAAAGGAACTTTAGAACTCTGAATACAAAATCATCTCAACCGTTAATGAATCACCTCCAGAAAAAAGCAAGGAAATCAACGTCGAAACCTGAGACAAAAGTCGTCACAGGAGCTTACGAAACCTAAAAGCTCTATCTATTCTTAGTATGCATTGAAGATAACTATCATAACAAGCTTATATATATATTTTGTAAAACTTTTGAACCAGCAATTCGATGATAGTACTAAGCCCTTTAAACTAGGTATCAAAGCTAAAAAGCTATATGTATCTTTTGTAAATGTTTTCCAACTCATGTAAGTAGCAGGAGTTCCAATATATATGCAACAAGTTTGCAGGTATTTATAACAGTAACATCTTTAAGAAATGTCATGCAAAACAGCACCAACTGTGTTACCATTTATAACAGCACCAACTTTAAAAACTGTCGCGCATCGCGCGACAACAGTATACACCTAGTTGATATTAATTTCTAAAAAAGAAGTGAGCACATGTGCGACTCACGATTAATTAAAGTCCAATTTACTTGGTTCTATTAGTCCACGTCTAAGTGGGTTTTCACTTTGTAGATTTGAAAATTAAGTCAACTAAAATTATGGTTGACCAACTTATTCAACAAATTTTATAATTTAGACCACGTACACAAGAGATAAATCATCATTTATAATAAAGATAATGTATTTTTTAACAAATAAGAGGATATATAAAGATTATTAGTGAATAAAATCACCCTGCATAGATTAAAATAAATTACTATCTAGTTTATGTAAGGGATTAATGGATCTCATCATCATCATTCAAGTATCAAACACTATAAGACACAAAGACATTAACCAAAACTCCAAAATCAATCTAGATTAATTAATACAGTATTCAGAACTAATCCTCAATGAACCACTTCCTACTTATTCATTAGTTATTGTACAATCATTAAACTGATCATGCTGCAGAAGAAAATATATTATGAAGCTGCTTAGATTAGTTCACATTCAGTATCAATCAATAAGCTAGTAAATATCATCAAAAACTTGAACTATAGATGTTGGTAATGGCAAACGTAGGATAGAGTGCGATTGCAAGTCATCAACAAGCAAAAGTTGGTATATCACCAACAAATATATCCTTGGTTAAACTGCAAGTTAGAGCTCATTTGATCGATGATTTGTCGTTCACTTTCTTGAAAAGTACTAGCTCCAAGATACTTGATCACTAATTACCAGCTGATCTAAACATGAGCGAAATATCGGATCTTGACAAACATCATGCTTATACTTATTCTGTTTTTCTATAGTCCTCTCTCTAGCTCTTTGTCTTGCCCTTATCCTTGTTTCTTTAGCAAGATGTTGGTTAAAGTTTGCACATTTCCTAACTCTAGAACAAGACTTTGCCTTATTCTTTGTCGCTGCTTGATCATCACCAGTTGATCCAGACACAACCTCACACTCAGAAGTAAAAGATACAGTATAATTCGATACACCGACAAAGCTGCATTTTGGGTCAGGAAGGAGATCTAGAATGGCGGTTTTTGACTCAGTTAGCAGCCAATCAACAGTCTTGCTGGCCATATCAAACCCAAGCAAGTCTTGCAACCCAAAAAACTTTTTAGCCACATCACAGGATAATCTTATTCTTCGATCTCTCAAGCCTCGAGCCGTGTGAATCTTGCTGTGCCGATCTCTATTAGAAGAAATTACTCTTTTGATCCTTAAACTATCATCATGTTCTGCAAGCTTCACATTATTTGTTAAAATTTGTTCATTGTTGTGGTTGTGATCATTGAACAAGAACTGATCATGTTGTTGTCGGAGGAAGTCATAGAAGACAGCTTCGTCTTCTAAGGGAATGTAAATAGGCGATGGAGGGAGAACGAAAGGAGAATAAGACAATGGAGTATGATAATGTTCTTGCTCTGGGTTTGAGTTTGATCCATTGTTATTCAAAAAGGGATACATGATCTTTTATCTTCTAAGATACATATGCATTCACTTTAACTTTGAAAGATGAACATTCATAGAGCAAGCATTGACAACTTATACGGGCGGCTAGGTGGTATGATATGTTTTTTTTTTTGTTTCGTACAAGGTGTGGATACAATTATATACGTAGGAGCGCTATGAATGATATGACAACACACACCACTAATAGACGCGAGTATGAAAATTGGGGTATCATAGCAAGTTAGCAACCCTTATGCCACTTCATGTGATTGATAGGAGCAGGTGTCTTTGTTTCTTATGTGTGAGTGTGACAAACGGATAGTAGTAACCCAAAACTGCTGGCTTTTAGTGTGAAAGCAACTCTTGGTGGCTTGACCAAACACATGCATGCATGCTTTGCAACATCCGGACCCTCATACCATCAATATTGTCCGCTTTATCATATCAGAGCTCACGGATTTGCTTTTGGTTGCTCGGGAGAAACCTTCTAGATTGCTGTCATCCGAGCACGCTTAACTATGGAGTTCTTCTCTCATCCACTAACATTAAGTCTCAAAACGCATTGTTGGTATTTGAGGTCGGACATTTCTTATAAATCTCAGATCTCTCCTACCCACGGCCGATGTGGGATTTGTCTTGTGTGTTACATATTTGCCCTCGTTTAAATCAAACTTAACACTTTAATTAACCGAGTTAATAGAAAATGAACAAAAATGACAACTCGAAGATGAAATAATACAAAATTTTCAAAACTCGAAGATGAAAATATATAAAAATAAACTCTATGAAAAGAAACAAATCTTTTTTATATAATTGCTTCAATTCACATGGTCAATTGTAAAACACTAAAACCCATTGCGTGTGCTAGCTTTGCACTAGTACAATATTCTTGAAAATTGTAGTCGACCATTAACATTGAAAGATCTTGTGAACCACACTAGTTACTTATTTACCATATTTGCATGCCGCATAAATCCATATATACAACCACGTCTTTGTCTCTTTTTCTATCGTTTTCTTCGACCCACATCATGACGACTTTGCAGGACCGCAAAGGATGACAATCACACAATAATCATACAACTCTAATATTGGTTGAGTGCTTTCATTTCAGCATGCACCTTTGATTTGTTGTGTAGTGCCAAAAGGAACTTATGATCTTTCAAATACATCAACCTTAGTAATTATTCTTTGTTTGATTGAACTGACAACTTACACTTTTATGACTTTTAGGGATTGTAGCTTTTGGATCTTATTATCTTGATTTGAAATCCAATTCACCACATGCTTTGTCTTTGGACATATCTGTTCAAAGATTTAGTTTGGGTGTATCCGCGGTCCTGCGAATAAATGCTTTCAGGCAACCTTATATATATGTCAAATAATGATGATATATTGTGTCATTGATGTTTAAGAATATCTTGTCATGTGATTAGACTTTAAGGTTCAACTTTTTAATGTAATGTTACAAGAAACCTTAAATTAGTTTTTGAAAATTAGATCCAAAAGCAAATGAAGTTTTATCCAAATGAAGCCTCTTCTTCAAAGGCTAATTAACCATCAAACATCCACACCACAATTTCCTTATATTGTAAATGGTGTGAAATGTAAAACAATATATACTAGTGATGAATGAGTGAATGTTATCTCATTTCATAGTGTTTCATTTGTGATATGTACATTTTTAACAAAAAAAAAATAGTGATATGTACATGTTAAAAAAAATATATGTACAATCACAAAACATTAGAGTGTTATTTCAATAAAAAATAAGTTAAGATGATGACAAGAACTTTTATGATTCATGGGCACTGAAACCGGTCAAACTTAAATCTCAACAATTTCATCAAGAATAGCTTTTTATAACAAGTCCGAATCAAAATCAGAACCCTTGTTGTTTTTTAATATAATGATAAAAGTTTTAAAAATATCAAATGCCCAAAAACAAGATACCCAAACCTCCAAAATAACTTGAATCTCCTCCCCCAAGTCTTAACAAACAAACTGGTCCAAAAAAACTAGTAAATATCATCAATAATGAGAGATAATACACACTTGTTTAAGGAGGTAATGCTGCTTAAACTCATGGGAAATACCAATAAGGAACATTGTTACAGATTCATCCGAAAAAACCAAGACCATGATTACCTAAGACTACTCACTGTGGTGAACTCCACAACTCAACCTAACATTAAATTAATAATTTCTCTCCTTTAGCCTACACAACCCAGCCTAACTCAATTTTTCACACACTATCACAACCCAACTCAACCCAACCCAACCCAATTTTTTAATAAATAAATATGTTTCTTCATTATTTTTATAATATTAGAAAAATATTTTTATTTTAAATCAAATTAACTTATTATTTAATATAAACAATAAATAAAAAACAAAAAAACGAAGTATTTTATATTCATCAAACATAATTAATACACCAAATATTTAACACATCATTCATTTATATTTTTCATTAAGATAATGTTGGAGTTTTAGATGATAAGTTTTATCCGAAAAATCATACGAACAAATATTATAATGACACATAGATAATAATATAAATAACTATATATATTTTTAAAAACAAGTTTTTTCGAAAAAAAACTCCATTTTTAATAAAATTTATATCGGAATGTCCGCAACGAAAAACTAAACAAGACTGTGTATTTAGATTTTTTTTTAAAAGTTTTATATAAAAAGTTATGAAAGAAAAACATAACTAATGGTTTAAGTAATTGTTAGAAAAGAAAAAGAAAAAATGAAATTACATATCAACCACTAAGATTTGGAGACTTGGCAATCAACTTGGGTTCTGAACTAGTTTTTGGAAACAACCGGGTCGTGATGGTTTTGGCATTTTTTATTTATTTTTAATTAATTTTAACAACCCAACCCATAAAAAAATCACCATAGTGGGTAGTCTAAGGTTGAAATCAAATTGGTTGGACAACCAAGGAAGTACGACACCATCTATTATGTTGATAGTTGTTCCTGACATATGACAGAGGTCTGTTAGAGGTCTGTTCCCTGCTCAATAATTTTTCAGAGGAAAAAAGGGTACAATCGTTGTGTTTCTAGGAGAAAAACAAGGAGGAAGAATAATTGGAGAAGCTATAGTCACAAACAGTGTTTTGAAAACCAGACCGGTGGACCGGGCATGGACCCGGTCCGGGTTAGGGGCTTGAACCGCTTTGAGTGTGACCTAATCGGCCGGTCGAACCGGAAAATCGGGTGGTTGAACCGGTGGAAAAAGAAGTTGGACCGGAAAATTATAAAAATTTTCAATATTTTACGCATTTATATTTAAAATATTTCTGATATCATCTAGTCCTTAAATCCAGTTCAACTGGTCGGACTGGAGACTTGTAAGGAGAGCAGTTTGATGTCCGGTCCGGTTCTGAAAACATTGGTGACAAATGGGGACATCAATTTTGCCAGAGTGAATTATTGTGCAAACTTGCAATCCAACTTGCTATGTGTATCTCAAATCTATGAGAAGTTATCTATCCACATTGATGACATGCATGCTTTGTTATATTTTAACGGCCAATTTCATTATTCCATACGAATGCAACAACACCTAGGAATAATAACATATATGTGAGAACGAGTTGAACACCACATTCGCCATAACAACGAGTTTGAAACTTTTCATGAGATGAAACAATTAAGTTGTATTCAAATTCATAAACAATAAGTTGAAACACCTCACTCGAAATCAAAACAAATTTATCATTTTGTTTTTTTCCAAAAATTTATCACATGTAAAACTTAAGTCATTTTCATTTAACAATTATCTTTATTACGTTTTTCTGTTTACATAGAACAAATTACATTTTTCATCCTTTATGTTTACATCTTTTATTACTAATGGTCTTTTTTTGCTAAATTTTTCACCAAACGTCCTTTATGTTTATAAAATGTTACAAAGTCAGTCCTTTACTCTAACCCCTGTTAAAAAATCCCGTTAAAATGTGTCACGTGCGAATAATGTGAGGGCAAACATGTCTTTTCTCAACCCTTTTACAACTTATAGTTACAACTTATAGTTAATATAAGTTGGGGTTTTAATCAAAACATAAGTTCTAAATGAGTTTGGAAAAAACAAATTTGCCTTCACGTGATCTGCACGTGACACTGACACTTTAACGGGAATTTTAAACAGGGTTAGAGTAAGGACTAACAATGTAATGTTTTTTTAAACATAAAGGACGTTTGGTGAAAAGAGTATAAACTTAAAGGGTGAAAAATGTAATTTGTTCTTTTACATATTTCTTTCTTTAAAATAGATTGTTTACTCAACTCGTCTCGACTTGGCCTCGCTGAAACTTGAGCAATTAGTGGCGAAGCCAGGATTTTGCCGATAGGGGGGCCTAAAGTTATGGTACTCATAATTTTTTTTTCCTAATGCTATGTTTCGGTACATATGTTCGGGCCGACGATTCAAGTCGGGTCGGGTTAAATAATAAAAACTTAAAATATAAAAAATTTATGCATTCATTCTAAAGAAATTCTTACACATAAATACAACAAGATAGGAAGGATGATGATACAAACCCAATAACGGGTATGGGTCAAGTTGGGTTGGGTCTGACCCAGTTGGTGTTGTATGGTGGGAAAGAAAGCAAAATTCAGGTTTTGGGGGATGATTCTAAGAATTCAAAGGGAGGCAATTAGTGAGGCAATAAGTGGGGAGTTAATTCGTAAACCCTTCAACTAGAACTAGTATTAATAGCAACTTTTGTTTGTTGTTGAGGGTCATTGTTTATGTTATCAAAATTTGGGTTCTACCCTTGAAATCGGAGACCGCCTATCTCGAATCAGGCCACTATCTTGTAAATTTCTTATTTTAATCTAATCAAATTTCTGGGTTCTATCATTGGTTCCATTGCCGGGAAATCGAATGGCGACTACAACCCGGAATTTAGCAGATCAACTAGCAACCATTGCAGCACGATTAGACGTCATTCTTGCATCCTTGAAGGCTGATGTTGAAGAGATCAAAGTTCAGATGATAGGAGATGGTTGTAGCATTGAAGAATCTAACGGTGGTTTGAGGAACACGGTGGCGGAGGAATCGCAAGAGTCCAAGCATGATCCTCTTCATCAACTTGGATCCAAAACTGATTACGTCAACAAAACCAGTGGCGTCAGCGGCATTGTTGGCAGAATCACCGATAGACACGACATAATTGATGACAGGATCGGGGGCGATGACAAAGAGGATGACAGAATTAATGACGACATGGGCGCTGACAAAGTTGACAAATTTAATGGCTGCACCGGAATTGAATATTGGGGGGCCCAAAAGAATTTAACGGTTAATGGCAATTGTGATCAAAAGGGGGTACAAGAAAGTGGTTCCAATGCGAAGATGATGTTGCTACCCGTTGGTTTGAGCCTGGTGGTTCATGAGAAATTGGTCCAATTTATAAGCAGGGCATGTAAGTTGAATTACCATGATTGTACTGTGGTGTTACTAGTACCTTCGCCTTTGCTATACATGACCACAACCATATCAAGGCAACTCTCTGCGCTGAGAAAAGCCCCTCACAAACCTGCGACTGTGGTTGTATTTTTTACCATTGTGTGGGACCCTGGAATAGAGACAACATTAGGTGCAAGGTGTTATGCTCAAGCTGGATTGAACTCCACAAATTATAAACGGTTGGAAATCAATGAAGACCTTAAAGTTGCTTGGGACAATTACAACGTATTTAATAACCGACTTCCTTATATTCGACTTGAGGTCAAGTCGTTTCTCTGGGTGGGTAGTAATGATACAAACCCAATAACGGGTATGGGTCAAGTTGGGTTGGGTCTGACCCAGTTGGTGTTGTATGGTGGGAAAGAAAGCAAAATTCAGGTTTTGGGGGATGATTCTAAGAATTCAAAGGGAGGCAATTAGTGAGGCAATAAGTGGGGAGTTAATTCGTAAACCCTTCAACTAGAACTAGTATTAATAGCAACTTTTGTTTGTTGTTGAGGGTCATTGTTTATGTTATCAAAATTTGGGTTCTACCCTTGAAATCGGAGACCGCCTATCTCGAATCAGGCCACTATCTTGTAAATTTCTTATTTTAATCTAATCAAATTTCTGGGTTCTATCTGATGAGTACCTGGATGAAGAAATACAACTCAGCCCGACGACCTTTAAAATCTTTAAATTCATCAATTATGGCTTCCAAATCAAACGTTTCAGCAATATCTTTTTCTATCTACAAAAATCAAAACCAAACATTCAACATTCAACAACTAAAATTAAACTTTATTCCCTTAAATCCTAAATTCAATTATCAAAATTCAACATTCTTACAATCAAGAACAAAAATAAAAACCTAAAATCCATCAACATTCAACAACTAAACTTAAACCCCTTATTCCCTTAAACCCTAAATTCAATAATCAACATTTAACAATCAACATTTAACAATCAACATTAACAACCCCTAAAACAACTAAAATTAAACCCCTTATGGCCTTATTCCCCTAAAATACATCAACATTTAACAACTAAACTTAAACCCTAAATTCAACAATTAACAATCAACATTCAACAATCAACACTCTTACAAATTACAATTCATAACTAAATTAACAACAAAATCCTAATATTGAGATAAATTGTAAAACTAACCTATTAGATAAGTAGAGACAAGGGCTGAACGGCAGGCGCAGGTTGCAGCCAGGGGCGAGCAACTCAGCAGCGTTCAGCAGCACTAAGCAGATCAGATGAGAGGAAGAACCGAGCTGAACAGGAACTGAAGAAGCAGAAGGATGGATGCGGTTTGCCGGTTTGTGTATGCAGTATGCGACCAAGAGGACTAGAGGAGATGAGAGGAAGAACCGAGTTGTGTTTGGGTTTGTGTTATCGACTACTAAAAAAAGGGATAATAGGTTTGTAGGTTTGGGTTTAATTTTATTTTAGTTTGGGATGAACTTAAACATTAAGAGTAATGGGTTTGGATAATTGGATAATTAACCAAGGGGGTCCGATTTTAAAAATGGGAGGGCCCGTACCCAGTTTATATAAAAAAAATCAACTAAAAACCGACAACTCGCTACTTCTAACTGGAAAAAATAGGAGGGTCGTGACCCTCCCTGGTCTCAACATAACTGTGCCAGTGTGAGCAGTTGAGCATGAGTTTGGCTGAACTTACTTTCATTTGATGTAAAATAAAATCAACTCTGCTTAGTTTGAGCCTGCAGGTTCGGCTTAATTTGAGTTTGGTTTGCCCTTGTTAGGCTGGCTGTTATAATGCGTTATTTCAAGTTCAGCTCATTTATAAACGTATTTGTCCCGACTCATTTACAAATAAAGCCAACTGGACCATGATATTTGTTTGTTCATCACGTACGTCTCATTTCCTTAAAACCATCGTTGCCTACACAGCAAAGCTAACGTCATCCGCTAGCTATAATTCACATCTCTGATTGATTAATTGATTGATATGATCACATCATCTCCTATTCATCATCACCATCACCATCTTCTTCCCGTAATTAAACTCCAATTCTAATTCTAGGGTTTCAAATGAACTGGCGCAGACTAACAAAATCCTTACAGGCTGTTACTGCTCATACACTTCTCTTCTGCTTCACTCTCTTGCTCTTTCTCAAATTGGATCATCATATCATCTCCTCTTGGTGGTTAGTTTCTACATCTCTCTGTTTTCTCATTTGTTTTAGGATTAGGTTACTTTAAATTAACCAACTAGGAAATAGAATTAAGCTATAATCAACTCACTCTCAAAATCTATATTCAGTTTGAATTGAAAGGAGTAATATTTACTGTTCTATTGTAAGTTTGATTTGAAATTTGAGCGTTAATTCTTACTGAGGGCACTGCTTTCGTCGTTTAGTTTCGTAGGTTTTGTTTTTGTGGGCAACATTGTTATATGTTGATATAGTCTACAATGTGGTTAATTTTTGTGACATGCTATTGTTTTGGATTTAATTTTGTAGCTTGCAACTTCTGTTTCATTATTTTGCAGGATTGTTTTCAGTCCGCTTTTCGTGTTCCATTTAATTGTAGCGCGAGGGAGGTTCTCTTTACCTGCACCATCGGCTCCTCATAACCGTAATGTATGATTTTTTCTTCTGGTTTATGATTTTCTGTAGTGTCCTTAGGGACATCTGACGGTTAATGGTGTTTTCCCCTCACCAGTGGTGAGGGTTCAATAAAAAAAATTTGCATGTAATCTTATCTCTCTCGTTGTGCAGTGGGCGCCATGTCATGCGGTTGTGGGCATTCCTTTGCTTGTTGCATTTGAACTGCTTCTTTGTGTCTTTCTGGAGAGTGTCTATGGTACTGAACATATTTATTTAACTTCTTTAGATCATTGAAGTTTGTTAATCCGCGCTTTTGCTGGTCGTATAATATTTAAACTGTTCTTTAAGTGAACTTTTAGGAGGCATTTGGTTCATTAATTTTTTGAAGGAATTGGAAAATTTAAGACATTTGGTTGACAAGAAATGAATTTTGGTTCATAAATTTGTTAAAGAAGTTGGAATGTGGCAGCGGCGGCAGTTGGGGGTGGTGTTAATATTTACAGAGGTGTTTTTCGTGATGGTGTTAGTGTTGATGGCGAGGGAGTGGGACATTCCGATTCCTTTGGTTGAAGTCCTTCACTATTTGGAAGGAATATGGATACTTAAAGGAAGTCCTTCCAATTTCAGTTCCAATCCCTTCATCCTCCAAGCAAGCATGGCATCTCTTGTATTCAAATTCCAATTCCAATTCGCAAAGTAAACATGTAAGGAGTAGAAGCTTGATTTGAATTCCATTGAATTCTAACGAACCAAACGCCCCCTTATGGTTCTTTGTAAAGCTTTGCATTCAGTTTAGCTTTATCATCTCTAGTTTCTATATATAAAACAAGATGGCACCTCTGTTTATACATTGTAGGTTAAGATTCTGAGAGTGTATTAATTTCAATTGTGCAGTTATGAAAGTTCCTGCTGTAAACTTGAAGATTGTGTTTCTTCCTTTGTTGGCGTTTGAAATAATAATTCTTGTCGACAATGTGAGGTGCTTTATTTTTAGAGTTTTAGATGGTGTTGTTTTTATTTTTTTGTGGGTTATCTAACAAATGTTGACAACCCCATATGTTTGTAGTCTTATAATAAAATTCTTAATTCTGAACAGAATGTGCAAGGCTCTACTACCAGCAGATGAGGAACATTTGACTGATGATGCAATATGGGAAACACTTCCTGTAAGTCACACTGCTTTTGCTAACACCTTAAAAATTTGCATGTAATGTGCCAAAGGAACAATAAAGAATAAAAAAGTCAACAACACAAATAAAGCAACTGTGCATTATTCTTGTAATGAAAATTTATTTTAACATGAATCTTGTTCATAATTACTCAGTACTACTACTAACTAACAATTTAATCTTTTTTAGCATTTTTGGATTTCTATTTCCATGATCTTCTTCATTGCTGCTACCTTGTTCACCCTTCTGAAGTTATGTGGTAATATTCCCCTCACATGTCTATTATATTACCTAGCACACACACTCACACAAATCACACCTAAATCCACCTGCATACAATTGGAATTGTGGTTTATACTTTCTTTCATTTACCTACATGATATCCTTTTCTTGACATGTGAAAGAGAGGAATCTTTACATCATGTCTGATTGAATTACTTTATATTTAGCAGGTGATATAGGTGCTTTAGGCTGGTGGGACTTGTTCATAAATTTTGGGTATTTCCATCCTCGTGTTAGCAAAACTTCGATCTTGTTTTTTAATTAGTAACTTGCATAAAAAGGTAACTTAGGTCTGGATTCAATTTTGGTTAAAATAGTTTATTCACATCCACAAAAGGCTTAAACTTTGATAAAGGGTTCTTCTTATAAGGGTACTCTGTACGCTTTATTATGTGATTTCTGCAAAATGTTTGAGGTTTTATCATTTTTTTATAGTTTGTGATTTTTTGTATACCAAAATACAGTGTGTTACCCAAAACAGAAATGAGATCAAAGTGGGTTACCTTCTGTTTAACTCGCCCACTTTTTTGTTCTTACTTGTTGAAATTTGTTGTCTACAGAATTGCAGAGTGCTTTGCGTTTCTTGTTTGCACAAAGTGGTCGAATCCAGCGGTTCATAGACATGACCAATCACAGTTTGCCAGTTCATCATCATCAAATATTAGATTTCCTGAGTGGAACAGTGACCTATTGGGTTCGTCAAATAATATCTCAGAGGATAGAATACGTGGACTGCAATATTATGGTGGTCACATAACAATAGTTCCCATTGTTGTGTTCCAAATACTTCTTTGTATGCGCTTGGAGGTATATAAGAAATTGTTTGATTTTCTATTATTTTAGGATGGGTTGTTATATAAAAGACTGGCCAGCATTTGCCCTATTTCTATTTCAGATTTTCAGGTAACCATCCTTTTGCCCAAAAAGAAACCCTTCAATCAATGGCAATAAATTTGATGAAAATCCTCACACTTTCAATCTTCTAAATAATTCAGAGAAACATTGATTTTGTTATCGCGTGACAAAGTTCTCTGAAAGTTTTGAGGGAAAGTTGGTTACTTGGACCAAAGTTGGTCACGTTTTTATGCAATTAACCATTTTCAAGTTTCTGCTTTCTTTCTTTCTTTGTTTATTTTTTTTATAACTTGAAACAAACCACTTGAATTGAATGTGAATTATTGTCATTTTGAGTTTCAGGAAAAGCCTGTTGCTGCTATTTTTATCCCTCTATCCATTGTCTTCTTTCCTTTACTTGTACTGCAAGGAGCATTAGTTGTTTTCTCTGCATTTAAATTGGTGGAGGAATATGTCATCTTACTACATAATGGCCCCCACACAGGAAGATCTTTTGTTATTTCTGAAGGAGCTCATGACTGCTTTGGGTTTTTATACAGTGGCTCTAGGTAAACCATGTGGCATTAGCAGATGCAGAATTGATGGACTGTTGACCAAACCTAAGTCAAAGTTACTGATCATATCTTTTATTTCAATTACATTCTATGCACAGGTTGCTTGGTTGGTGGTCCATAGATGAAGAAAGTCCAGAAGAACAAGCACGACGTTACCATGATGGAGCATCAGGGTAGGTACCATTAACACGATAATTATTTAAAAGTATATGATTTTCCAGGCAATAAATATTCAAAAACAGGAATGGTTGAGTAAACGGGTTATAATTTAGAACATGTCATAATGGGTCGGGTCAGGTTCACCTGCATACAGTTTTTTTCTGTTGTACTGTCTTTGGAAGAACCCATGTGTTGATTATGAATGAAGAAACAATATTATTACAATTATAGTTTTAACCGTTAAATAATACAATTAAGGATGTTATATGCATTAAGAATATCTTGTCTGCCTTGCACCCTCTTTGACCATTTAACTTTATATCTAAAATTGATGTAAAACCCATAAATGGCTGTTGGGTTGTTCCTGTGGCGCAATCACAGTAGGGCTGTTTTAATATCATATTTATATGTTTGTATCTGCACAGGTATAACACTTTCTGTGAGTATCCACCTGAAGTAGTAAAGAAAATGCCCAAAAAGGATCTCACTGAAGAGGTAAACACCAGCTTTTTATTCTATTTATGTATCCAAATTTTGCCCTGAAAAACTTCGGTTTTTAACTTTTTAGTTCTTTTTTTGCGTATTGCAAGTAGATCAGTGGTTAAAAAAGATCTAATCTTTATTCATCCTGTCAGGTTTGTAGACTTCAGGCTGCTCTTTGTGAGCAAACTGAAATCACAAATATCAGCCTACAAGAGTATGAAAGACTTCAAAATGTAACTAAATATTGATTTGTTTAGTTTTAACATGTGAACATTATTGAATCTTGAACCTGATATAAAGATATCATGTCAGGAAAAAGTTCTGTGTCGGGTCTGCTTTGAAAAAGAATTAAGCATAGTACTTCTTCCTTGTCGGCATTGGGTCCTTTGCAGGTACTCCTACTTCTCCGAAACTCAAATCATTTATCGTTTTCCAAGTTATTCTCATGATTTATTCCCGCCTCTATTTTGCAGCAAATGTTCTGAAAAGTGTAAAAAATGCCCTATTTGTCGTGTTAATATCGATGAGCGGTTACTTGTACATGATGCATAGACGGTATAGTTTTATGAAACTATTTTGCTTATAATTTTGTTGGGCAAATATAAATATGAGTATAAATGTTTTATATCGTATAAGATGTTATTTTATTGTTCTTGTATACAAATGCTACAACTATAGTCCATTTTATACATAATTTCAAGAAGCATCCATGTTTAATTGTTTTAGAACAATTTTTATTTATCTGCATTACAAAGTATGCAAAGAGAGGGCAGTCAATGTTACTTGTCAATGCAAATACTGTAATTAACTCCATTGTGATCAGTTTCAAATCACATTTTCAAACAATACTTTACCAATGTGGCAGTTTATGGTTTTAGGATCAAAGTATGCTCGATAGTAGAACGCTTTAGCAACACTCAAAAACATTTGCTTCAATTCAGGATCAATATCGTCTGGCGTGGCACAAAGCACAAGTTGCACAATTTCTTGCATTTGGGACTCGATATGATCATGACCTTTTGCGCGATTCTCCTAAATTAACATGTAGTGCATAATTTCAGTAAAAAGATATATCAATTAAGAGGTGTATATAGTGTTTCTTTTTTATGTACCTTAAGGCATAGTTGATGACACAGCTTATTTGTGACGGAGGATAGTCGTTGGTATTGAGGATGAGATAATAGTTTGTCACATAACCATTGTCGTCCACTGCTCACGTATACGGTTTGAACTATGAGTTCGGCTTCTCTTCCAACTACATCCACCCTTTGCCAGTTTATCAACCATGACGTCCACTTATTTTTGTAAAAATAAATCAAAATAAGAGAAAATGATTAGCTAACTAATGGTTTTTTGGTTCACAATATTGGTTGAAGATGGATTTAAAAACATGTTAAAGTTTTGGTTATAAACCATGTTCGGAATGTGTACCCGCCTAGAACTAAAAGTTGACGAAGTACTTACGGCATGATGGAGGTGTGGATAGATGTCGATTCCACGAGCTATGAGTGTTTCAGAAGAGATCTGGTTTAGAGTTTTATGCACAGCATTTAGTACCATTTGCCAAAGTTTTCCTTCTTTTTCATGACATTTACAGTTTAAAAAACTGTCTGCAAACTCTTGCATGTCAGCATTGGTGAGAGAGTTGATGATGTCGAGTATCACCATTGTTTTCGCCCAAGCAACTCTCTCGTTACGTCTCTCTGGCTCAAATATACTAGCTGCTGCTTCATGATATGACCATAAAACTTTAGTGTTTAAGCTTTCTCCTAGTTTTAGATGTCCATACCATCTGTTTATAAGTTTGATATATTATGAAGCTGCAAATGCATTACATTTTTAATAGTCATATTTTTATAATAAAAGATAACATATAGTACTCTTGGATTTGTCTCCATTCCATCTGATGAATTATTTGGCAATGTTTATAGTCCAATTTGGCCATCTCAAGATATTTGTTATTGCAAATATTTCCCATCCTGTATTTCATTTGACATAATTACATTTGGCTTTTAATTATATAATAATAATAATAATAATAATAGGATGTCATATGATGAGTATATGACTATACCTATAAAGGGTTTTCGCGATCCAAACGTCGTCTTCACCTCCATATTGTTCTAAGTAATATCTTGTCTCGAGTCGTGGTAAACTGGCATACCATGGAACATCAAGCACATATCCAACCTATGCAACAAGTTATTAAACTCCATTAAAACAAAACTTTTCGTCACATTGGTAGTTATTTATTTACCTCACAATGACTCTGTTACGAATGAGATATTACTGGGTACGTATGCATAGTCGATAGACCATATATAGCGTTGTTACTATTAGTGTATTTACCTCCCCAGGCAAGTCTTTAGTGATGATCCATCTGTCTAAAAGCTGGTTGGTTAATCGTTTCTCCGTCAAGAATTTATGAGAAAAGTTCATGGCATCATTGAGGATTTGTTCTCCTGGGAAACGCACTTGTGAAGCTCGATATAAACCGCACATCACTGTCATAGTTTCTATTGACTGTCGAGGATAACATACAAATCGTCCGTCTTCATTAAAGTGTCTAAAAGCATCTATCACAACACACACACAAAAAAAGTTAATTTTGTATCAGTTATATGACAAAACATATGATCTATTCTACTTTTCATTGTTAATGAAACTAACCTGTAGAAACTTGATAGCCATTTGTTCTTAAAACCCGAAAAGCCATTGCAGTGTCATCAAGATCCGGTACGTTACAATTTCTAGCAAATCCTACTCCTTGATCATCCCAATACCTTCAAACATGCATACAATTACATATTATTAGTCATCTACTAAAAAATTCAATGTATGTCTTCATATACATACCTATAGATATAGGCAAGACAATCCTTAATCTCAGAACGGAAATAGCGTGCAATTCCAAGGCGTTGCAAGCGATCAACCATCCAAATCCGTTCATACATGTCAACGGGGTACGCATTTGGAACTGCATCAAAAGAGTTTTCGAATTAGCTTTGCATGACTTGATCATATATGTGTTATGGAACTTACATAATATGCATGGTATAAATTTATCACCTCCTCCATTGAAATTGGAAACAAGATTGGTTAGATATGCAAGACACTTTTGATCTTTAGTTTGCATGTATGCAAAAGCAGTTGATGCTGGAGAGAAAAGAAATGACCCATTTTCTGATTGAAGGTTAAGAAGATTGTCCCATTCCAAATCTTTCAAACCTTCCAAGCTATAAATCATGATTGTGGGGATCTTGTGAAGTATGTCTTTGGGTATCCTTTAATAACCACATCAAAATTCGACTACTGATCACGTTTCATTTATTATATATGTTTCAACTGCGAGTATAAAAAGCGAACAAAACTAAGTTAAACGTTCAGTTAAAGGTAACTGACCTTTCAAGCTTCATGTCCCGCCTTGCATAGATCAACTTTAAGATGGGAGAATCCGTTGGCACCTTGATTCCTTGTTTACGTGCGAGTTCAATGAGTGATGTGAAGACTAATTCAAAACCAGGCGTCATATGTTCTTCCTTCTCGTCTCCAAGCTTGTTCATGTTTTGGTTCACAAATTTCAATCCTATATAATGTCAAGTTAATCTTAACATGATAACAAACAAACAAACAAATAAACATACTCCGATCCACAAAAATCTCATTCACCATGGATAAAGAGACTGCTTCCTAAAAGACCAGATAAATCTCGAAAAATATTAACATGATATAGATATTGAGAGACGTCGAATATGGTGATACCTTTTACACACTTATCAGGATGAATGTTCCAAGACGTTAGTGCGATCACACAAGCTAATGTGTTAAGGAGCCTATCAAAAGCTGAAAACATCAAAGGTTCGCCCCAGGAGCCATCAGGGAGCTGATGGTTCACAATCCATTGTAGACTTGATGGGAACTGAGGACCTCCATCCACGTCTTGTATAAGTGCAACCCAAGCCGTGTCATAAGCAGACGGACTTATGTTTCCATCGTCCATTGAAATGAAAATTGACTTGATGGATTCGACATACTTGTTTATAACTTCATGTTGCTTGTCTACTACAAATGGCAATTCACTCTCTTGTAGTACATCTGCACAACATACATACATATATATATATATATATATATATTATACAATTAGGACTCATCTGATATTATTAGTTAGTACAATGTACCTTTGTTGCTAAGCTTGTAGAAGGCTTTGCACCCTAAATTTGAAACTTTTACACCACCTAAAAAAGGTGAAAAAGTTTAATATTCATGCATGCATACATAGATACAAAAACAATATATATTTTGGAAAAACGAAGATGCTTGTAATGAAGTGGATAGAATGCAACCGCGAGGGGGAAAGGAAGAAGTGGTGGTGTGAGAGAATCGGCGGTGCAAAGTGGTGGCAGTGACAGTGACAGTTGCAACGACAGTGAGACGAGATGGTGAGATGATTGTTTTCATGTTGTGGTTAGTTATCATCGTTGTTGTGTGCATGCTACTACGTTGGGTATATATATATGTCATGTTAATACCTCAACGTTTTATAGGTATCCAATCAAATTTAATATGAAACATCTCTCTATATCACAAAGAGAGTAATTTTTTTGTCACTTGGCAAACTTTAAAGTTATCTTTGACACACTTATATGGTATCAATCAAATTTAATATATATGAAACATCTCTATATATCACAAAGAGAGATGATTGTTTTCGTGTTGTTTTTCATTTTTTGCTATTATATCTAATAATAATACTTATTTGGGTAGAATAACTTATGAGTTTTATCATTTTTATCTTTCAAGTTGTGCATGAGTTCTAATATATAGTAATTAATTATAAAATTATAAAATGAAATAAAAAACTTTCGATTACAAGATAGCTAATCAAATCTTAATTCCAACTTTACAAGAAAACGTTAAAAATATTAAAGACGATATTAAAGGAAACATATATATATGAGGTGATAAAAGCGCACGTGCATTTATCTTTGTTGGAGTTAAAAACAATGTTTTTAAAATCAACTCAAACTGAATAGAGGTGTTTGGAAATATTTGGATATTCGTTTGAAACTAGATTTCAGACCAGATCGCGCGTTGCAGCGGTCAGGTCACACAGTCGGATCTTGCGTATGTGATTCCGTTATACGTTGATAAAACAAGTCTCATGCCCCGTACGTCATGGCGGAAACCGTAATGTGTCAAATTTAAAAAGCGATGAAATATCAAAAGCTATAGGTCAAAACGATAATAATATTGAAATTGTACTATATGTCAAAGTAGAGTAAGAGATCAAAGTCGAAAACTTATCAGGAGCTAAAATGACAAGTAGTAAAAGTCAGGGATTAAAATCGTAAATACGCCAAAAGTCGGGGATTAAAACCATAAATACGTTAAAGTAAAAAAAAGTTAAAACGTCGCGTTACGGCCGGTGCTTTTCCACCGACCTTACATATTAGATGGTATATAAATTTCTTTTTGAAATAAACTAGAAAACGACTTATATATACAAAATACTAAGTTAGTAACATGTGTAGTATACGAGTTGATAAATTTAAATGATACATGTAATTAAATTAAAGTAAAATGTAATTTTGGTCCCTGTGTTTTGATACCGTTAACAGTTTCAGTCCCACCTTAACAGTTTTGGTCACTGTGTTTTCGTTTTCTAACAGAAATGATCTCAAACACTAACTCCATCCAATTTTACGTTATGTCTCTCTCGCATGCGGAGTAAAAATGTCATTTTTTCGACTTTTTTTAACTTGCGACTGAAAAAAAATGTTAACCAACATGATGACCTAGATAAAAAAGGGGAAAATGACATTTTTACCCTTCGGATGTGGGGCGCGTGTGAAAGACTTAACGAAAAATTGGATGAAGTTAATGCTTGGGACCATTTATGTTAGAAAATAAAAACACAGGGACCAAAACTGTTAAAGTAGGACTGAAACTGTTAATGGTATCAAAACATAAGGACCAAAACTACCTTTACTCTAAAATTAATAATATATAAAATATATTAAATGAGACTGTAAAAGTATGAATATATATTATCTGTTTGGAATAATAAACAAAAAAGAGTGTGATGGTTAAAACTTGTGCATCTATCACGGAAATCATGACTCATGAGTTCGATTCTAAAATGGCGCTTGATTTGTTTTTTTAGTAATAAAGAGTTATTAATATTTTAATAGCAAATTGATCGGTTGATAGGATCATTCCAAGCTTACAAATCATCAATCCATCATCCGTCATGTTGTTCAACATCATATTTGAAGATCAATTCATCAGCATGAGTGGTTAATTCAATTGTGATTGTTTCTAGGTGAAGGGTTTTTGCAAGAGACGTGTCGGTTTACATGTTAGGTTTGTTTTTTATTAGATGTTTTAAGATGAACTCTATGATTTATTGATTGTCGTGATTATTATCTAACCTGATTGATTGGTTTTCAGTTTTCAATATTTTCATTGTCTACTCATAAAGATTGGTGTTTATAACTACTTTGATAATCAATATATCATTACATAGAAATCATATTTTCATGATCAAAACCTAATTGTGTTAAAACGATATTATCTTTGAACCCGGATCCTAGGAACAATTACTCTTTTTAAATATAAGTTTAATTCATTTCAAAGGTTATTTGTTTTCAATTTGCAAGTCAATTCAAACCAACTCAAAGTTCAAGTTTATATTCATGCAATTGTTTAATTTCTTTCTTTCGGTTCAATAATCAATTAGTTAAGTTAAACATTAATCACCAATTTCTCGTAGATTTGACACCCTACTTATCTTTACTATTAAAGGTAAATAGACCTCTATTTACTTTATTTTTTGACCGACCAAACGACATCGATCAATATATAAATTTATATTAGTGTACGTAAGTACGTAGATGAGAGTTTAATAGTTTGTATTTCCATCAAATATTCAAACACACAATACAACTGTAACACAATGAGTCTTAGTGAAACACACACTAATCTCCTAAGATACTTTCTGAACATAAAATATAACACAACGATCTAACAAAATACACGTTAACAATTTGTATTTACATGTAGTATTAAAACACACAATCAAAATTGACACATTGATATTTTTTAACACACAATATTACCCAATGACTTGAAAAAAACATGGTATTACACAAGTATTAATATAACATATATACTGATATCATATTACACAATAAACTAAAAAACTTGAAAAAAGTTTGGTTTTTATATATATTAATAATACTATACCTATTTTAAAGATAAAAAACGTTTGTTTTTTTGTATATTTTTTATTAGAAATAATGTACGTAAAAGTTAATAACGTTTAAAAAATGAGTGAAGTGACTAGTGAGATGTGTTGCATATGAAGATAGAAAGTTGGTATGCATTTAAATTTAGTCCTAGTTGTGGGAGTAGGCGGTGAGCTTAGAATTCGTCACACTTTTTTATTCGTATTTCTTGGTTTGTAAGTTACTAAACAATATTGAAAAATAAAATACCATTTAATTATTACGTACGATCTTTTGGTAAGTAATGTAGTGACATTCTGTGAGTGAACATTTTGTAGTTAAGTAATTTACCTCTCAACAAAAGATTAACGTCTCAAGTTTTACATCATAAAAGCTATCTTGCATTTATCCTACAAATAATAAGAATTGTCACTTAAAAAAGTAATACATTACTGACAATATAAATTAAGTGTTTTCTTTTCTTTATAAAATGTATTAATATACTTATAACCTATTTTATTTAAAAATTTAAGTCTTAAGAACGTGTTTACATCGTTTTTTAACATCACAATATAAATTCTATCACTTTGTACCGTTTTATATACTAACTAGGTTAACACACGTGGGTACCCATGGGGTTGAACGGTAAAAAATATTTATATATTTTTATATTGAAATGAGTAATAGCAAAACATCAAATAAAGTATGAAAATGTGGATGGTTGTGACGCTGACAAGTGACGCAATGTGAAATAATAACTTAGCGATTTATTATAAGAGAAGATTAAGTTCATAACATATATAATACGGAATAGTTAACTTGTAACGTACCAATCTAGTGGCACATTGATAAATTGATTTACCTGCTACGTTCTTAAGAGATGATAAATAAATAAATGAATCATTAATCAAAAGGCTAATTAGGATATATATTAAATAAAAAATAGAGTAAATTGTCAATTTTGTCCCTGAGATTTGCCTACTTTTGTTATTTTCGTTGAAAAAAGTTTTTTAACTCATTTTCCTTCCTAAGGTTTCTAAAAACTTGCAATTTTGGTCCTCAGGGTTTCTAAAACTAGCCATTTTCATCTCATCACTTAACACAATCTATTTTTAATGTTAAATGAGGGGTAAAACAATCTTTTTACTATTTTAATTTATTAATCACCTTCCCGACTATCTATTTCTCTCACCTTCCTGACTAAGTCTCCACCAAGATTAACTCCACTCTTGCTCTTCGTGTCGCCACCACAATTGAAAATCACCACCAAACGAACCATCAACTGCGAGATGAATGGAGGGCATGAGGTAAACAATATGATTAACAAATTAAAAGAGTAAAAAGACTGTTTTACCCCTCATTTAATGTTAAAAGTAGATTGTATTAAGTGGTGGGACGAAAATGACAAGTTTTTAGAAACATTGGGGACGAAAATGGGTTAAAAAACTTTTTTGTACGAAAATGACAAAAATAAGCAAAACTCAGTGACAAAATTGACAATTTACTCAAAAAAATATGCAAGTACAAAAAGTCTCCCCAAAACTCCGAAACCTTATCTTTCGAACAAATATAAAAACAACATGGGGATGAATTAATGCCCCTTAATGCTAATGTATCACTTTGATTATTTTGATAATTTCATAGGAAAACACAAATTTGTTAGGGTAAAATGATAATCTACTTGTATTTTGGTCCTTGAATTTCTACTAAGGTGGATGAATTGATACATTTTCAAGGATCAAAGTGATCGAATCGATACAAACTTAAGGATCGAAATGATAATCTACTATTTTTTTAGGGTATAGGGAGTGGAGATGAGCTCCCTCCATGAGCATGCAAGTTAGATGAGAACATTGCACCCGGTCACAAGTTTGAAAGATGAGTTGATAGACAAGTTGTAGAGCTCGTGTGAATAATCAGCGAGTTGGTGTGTGGTGTTGGGCTCATGTGCATATTTTGTTTGTATTGTACAATCTAGTGAACCACCTTGTGAGGCCACCTTGTATGTGGGGGTACTCTTTGTCTCAATGGTTGGTAAGGGTTGAAAAAAATTTAAGTGGATTTGTCTAATTTTATTAGAGAAATCCACTTTTTTTTAACTCTTCACCTTGTAGACATTTCCAACACATTTATATTTTCACGATTTAAACAATCTAATCGAGTCAAACTGTCAACTGTTTGAAATCGAGCCAAGATCAAGCTAAAATTTTAAGCTCAATTTAAAACTCAAGTCTGCTCGGATTATAATCTGAGCCAAGTCTTGACTCGACTCAATTAGTCAATTGAGCTTGTGAATAGAAGTTTCTCTCAATACAACTCCATGAAAAAAATTGTTATATTTTCTTATATTAACAACTGAGATTTTTTAAGATAATTTCCTAGTATGTCGTATAACCTTTCTTTAACATTATAATCCAGCCCTCCACCTTAATCTCAACATATTAGGTTGTGTTTATATATCAAAAGAAAGAAAGGCAATTTATGTACACACAACTACGGAAAAAAAACATATGCACATTCACAAAAATAAAAATAAAAAATCTAAAACACAAACAATTTGTAATTTACTTTGGAAAATTAATAATACATATGAATGATTAAAAATAAAAAATCTAAAACACAAACAATTTGTAATTTACTTTGGAAAATTAATAATACATATGAATGATTAGTTGATTTACATGGTTGACATTATATACTATAGTTGACATTAATGTACCCTAACATGAACTAGAAAATATCGTTTAATATATTTTATTTGTATAAAATATATAAAAATGTTATGTTATATACCACAAACCCAGTAAAAGTCAGCTCAGATTATAATTTTAGCCAAGCCTTGGCTCGACTCGATTGAGCTTGTGAATTGAAGTTTCTCTCAATACAACTCCATAAAAAATTGTTATATTTTCTTGTTTTAACAACTGAGATTTTTTAAGATAAAATTTCCTAGTATATCGTATAACCTTTCGATTGTAGGGCATAGTGAGCAGCAGCCATCTTTAACATTAGAACCCAACCCTCCACCCTAATCTCAATATATTAGGTTGTGTTTATATATTACCTTACCTACTAAAAGGTAAGATCGGTTCTTCAGCATGTTTTCTTTACATGACTTTGCCCGTGTCTTCTTCACGTACCTCTTCTTTCAAGTTTTGTCATTCACAAAAAAAACATATGCACACCCACAAAAATTAAAAATAAAAAATCTAAATCACAAACAATATTTGTAATTTACTTTGGAAAATTTATAATACATATGATTGATTAGTTTATTTGCATGGTTGACATTAAATACCATGGTTGACAGTGGTGTACCCTAACGTGAACTAGAAAATGTCGTTTAATATATTTTGTTCATATAAAATATATAAAAACGGTATATATACCACAAACCCAGTAAAAGTCAGCACTCTATTTTATATATCTAATTGCATAACATAATATATAATATTTTAAAAAACTAAGTTATATGTCAAGTTGAAACATAACTTTATAATATCATTTTCGTATATAGGTTCGATGGTTTTTGTCATTTTCATCTAATAACTTTTTTTCTTGTCTATTCGGATCTTGTCATTTGCGCTCACTTCATTAACTTATCAAATATCGTGAAATGAGTGTAATATTGTCAATTTACTTTATATTTAAAAAGATATAAATAAAACCTATAATAAAGTAAATTAACAACATTACCCTTCATTTAATGGTAATATTTAGATGGGGTTAACGGAATGAATGAAAATGACAATATTTGAAGAGACAAAAAGACAAGAAAAAACTATAAAACTAAAGTGATAAAACTACCCATCCCAATATCGAACAAAACAAGCAAACCTTAAATCACTATTTACTATGTATTAAAGATAATGGCTACAATAACTATTCATGATTTTGTGCTACCTTAGAAAGTTAGAGATGCATACTGAGTTTCATTAGGAAACACCGCTAGGAAGATAGTGATTGTAAAGATTAAAGAATTAATCCATGAAATTATGAACATGAAAATGAAGTGTATATATAAGCACATCAAACATATATTTAAACACATTATTAGTTAATTAAAGGGCCATTTTATATATCTCTTCGATGGTTAAACTCTTGTTATTAATTTGTTCATCTTTTCCGATTAGGGTTTCTTCATTGTAGTTGATCTTGTTTAAAGGCCAGATTGAGTTAATATTGTGTCTGTTATCACTTTGATAAGGATGTTATTAAAAACGACTACCTAGAGACTAGAGTGTTATATATAAGAGCTATCGATCAATCACGTACATGTCTTCTATCTTATTAATAGATTAGTAATAAGAACAAAAGCGCCTGTAGCTCAGTGACATGCCTTTTTATAGCCAGGTAAGTCTATACGTGATTTCAACCATCAATCGTTAGCTTGACATTCAAGGATTGCGTCAACCTTGTCCATACCATTTAATTAAACTATTTTTTTAACGACAAACTAGATACTACTCATATACTTCACTATTTAAATTAGACTTAAGTCACTTGACCTCAACGGCTCAACCTTATACATGGTGTTTTAAAGACAAATATGTTACCAATGTGCTAGTAACCGTATTGGCTAATTAGTTAATTTATATAATAAAAATAACAACTAAAATGTGAAAATTTGATAAACGGCTTTTAGTGAGATATGTCACATGTTAAGAACAGAAGAAAGGAAAATAATAAACCATCACTGCTACACTTTAACTCAAAGAAATATCAGCAAAAACAAGATATAAGCGAACAAGACAGAATAATTAAACATGTTGGTTGCGTTCTGCAATCATCAACAGCTAGTATTGGGGGTCTTCATTTTATAAATCAAACAAAGCATACTTTTTAGTGGTAAAACCAGTTTTATAAACATTTGTCGCAACTTTCATAGCCACCATATGTCGATAACGCCATCACCTGGACACGCTTGAGAGTCCAAGTGAAGGACCACGAGGCCAACTATGATATTTTATGTAGTCAAGTTTTATGAATCGATAATGGTTATACAAATCGCCTAACTAAACGACTAAACAATTTACATCACTTTATGTGAACCTTATCAGTAGCTTAGTTTAGCTAACCTGAAACTTAAAGATTAACTAACAAAAATAGACTTCAGTCGACCACCTCTAATTATCATGTGAAAAGAGAACTGTTTGAAAGCTATACTTTTGTAGCCAACAGAATGCAACAAACAATACATATAACCGCTTTTCTTGTGCCAGACGTCCGACGACAACATAACACGCAGTGGAGACCAGCTGGTTAAAACAAAGCTGAAATTGATATTAAGATAAGTAGGTAATTTAACTTCAAAAAGATTAAAGCAAACAAGTAAAATTCTAAAATGAAATACTCTCCATGAATTAAAAAGCAGACAACACATGATCAAGAAATTATGTCTCTAATTCATCCTCTGAGCAGCCTCTTTGGCCAAAACCCTCTCTTTTGCCTTTGTTTTTGCCTGAGATTTGGAACCCATTATTCCACCACCCCATTTCTTCCTATACTCATCATACTTGTCGTTGAAGTTGGCCTGTAACAACAAACCAAAACCCGTTAGAAACGCACAATAACCTAATTCTACCCTGACGCCAAGCAATCAAAACAAACCTTTATGGCTTCCAAGATCCTGCTGAACTCCATTTTATCTTCATTCTTGACGGTAGTCAAACACAAAGCAGCTGCAGTTTTCTGGTGAACAATCTGTTGAAACATATTCAAAAAAATAGCTAACTTCCAATAATAATATATAAAAACACAAATGACCCAAACCTACAAAATGAAAATTCAAAACACTTACAGCTCCAAGTCGGGATTTTCCCTTTACAATGCAGTAAGGGATCTCCATTTTCCTGCACAATGCAGGAAGCCAGACAACCAACTCAATCGGGTCAACATCATGAGCAATGATAACCAATTGTGCCTTGTTCTGAAAAAAAAATTAAAGAGTTATTGTTTTCTGAAAAGCAAAACTAAAAAAAATAAAGGTATTAGTTGTAGTTTAAAAGATGCAGAAGTTATAGCCAACCTGCTCAATAAGATATGTGACGTGATTGAGACCATATTTGACAACAATAGGCTTCTTTGCCTCAACTGCTTTTCCTTCATTCTCAGCGGCAGCTTGGTTTTTAAGACGTTCCTTTTTTGCTGCCTTGTCCTCAGGCCTGTACTTGAGCAACATCTTGAACAAAGTGGTTGCTGCAAATAATAATAACACGAACATCAAAAAACAACCAAGAAACATAAACAAGCAAAAAAACATTAACAAAAGCTTCAGGTTCCAAAATATTTAGAAATTTAAAACCATAACGCACATATTCTGACAGAAACACCTTACAAGAGCAAAAACATTTAACCAAATAAATCCAAAAAGAGCATCTAGGATTGCTTATTGTTACCTGCTTATTGCATTTTCAAATAGCAAAGAGTGGTAATGAACGCAATTGGAGTTAAATAATCCAAACTGTGTATCTAACTAATTATATGTGGAATAAACAGCATACAGTTTTTTAGTTCATAAAAGCAGCTTTATTAAGCCACCCCACACAGAGCCTTGCATATTCACCATTTGAAGGAATTAAAAACCGGTAAAAAATAGACCTCTCAAATCAAATAAGACTAACAAAACATATATGTTCAAATAAACATTGGCAACTAAGTTTGCTACTGAATATATCAACAAGCTTAAAATAAGCTCTAAAAACTTCACCAAAAAAACACTCTATAGGAAAAATAGCATGTTCTAACTTGATGTAAAGATACAGAGAGCATCATAAAAACCAAACACGCAAAAGATCAACAGAATTTTCCATACAACAACATTCTGTTTCAACATTCCGACAACAATGCACGTCTACCCTTACCTACAAGTTATCTCCTTCCATTAAAATAACTCCAACAAAATTAAACAAATCATAACATTTCACTAACAAATAACTTATTAAATGGTGCAATAGCTCAATAGGCATTTGACAAGTTTTCTAAAATTTCATATTCAGCATAAACATACTCATAAATTACTACCAAGTCTATGTCAAAAACACATTTCACTGAATCTCTAAACAATGATACAACTTTAACAGTTTAAAAAGGATAAAACTTGAACCCTTACCGAGATTTTTGTCTAGGGTTTTGGTGAACTGGTTCAAAGCAGGTGGAACCTTCAACCTCTGTTTCAAAATCCTCCTCTTCCTCTGAATACGAACAACTTGCGGCCATCTTACAAACCTATGCAGATCCTTCTTCGGTGGCAATGCTCCACCAATTCCAAACTGTTTCGGCCTTTTCTCAAACAACGGGTTCACTACCTTCTCCTAAAGTTTAACAAATCGATCATCATTCAAACAAAGCTCATATCATTTTGATTGATTGAACCAGAAACACGTACAGAAACAGTCAGAGAGATCGTACCGTTTTCTTCTTGGTTACTACTGGCTTTCCACCTTTCTTCGGAGCCTGAATCACAAAGTAACAATCGATCAATCAATCGAAATTGGTAAAATTGGGAAGAGAAATTGACGAATCGAAGGATCATGCTAGCATTTCATGGATCGAGAGAGATGAAATTGGGGACTCACCATGTCTGTAAGCTGAGATTGAAGGTCTGGAAACGGCTGTGATGAAGAGGGTTTTGAAATTTATATGAAAACGAGGTTTAGAAATTTTAGGGTTTCGAGTTTGATGGGCTGATTGATGATTTGGGTTACGCTTCAAGTGTTTTTTTAGTTTTTTTTAGCCTTGCCTTTGAAGCCTGTTTATAGGCCCATAAACTTCACTAGACTCACACGACACAAATCTAGCCATCCAAAAAAAAAATACCGGTTCCGAAACCGACCCGGTGTACCCGAACCATAGGATACACATGGGTTCCAGTTCCTCCAAAAAAATGGAACCGAACCGGATCCGCAGGAACTTGTTCCACCTCAACCCGGTTAAACCGGTAAAATACCTGATTATACCCAAACCAGACCCGAACCTACCCAATTCTTGACTTTGTTAACCAAAACTGGACCCGGTAGGAACCAGTTCTTAATAAAACCCAATTTGTGCAAATCTAGTAGGGAATCAGGTTTAGTTTTGGTCAAAGGAGTCAAAGAACTTAGTAGGGACGGGTTTAAGTAGGATCAGGTTTTGACCGAGTAGAGATGGAACTTCCGTATTTTTCTCTAAGGAACTGAAATTACTGATGATATTCGTGATTGACTGGCTCTGTATCGACTTGTCGTAATCGGACCATACAACTTCGATACATCTAGACTTGGGAGTTATGGTTTAAAAAAAACATACAAAGGTAAAAATACATATAACAAAGTTGATGATATAGCTAGTATACAATTTAACAAATCATCAAGTCCTCAACCGTTAGACCACTCATTTTTGTTAACCGAATCTGAATACAAGTTAGTCAATACAATAAAAGTTACAAACAGCAACACGCGCTAAAACGGGTCAACTCACGACTTCTTTGGTCTTCCTCTACCTCTCTTCACCGGTGTGGATCCAGCATCCTTTGTGGTGGCAGATGGGCGGCCCCTGCCACGACCTCTGCCCGAAGATTTCCCGCCCCTTTTACTCTTCTTTTCAGCATAACCGTTAGCTTCTGAATCATCACTATCATCATCTTCTTCTTCATACATGTTTTCTTCGGAATCGTCTTCTGAATCAGATGATTTCTTCTTCCTTTTGTTGGGTGATTTTGCAGCCCTTTTGTTGGTTTGTTTGGCAGCTGGAGGTTCGGCACTAGGCTCTTCAACCCCTTCACCCGCAGCTATTCCATCATAAATTTCAAGCTGTATAGAATCAAAGGATAAACCGTAAAACCGACAGAGACCAAAGCAAGATGACTGATAATCAACATGTTTTTATTCCATTAGCCTTTGATAGTTTGGCTTCCTAGCCACTAGGGCAGTGAACTTCTTGACCAGGGTTCAACGGTCATTCATAGCAATGTTTCGACCCCTTAAGGACCAAGGTTATGTGTTCAGTAGGCTCAGCTTTGCTATTCAAAAAGGGTGGCGGCGTAACTTGTTGCATGTTTACCAGCCACCTTATTGTAAATTCTTTGGTGTTTAATATATGATTTGGCAATTCGACATCCGCCCTACAGTTTAATGTAACCCAGCCCAGTTGCTTAACCGTTTTTTGTTTTTCTTTTACTTTTTAGAATATGTATATTCAAGAACCATCTTTTATCGATTTAAATTTTGTGAGATATACTAACAATTTTAAAAACAAAAAAGTCAATGCAAGCAGTCAAAACCACTAAAACCACCCTTTGAGATGTATGTTAGACTTGGAACGGCTTTAAGCCGGTTTACATCCATCCCTCTTTCATCTAATTGTTCTAATTTTATGGGTTTGAAATAAAAGACGCTCCAATGGACCCATTCATAAGTAAATGGATATAAATTGCCATCAACTTCACTGAAAGAAAAAAAAAATACAAATTATAAGACTACAAGATTGTAATATCTGGTTACCTGATCAAGTTGATCACCGACATTTGTTCGATCAACCACCACCAAAGAATGAGCAAAACCACATGCAACACTGCAGGCAAATAATATATACACATGGTTATAAAACACTGGAAGTATTTGGATGTATTTTAAAAATGATTATGAGATATTCAATAAATAATCATAAGTAGAAAATAGTGTTTGGATGTGCTATGTTTGAGTGTTTGGCAAATTTCAATTCTTCAAGAAATAAAAGTCTCTCTCAAATTAGGTTATAGTCATAACCAGAAGTCCAGAACATGTTCTGATGTTCATAACATAGTTAAAACGAGTACTTACGTTATAACATGCATTCCTTCAAGGTCATCTACCTTCTTTGGGATAGAAGACGATCTGCAAAAATTGTATAATAATAAAAATTTAATTTAAAGATGGAAAGTATAAACCAAGGTAACATACTTTTGCTGGTGGGGTCCATATCCAAGTTCACCGGATTGAGCGTGGCCCCAACTTATGCATGAGCTATCTGCACCGACAAAATGATGCATACTGCCTGAATCCATGCATCTTATGTTCCAACCACTGCACACAAAAGCGTCAACTTAACTACCTATGATTATGCAATAACCATGTTTAAAAATACTTGGGGAGCAAGTTACTTGTCTTGCATGTATTACAGATAGTTTGAAACAACGTAGAAACCTGAGATCCATAAGAGGTTTAGGATACATCCAATCATCACCGGTGTTCTTAATCTTGCCCCACATGTACATCTGGCCTCCACCTGAACTTAATAAATTTATCATTCATGATTTCATTAGAACCGGAAAACATTCATGATCTATTTGTTTGTGCAAAAGAATATTTATCTGTTACCACAAAAATTGGCATACCAGCAGTGACAGTTGAATTAACAGAACCGGCAGAAACGACTGCACCAGGAGGCACAAGATTATGTTTTGTGAAAACATCGAGACGTCGAGGGCTAAATTCGTCCTTTTGCTCCCTATGCCCCAGCCTGTTATTATAGTTTAAGATAATAGAGTTTAAATATCATGCAGATAACAAAGTTTAGAATTACAAATAGGAAAAAAAAAATCAAATGTGGGCTGAGTACAGGTCAGGTCGACCCGCAAATTTTGTTAGCTTTGTATGTGTTTTGTGATAATAAAAACTTCTCCATTACAACAATAATCTAATTCTTTACAAAAAAAAATGATTTAAGAAAATGCATCCATTATACACACTTTGGGCGGCTCTCGACCCATTTCACTTTTTCTTATTTTTTATTTGACTCATGGACAACTAGGGGTGTCAATTCTCGACACGACACGAAACACGACCCGAACACGACACGAAAATAATCAGGTTTTGGGTTGGCAAATATAACCCGTTTAAAAATACGGGTCGGGTTAGAGTTGACCCGTATAAAAACGGGTCATTTTTGGGTTGAAACATTTAAAAAACGGGTTGACCCGCCAACCCGTTTAGGTTTCAAAATTAGTTCATCTATTTTTTCCTTTTCTAAAAATGTGTGTTAAGTTACTTTTATATTTAGTATTAGTACTCATAATAAAAAAAATATATTACCACTTAAGTTTTTACCTTTACATTTTCAAAGCTAAATATTTATTATTATTTTTGTTTATGATAAATAAATTTGATTTGAATAATGTGTTTTATGACTTTAAGTAAATGTATGGTTAGTTATAGTATTTTTTAATTAAAACCCAATATACCTTGTTGTTATACGCAAAATCACATATTAAACATGTTATTCTTAACCGACTTACACAACAACTCACTTACAACTCATAAATTTATTACGTTTATTTTGATAAATGGGTTAAACGGGTCATATCTGGGTTGACCCGAATTTATGTTATGCGGGTTAGGGTTGACAATTTTGACACGAATAAGAATATGGGTCGGGTTAGGGTTGGATAATTCAACCCGTCAACCCGCCAACCCGCGGTCTTTCAACCCGCTAACCCGTCAACCCGACACGATTGACACCCCTATGGACAACCCAAAACCCGAACCGACACACCATCTCCATTGAACCATTCGTAAAATCATTAAGTAAGAAGTAGAAAGTACTGACCTTCCATATCCTCCGAAGCCCCACCTAGTATTCAATAAAAAAAACATAAATTCAATAACTAGTTAATGAACACTTTTTTTCATCAAAATTTACTAGCAAAGCTGCAGGAAGACTTACGTATAAACATAGCCATTTGAGTCCACAGCAACTGAACACACAATCATATTAGAAACAGAAAGATCATAACAAATACCAAAAATAATAAAAATTAATAGTAAAACCAAAACCTGTATGGTTCGATCCACAAGCCACTTTTACTATGGTTTCATTAGCAAAAGCAGCAATTGCCTTGGGGCGCGGTTGAGCCTCATAAGCAAGTCGTACAGAGCTGTCTTTAGTATTATACTGAATATAAAAAATATTTTATCTTGTAAGCAGTGAATAAAATCTTACTAAACGTTGTGATCCTATAATCTTGTCAAGATAATTAAAAGAAAAAAGTGACAAAAATGTTACTGGGTGTACCTCATTGTCAGTTCCATGTCCAAGTTGACCATACTGTGGAAGTCCAGCAGTTCTAGAGCCCAAAAACAAAAAATAAAACTAATTTAACATCATAATAAACTTGAAAATAATAAATAAAAGGCATTGACATACAGAATAGAAGCGCCTTCAACAGAAGTCAACCATACGGTAAAATCAGCTCCACATGCAACATGTGTGACTTCAGATACCAGACAGCGTACTGGATATAACTCGATTTCTACAAAAAAGAATGCAATCAACTTTACAATTAGCTTTATGAACTATAACTTGGTAGCAGGAATGTGGAAGAATTGACTCGTAGTTGTTTACTTTCAGGTTGAATAAACTATGCTTTTAACTATTTAAGGATCAAATAATTAGTTTTGGATAATAATTACCTTTTTAAACTATTTTGAGAGACTTAACTCAGTTTCTTCACAAGTGTCCGCTTTCGTAACTTCATACATTAAACTCATTTACAAAATTAAAAATCTTAAACAACAAAAACACATTCAAACATTATCTTGGTATCTCCTACGATCACTTTAAAAATGCACATCCAAACGACCCCTTTTACAAAACATGTATAGTTCTATTAAAAGAAAGTTGTAATCTTGATACGATAATTAGTTTGATTAACTAACCGTTTTTCACTGATCCTGAACCGAGCTGCCCATGCTTATTCCAGCCAAAAGCCAAAGAGAGACCGTCTTCGGTCACTACAACTGTATGCGTTTTCCCACTCCCCGCTTTAACAATCTTGTAGCTGAAGATTAAAAACAGAACCAACAAACACTAAGTTGTTTCATTTCATCAATTATCTCATTTAAGAACAACAAACTCAGGTTATCAAGCATTCAAAGTTTTGATCATTATTCAACATCACATTGACCAAGATTAAAAATTTAAAACTCACGAAGCAAGAGCAGAGACCACAGTCGGCCTATCGCGTTGAATTTGATCCCCATGTCCAAGCTGCCCCTTCTACAAACACACAACAACATCAAACCCACAACAAAATGCAATAACAATGTCAATCAACTTACATCATTTCGACCCCAAGTATAACACCGACCATCAACATCCAAAGCAACACAATGACAAGATGCTACATCAAAACATCATCACAATTCACAAAAACAACTCATTCACAAATCACAACCAAAACAACAACATATTCATTCATTACTCATTTACTCACCACAACCAGATGCAACATAACGAATGTCAACGCCGACGAGTGGCCGGAGCCTCGTCGGAGAAACTAAGTTACTTTCCGGCAACCCTTTACGCCGGCCAATCGTATCCCAAGCAGTCGTACCACAAAACAACAACTCTCCACCCTTCACTTCATCATCTTGTTTCTTCTCCGATGACATCTCCGACCAGTAAAAATCTAAACTTTCCGGCGAAATCAAGATTGTGGCTGCTGAAACCCTAAAAGGGAAATTGAATGTTTGTGTTGTACGATGGAAATGGGATCTGTGTGAAGAGTATTAAATCAAAAGACAATTGGGGAAATAGAGAGAGAAGGTGTGAAATTGAAATTTCAGTCCCAAATCAATACTACATTACATTTGTTTGTTGCTTTATTTTTTTTTCTTTCAAGTGGGCATTTCAATTTCTTTATCTTTTGTGTTACATTTTCTATTGGAGTGAGTCGTTGTCAGCGAGATTTTTTTTTTCTTGAATTAGGGTTTAACTATTTAAGGGTTCAAATCTGCAGGTGTGGTTGGATGCTTATGGCCCCCACTATGTTGTTCTTCATTCTTTTTGTACATATGATTGAATTGGAATTGGGTTTGTGTTACTTGCCTAATCATGTTTGTTTCGTCTTTGATTCGACGATTTTGGAGGGTAAGTATTTTATAGCGAAGTGTTTTAGATTTTAAACAGAGAAAATGTCATACAAAAAGTAATAAGTTTAAGTATTGTTCTAATTAAATTGTTCAAATTAATTTTTGTTTTAATTAGATGAATTAAATTTAAATAATATTCTATCCTAGGTTCTTACCTATTTAGCAGGTTTCCATGCTTATGCCTTGTTGTTTTTCTAATTTTATTGAGACTCTAAAGTAGAATTTAACATTTTTTATATAATTTCCAATTGTACTTTTTAATTAAAAACAAAAAAAAAATTAGAAGTCAAATTCTCACCATTCTCTTCTCCGAGGGTTTCACCCCATTAATGATGAATTACGGCGACAGTAAAATCACGCATTCCAATCTCTCTCTCTTGTCTTCCTTTTGCCATGTCGGCCCTCTCTCGTGTTTTCGTGGCTGACACTGAAAGAAACCTGACGTAGCTTGTCTCTCCACTATAGTTAATATTCATGAAGAAATTAGAACATTAACAAAAAACGTGTGTATGAACATGATTGAAGTTTATGGATGTTCGGATGTGTTCGATCGTTCATTTCATTCAAGGATATGTGTTCCAAGATTCGAGAAGGCATAATTTAATATAACATAGTTAAATTAATTTTTTAATTCACATTATAAAAGAAATGAAGAAAAAAGAATGACCTGTTTATGTAGGTAAAATTGAGTGATTTAATTGGAAAAAAAAATAAGTTATATAATTAGAACAAAATTAAAATTTTAATTAATTTTTATTAATAAAGTTATCCCTTTAAGATAAGAGGATGTTCAAAGTTTTTATTTGAATCTAAACCTGATTACCATCTTGATGTGAGTGTAATGGAATGTGCAATAAGTTGTTGGATTCATAAGAATATTAGAAATATATTTAAAGTTTTAGCTCAACATTTTTAAAATATGGGATTCAAGAAACACTCTAAATTGGAACTGAAACCAAGCCAGTTTGCCTGCAGCCTGTGTAAAGCTTCGTTTTCAGCCTGTGTATCAATAGATATAACTAAGAGGATTTGTGCAAACATATTTTCTTCCCTGAAGAAACAAACCTAAGAAATAAAATTTGACTCGATTGATAATCTCATCTGAGAGAGAAATAGTATACATTTAACTCATTTCTTAACAATGTTATATGATGTGGAACAATTACTAGTTCACCTACAAAACAGCCCCATAAATGTCAACTGCACTATATTTCAGTTAACCTGCCATTGATCTTCTGTGGTTAAATGAAGAAGAAAATGCGAAGTCGGTGAAGCTTTTAATCCTTGTTTGTTTTCTCTTCTACACTTGACTTACTAAGTATGAATACACCAGCTACAATGAGCAACGCACCTGCAAACCACTGAATGAAATTATCCATCAGATATGGGATAAATGTGTTAAGTCATGCAATCTGATAATTAAAACTAGCCAACCAAACGAATGTCACCCTAGATGAGATTAGGTCATTTGGCAATAAAGAAACAGTTTTATTAATTCAATGAATTGCAATGTTTAAATTGGCATATAGTGTAAGTACAATGTACCGCTATTTCTATGATATCTAAAAAGGCATTTAATGGAGGAAAATGCAACAATCCTATGGAACCAAATCAATACCATATGGGTTCATTTGGGTCACTTTTCTTACGCATTGGGCTAGTTTGAGCCGCGTAAATTATCTGAGTGGCTTCAAATGAGGGAAATTTGCATGCGTTAAAGGAAGTATCTTTTTCTTATTCTGATACTGAGACGAATATTTTGTGTGTTAACCAACTGAAGTTATATCGTCGAATTACTAACGCATTAGCCACATGTATAAGCAAAACTTTGAAATCAAAACTGAATCATATCCGATTCACTTAAACTGCAACAGTGTCATATTAGCATAGCAAACTTCATATGTGATAAGGGAGGTGCCAAGATAATATCTAGGATTCACGGATCATGATATACGTACCTTGGGTGACAACGGTTCCTCAAAGAGGAAAAATCCTGCTAAACCAGAAGAAAGAAAGTTGGTTGCAAAGTTGGTGACGGTAGCTTGCAGAGATGAAAGAGCTTTAAGGCTACTCACATAGCATCCCCACATCATTACATTGCATAATACAACCATACCATACCTAACAAGCTGTTAAATGAAAAAAATAACATGCATTAGTTCCACACAAACATATATTCAGTTTTAACCCGATTATATGCTTTAATGAACAATGAACACAAGATAAATGAATATCCTCACGAACAGAAAACATGATTAGTTTAATGTGGTTATTTATTTATGTATAATGACAATTACGGTTTAGACAAATTTAAATTCATTGTAGAGGTTATTTATTAACTAGCAATTAGACATGTACCGCCATACACAGGCGATGGGGGGCGTTTATGACCTCATATGTTATGTTGGTGACTTTAAAGCATAGGCCCAAGTGCGATGTGGCGCGTATGTAACTTCCTTACACGTGTTACATTGGTAACATTAAAGGTGTGGTACCACTCGTGATGCGTTGACTTTGTTAGATGCCTTATGCTAGTGACATTACACAGTGGACTTAGTACTGTGCCGCTTGTGATGCGGAGCGTTTGTAACTTGGTTATAAGCTTGGGGAAAAGGGAACACTTCAAAGCCACACATTTTAACCAAACTAAATGCTAAAAATAGCATGAAAGCATATGCAGAATTGACTGGTAACAGTTGGATCAGCTCCTAGGGTTTGTAAAAACGCATATGATGATGTATCCGACCTAATAAGTCATTCAAATCCAACACTAAATCAAATACCTGTTCTTCAAATTATACTCCGAAATTAACAATTGAGTGAAAAAATAGTGTCGTTCAAAACTGGATGAACTAATCAGCTGCCGAAAATGTGTTGACGGTAAATTTAAGGATCGAGTAACATGTACTGTGATGGATCGAAACTGGGCAGTTACGAATTTTTAGGGTTCGGATCAAGTATGAGCATGATGAAAATAAAAGGGGGAAGATGTCATGATGAAACGAAACCTGTGAGGTGATGAACTTGGCAGAAATGGCAGCAAAGGCAGCATTGAGTCCGGCTGAAACCGCCCACACATACCCTTTTTTCTTGCTGTTACTCACCGCCATCAAAGTTTTGATGTATGTATTAATCGTGTCGGGTTTGTCGGTGACTGGATTATAGGTTGCGACTTGCGAGATGACAAGGTCGGGCAAAACCCAACGGTGTAGGTGCAATTTGCATAACAGTTATTCTTGGAGAACTTAATTTTTATATAAAAATAGTTAATCTAATTAAAAAATACTAGTAGGTACCCGCGCGATGCAGCGGGGACGTTATTGTTGGATGTATTTAGTTTCTGGGTGTTTTGTTAATTTCGTTAAGTTTTTTACTAAGATGTATTACGGTTGTTTTGCTGAAACAGTTTAAGTAGATATCATCATAATGGTGGACTTAGATGGTGGGCATAACACATATCATGTAACTAATAATTCAATATGAAAATTGTCAAGCTTTCATGAAACAATTGTTTATAGTATGGACCTAGGTGATGGAGCTTAACATATGTAAAGTAATTAATAATTGAAAATGAAAACTGGAGACGATAATATTCAAATAACCATGAGTTAAATACGTAACATTCAAAACTTAACATACGAGCTAAAAACAAATGATCCATGTGAGTTCATGAAGATGGAACGGAAATTAATCGTACTTCCTACACAGCTCTTCGATTAGATCCCTATATTCCCACCACCAAGTGTCATCTAGAGAAAGATCATCGATTGAAGTAGTACGACGATCGTTGACATTCATACATATTTTTTTAGTTGATGAAGGCATAACGAAGATATAACTGGAAATAAAATGAGAATGAGTTTAAACAAAATTAATTTGAAGAATCAAATATGTACTAATGACATGAATAATCATCTTATTGTCTTTTAAACGGACCAACCATGTTTGTTTTTAAGTACATATATGTAACTTAAAATGTGAAAATATTTTTAAGACTGGTATAATGTTAATATTAAATATTTGTATTAATTTATAATACAGATTAAGAAAATAATTAGCAACCATAATACACTTTAGTATAGATATAGTATAAAATTAAAAAATGGGTTTTAGGCTTTTTAGAAGTGTTGGCCTAGTTTAAATGTTAAAAAATGGGTTATGGGTCGTGTTGTTATCCATTAGAATTAAAATACCTTTTTTGAGGGTTATAACGTTATTATAAAAGTTAGGGCTGTTATCTATGATGTGATATACTTATCTATATATTTATACGTATTATTTTAGTTGATGGATGCATAACGACGAAGTTCGGTTGTAACTGAAATATAAAGCGGTAAAGAGTTCAATAAAAGTAAAAGACACGAATCAAATATGACGTAATGATAAAAAAACACAAACGCATTGAGATTGATTTGTTAATATATTTGAGCTGATATTGTTAATAAATGGGTTGATGAGGTGAGGTTAAGACATGGGTTTACTTAAAAACACTAAATTTGTGTAAAACCCTAAAACACGGTGTATATATAAAACCCGTTTCTTTCTTTCCAAACCCTAAAACACGCACGCATATATCCAACCGCCTCTCTCTTTCGAACAAAAACCACACAAACCCTAGCTGTAAACCCTAGATCGATGCAACAATTCCTGTAATCACAGTCCATCCGCTTTCGTTTCTCTCTTCTCGGACACAAACCCTAACATGTATTCTATCAATTTTCAATTTTCTCTCTTCGAACACAAACCCTAGACCTATTAACTCCTGCGATGTCTGGACCGCTTGATCGATTTGCGACTTAAAGTATAGGTAAAGCTTTGCTGTATTATGATTCTTATGTACCGTGGAAGTGGGATTTGGGTATATTGATGTGCGATTTGGGTTTATTGTTAAATTTTATGTTTCCTGCTCTTTTTAAAATGATACAGTGTTGATTATTGATGGTTGTTAGTTTGTGTTGTCTAGATTTTTCTGAAAAATAGGGTTTGATCTGATGATTTATGTGGTGTTAATTCTTAATGTGTTCAAGGCAATCATGGATTTAGTAGTTGTTATGTTATGCTATAATTTGGTTTAATGTACGCTTGTTGTTATGTTGTTTACAATTGTAGCTAAATATATTTACTCTATTGCTCTTGTTTCAAAAGGTTTTTCTTTATGAAAGTATCATGTGCTAACAATGAACATATTTATAAGTTAACGGATTAGTAGTTGATGCTTCAGTAGTTGCATGATTTTACAATTGTAGTTTAATCAAATGAACTTAACTGTTTTTATACTTTGTTACCTTGTTAAAAAGAGTTGTAAAATAAGTGAATTTATATTCCTAATCTATTTTATACTCCTTGTTTCAGTAACATAATGTGATGATGACACATGAGTTTTATCATAACTAAGTGATAAAAGTGTGGATACAATTAGTTTTATGTTAAACAAACTTCAATAATGTTTTTTTAAACCTTAGAGTGCATATTAGTGTGATTGGTTAATAAGATGATTAGTTTTACTTTCATTGTTGTTATAAATTATATATGACATAAACAGTTTAAACAAGAGGCCACAAATTGATAAAAACACACTAATAACAATTAAAAACATAAAGCCAGTCAACTATCACTTTTAAACCACACTCTAACATATGCATATAAGAACACATTTTAAAAAACATCACTTTTAACAACTATCACTTTTAAAAAACATATGCATACCTTGAGCAGGCCCTGGATCTCCTTTAAAAAACATATGTATACCTTGAGCATTTGCTGATTAGTAGTTGTGGTCACAACTGACTTTTATTAGTAAGAGTGTTTATAAATTTTTAGTTGCATTTGTTATAGATTTAATAAAATTTTGGTTTGTTTGGCCACATGTTAAGATTGGACTCAATGGCTGATAAACAGGCAACACAGCTATTTGGTGCGCAAATGAAGGCTTCTAAGTTTAAATAAGTAAGGGTAAGTTAGATTAATGTTTAGTCCATTCAAATTGTGTTAAAACTTCTATTTTTCTGTGGTTATCTTACACATGACTTATTTGTAGATTAGGTGGGCTAAGCTGGTGCTGCTCAAAGTATTAAGTGTAAGTGACATACCTTATATTCTTAATTGTTAAAATTGTATAACTTTATTTGTGTTGTGATTCTTATAATATTTTTGTTCAATAATGTTGTATTTTTGCTTTTATTAACCAAGTTCATCATACCTTATATTCTTAATTGTTAAAATTCTGATTTGGGTATATTTTTTATGTTTTATGTTTAACCAATAAGACGTTTGAATGTTGGCAAAGTCTGATTATCCAAGGATTTAAGCTCTGTTTCACCATATCTAAACACTATAAACTAACTGATTACTTGTGAATTGTGAATTGATAGTTAGTTTTAAAACTTGATGCTAAAACATTTAATGGGTGATCTGTTTCAGATATGGGACACAACCGGACAAGAAAGATTTCAAAGCTTAGGCGTGGCATTTTATCGCGGTGCAGATTGGAGGGAAGAGTTCCTAATTCAGGTAACAACTTACGACTCTCACAATTGGGTACATTGTTACTTTTTTTGTTTTTGTTGCTTTTCTTTAAAATGTTATGAGCAGTGTTTGGTTTGTTTTGAAAAAGATGGTTGATGGTCAGTGTTGAACAACATTTAAGTGTAATTAGAGCATACAATGTTTTTAGTTTAACATAGTTGCTATTATGTTTTAGTTAAACATAGTTGTTGTTATGTTTTAGTTAAACATAGTTGTTATTATGTTTACATGGTGTAGTTGAAGTTTGGATTGACTCAATCTGCTTATTGTTGTTAGATAATGTGATAATTTTGAAGTTTTTTTTTTGTTTGTTTTACCTACCATGACATTCTGAATTGATTATGATTGTTTGATTTTACATAATGACCAATTGTGTCTTTTTTGCAGAGTTAGTTATAATGGATTGAAAAATTTGTGCATATGGAAGTTTTTGGCTACTAATCCGGTCTTAGTTAAACAAATAAATTGTAAGTATTTAACCATTTACTTAATCAAGTACTTGTTAGCTTTATATTTTATTCCATATAGTAACTAAGTGTTGTGTTCAATAATGTTGTAGGTACGTTCAATATGAACGGTGCTTGTAGGTTGCACATGTATCGTTCAGTCCACAGAATGAAGATTTTAAAGGGGTATGGTATTAAGGTAAAACGATTTAAGATCTTTTGTTGTTTTTTTCATGGTTTTGTTTATGCTAATTGAGAATTATGATTCTTGTTGTATGAGTATATGCTAACTGTTTTACTTAACAGTCTAGATCTAGTCATTATATGTGCTTATCTTTAATTGTTTGATATGGATTAGTGTTCATATGTGTTGTGAATGTGTTGTGTGGCTTTGATTCAACATAACATTTACCCTATATCTATCTAGTCAACATTAGGAAAAATGAGAAAACTACTTTAATAATTAAGTTATATGTTATTGAAGATATGGGGTTACTTTTTATTGTTTGATATGGAGTAGTGTTCATATGATATGATTGGTGTTTTAGTTTAATAGATAATGATAACACCAATGATAGTGGAATAAGCTTGTTCGGGGGTCCGATTTTAATTTATGAGTTATTATTTCTCTTATTGAATGTCTGTGTAAATTGTTGGTAAAGTTGTAATCTTGTAACCTTCGCCAATCTACTAAAGTGTATAATTGAGTCCTATTTGAATTTCCATTCATGTTTTTTGTATATGTTGTAATTTTTCTAAATAAAGGTTGATTAGTTCTAATTTTGAGTATATTTTCTTTGATTTCGTTACTAATTTTAGTTTGTTTGTTTTATTGTGTGATTAGTATAGCTTTTGTAATTAGGATATACTGTTATTGTAGATTGAAGTGTTTATCTAAATATTAGTTTTTCTCTTTGTCTGCTATTAGCCTATTGTCAATCTGCAATACGGCCAATCATGTTTAACTTTTGTTCTGATTCAATCGGCAATGTAATCTCTTACTTATTTTTTATTGTCATTTGCTAATCAATCTAAGTAGGTTTACTAATATTTTTTTAATGTTTTTAACCAGGTTTGTAGATGCATTTTTGACAATTCCAAAGGGAACAGTAAAAAACTTATGGGTGGAATTAATCTTGTTTTTTAGTTTGAGCTCACGACCTTTCAATTCATTTTTGTATTATGGGTTATGGTCAGCCCAATGGCGTTCACAAAGATACGAAAGGTGGATGTTGCATGAAGGTAGACCTATATTTTATTTTTGTTAATGGGTCATATTTTTGTAGTTAAATCTAGGTTGTCATACAAATGTCTCATGGTTTGTATGAAAAAATCTAGTTTTTTATAATGTCGCAATAGGCAAAATCTAGATTATATGTTTGTTTTTTTTAACAAAAAACTATTAATTTAATAATAATGGTCTCTAAAAAAACCACTTGTTCATTTAAATCAGTTTGTTGTTTGTGTATTGTGTAGATCGATTAATTATATGTAACATACTTTATTTATTGAGTCATATATGTAAATGTGGTTAAGGTTTTCTTACACATGTCTTATTGTAGATCATGCCGACTAAGATAGTGCTGCTCAAAGTACTAAGCGTAAGTGACTTGCCTTTTATTTTTTATTTTAATTACTTATAACCTTTACTTGTGTTATGTTTTTTTTCTAATATTTTTTTCCAATAATGTTGTAGGTCCCTTCACCAGTGAGTTTCCGATTGGAGTCGGGAAACAATTGCCCGCTATTGAAAGACATTGCATAATTTTCTGCTATGAAGGATATTTAGAACATCACTGTAAGTCATCTAAAAACTTCAACCAGTAGCAAGTACCTTCACCAGTAAGTTTCTGATTTTTATCGGGAATAAACTGCCCACTGGTGTTAAAACTTGGACTATAGGTGTGGTTCTATTAACTATTTTAATTGTCATTTTTGGTTTTATATGTAACTTTTCTATTTATATTAAATGTGTTTTATGTTGATTTAGCTTCATGTTAGATGCATGCTTGATTGTTATGTTGATTGTTTGTGTGTTATTATTTGTTCTTGTCCGACTATCGTTATAGAGGTTTAGGAATCTGACCTCCATCTAGGTTTCGTTAAATTGTCTGATTAATGTGTGCATATATGATTGTAACTGATGTTAGTAAAATTTTTATTAATGTTTATGTGTTTGTTATTATTGTTTTAAAATTCTGATTAAAAATTTATGTGTTCTTTAATGTTACAAAATATCTGGTTTGAAACATTTACTTAAAAAAAACTTAACTATGCATACTATAATGTTAATATTAACTTTTCTTAAGTAATTTAGTTTTCTAATTACTGTCGCTTTCATGTAAACAACTAATTCTTATTTATAGATTTTAAGTATGGTTTAATATTATTATAATAATATTACCTGAGTCTGCGGTATCTTGTACTTCTTTTTGTTGTTCATCTTCATCTGAACCATAAAGGTCAATACCACCCCTCCACTTCCAATCCGAAAGCCTTTTATCTAAGCTTTAATGATCCAGTCAAAATATAGCTGAAATTAAGATTTGTTTTTAAAATATAGCAGAAATTAAGATTTGTTTTTAAAATATAGCAGAAATTAAGATTTGTTTTTAAAATAGTATCATAAGCTTAAAACTGAAGAAACAACTAACCTGATTTGTATCAACTATTTGTTTCTTGAACTTAGGATTAGGATGTTCTAATACAATCTGCAAAAAGAATATCATAACACATGTTCATGTATATTATCTTTACGATTTATAAAGCAATACGTAAATATCAAACAATATAAAAGATTGTAAATAACAACACATGTTCACCATCAACCTACATTCAATAAATAAAAAATCAGGTAGTTTTTACATTAACACATATTCATAAAATATATAGCATTAGTATGAAGAATATGAAAGGAAACTATAACTTAAAACTTAAAAGGCTGTACCTGGTGAAATCAACACCAAGGTCTTTTGAATTATACATTGCTAACTCTTTGAATTATCTTTTGGATATCATACCTTTTTGTGATTAGCAATGAATTAGAAGCTGCTAAATCTCTTTATATACTGTTCAGGTAAGTTTTAAAGAGTAAAAACGTGTTCCCGCTTGGTTAAGTTTGAATTTTCACTGCCCTTTAAAATAGGTAAAGTGGTTTACCACATTCAATTGATTAGCACTTTAATTTTGAATGTTTTTCCATATTTTTTGCTAATGATTTAAATTTGAATGAAAAATGAACTGAATTAATAAACAACCTGCATAATTAATAATATTATCAATAGAAAAATGTAATAACAAACTATAATCATAGAGAACAATAAGTTTCCTAAATTGATAGAAAATTGTAACCTGGATTGGATTGATTTTTTGTGAGGTGGTTTCCATTATAATAGTGAGTGAGCTTTAAGAATGTGAGTAAAACGAAGAGGGTTAGTTTATTTATATAGTGAGTGAGCTAGGGTTTTTAATATTTAAAAACATGTATTTCCCGCTTGGTTACATTTTAAGTTGACCCATTCCCTTAATTTACTGAATAAGTTTGTTTACATCCCATTTTTTGTGGAAATAACATCCCAGGCTTGTTACCTAGAAATTTATACACATTCTGTTACAATTATTAGGTAGGTATTTACAAATTATATTTAAATAAAAGTAAACTTTGTTTAAAACCATTTTGTTTAATTTGTATGTTTTAATTCGTTTTAAATGGTGATTAGTGTTTTTTAAATTACACTATAACATTCATTTTAAATTTATGGCTTTTATTCTAAACATGTCATGTAGTTAAAATATTGTCTAGAAGCAGCTGAAATAACAGATGCCAGGGCCTTAAATACCAAGATAACGGTAAAGTTTACATTAATGTTATTTTGTCACTCGTTATTTTACGTTTTGAGATTGAATAGAAACATTAAATTTTTGAATAATATATCTAATGATGTAGTTGGGAACTGGGACATGGAAGTTAAGTGGCAGATTATAATGCGGATGTAAAAAAATCAATGGGTTTGTATTGAAACTGGTCCAGCAGCAACTGGAAGTGATGATATGGTTCTATTCATCTAAATGAATATTTTGGGTTGCTGATTGTAAACATATACATAATTCCAGCATGTGATTTTAATTTTAGGTAGCTTGTATTCATTTTAAATTTGTAGCATTCATTTTAGATTTATGGTTTTCATTTTAAACTTGTCGAGCAACAGATTTGTCTAGCAGCAGAATGTAGTTGGGAACTCGGACATGGAGCAGAGCAGCATTTGGTATTATGGTAAATGAAACAATCAGCAACCAGCTGCAAATGCATGTAATAACTATTATTTTTTATTTTTTAAGTATTTTAGGTTGTTGATTGTTACAGCTCAAACGGTATATTTACGAACTTGGACACGACGGTTGTCGAGCAGCTTAAACACGACGGTATATTTCGACTGTTTAAGTATTGTGTTTGAGCATTTGATTGTAAAATTGTGTTTTACCAGCTGCAACTACATTTGTTACAGCTCAAACGCGACAAGGATTTGCCGATTGCGGGAGTTTGGTGATTTTAGTTACTTACTCTGTTGTTTTTTCAAAAACCTAGACAGTGTTTGAACTGTGATTGAACTGTATTTGAAATGTATTTGGACTGTATTTGGACTATATATAAAAACTGGAATATATTTGTTTTTTTAGAAAACTGGATTATTATAAAAAAAACTGAAAAAAATGGGTCTTGCAATTATAGTTGTACATGAAAATGTAATTTGGGGTATAAATTCGGATAAAAGTAAGCAGATTTCGTAAATTAGGGTTTAGAATGTAATTAGTTAGGGTTTATAGTGTAATTAATTAGGAGGGTTAAAAAGAAAATTGTGTTTAAAAGACTAAACAACCCTTATTTTTCTTGTACTTTATGCAGTTGGATTAGTAACTTGTTCTTATTTTTATGGTATCTTAAATTGCCCTTCTAATTGGCTTTATATATAGTATAGATATTTTTCTATAAAACTAAACACCAAAATAATAATTCTTTACAAACTATACACCAAAATGACAACATGGACCAAAGTGGTTAAATTAATACAAACTTAGAGACTAAGACTTAAAAGTTTCACAACTAGAAACATTTTAAACAAATCTAATTGATAAAGGAGTCAAAACATGCAAAGAAAAACTAAATGAAAATGTATAGTGAAACCGGTCAAACACGAACTAAACGTCATCAAACAAATCTAATTGGTGACATTGAAAAGAGTCGAGCATTTTTAACAAATCTAATTGAAGACGTTGATTCGGTCCTTAAACAAATAAAACAAACGAGTCAAACATGAAAGTTTAAACTGAAATAGATCAAAATAAAATAAATGAATAATAAACAGTTTAAAATTTTGAATAAAACGATTCAAAATATATAAATTGTAACAAAAAACTGTTATCCAAAGGATAAATATAAACAGTTGAAACTTGAAAGTATGTGACCAGTAAAAAAAAAGTGCCTATAACCTCTCCCGAATATACATATTCAAAGAATTAAATTCATTTACCCTGAAGAACTTGGCTCTTCAAATGAAAAACATAAATACGAGTCACGACCACCGAGTTTGACTCGGATACAGCTTAACCACACACAAAAGAAACACAAATCCACCGAGTCAAACAAACACAAACCTCAATCCGAGTCAATTCCCCTCAACCAATCAAAACCTTTCATCATTAAACTCAACCAATCAGGGTAAAGCACTCGCATCCCCTATTTCCCCCTCAGAAGCCGTTGCAAACACCAAATCCACGTTTACCAGAGTATATATATAACCACACATCATCATCCCAATCACTTTTTTTCGCAATTCAAAACCCTAATCCCCAAATCGTTCAATCAACTCAATGGCCCGTACGAAACAAACCGCTCGTAAATCCACCGGAGGAAAAGCTCCCCGTAAGCAACTTGCTACTAAGGTAATTGTTTCGTGTATACACATCCACAATTTCGTTTTTGATTTTGAATCAAACGTGTTGATTGTTCCTCAATCTTCGTTTTGTTACATTTGTTTAGGCCGCAAGGAAATCAGCTCCTACTACCGGTGGAGTAAAAAAGCCCCATCGTTATCGCCCCGGAACTGTCGCACTCCGGTGAGACTGTTGATTGTATATTTGTGTTCGTACCTTACGTTCATACGTGATAAATGTAACTGTGTTAAATTTGTATTAATTACAGTGAGATCCGTAAGTATCAAAAGAGTACTGAGTTGTTGATCCGTAAACTCCCATTCCAGAGGCTTGTTCGTGAAATTGCTCAGGATTTTAAGGTGTGTTTATATTCAATTGATCAATTTTTATATCGAAACTGAAGTTAATTTTGTTTTGATTGATGATTGATTTTGAAATTGTGTTGTTTTAGACTGATTTGAGGTTCCAGAGCCATGCTGTGTTAGCTCTTCAGGAGGCTGCTGAGGCGTATCTTGTTGGTCTGTTTGAGGATACTAATCTGTGTGCAATTCATGCTAAGAGGGTCACAATCATGCCTAAGGATATCCAGCTTGCTAGGCGTATTCGCGGTGAGCGTGCTTAGTTTGTTTGAATGCGGATGAAGGTTCGTGTTTTCTGCAGCTTTGTTATGTTTGGTAGATGTCGTTTGTGATGTTTGGGGAGAAAAAACTTGAACAAGGACCCTTTTATTTTAGAATGTAAATTCTATACAACTGATAAGTTGTATTATTTGGTTGCCTATATGTGGATATTATTGTGATGTTTTAAAGATTTTAATTTGGTGATTGTTAATGTCTACACTGAAACTTGCATAGCATAGTATTGGAGTGGACAGTACTTTAACTGGGATGATGAAACAGTCATTATTTTGTAACTGTGAACTTATGTTTCATCACCTGGTGACAGTGGATGATGAAACAGTTAGAGATACATATAACACCTCCTAAGATTTGATCACAAGCTTGGGGACATTACACACATCTAGCATTTGCATTTATGGAGCTAGGTCATATTAACATTACGGTTGGGGCACCCGTGTAATAAAGCTTAAAGTTTGTTGGCTTGTAGGACTCTGCCGCTAGATTTGGTTACATGAATGTAGTACACTTGATGGCACAAAAAACTTCAGTTAATGAACATTTATCATCCTGTAACACTTAATGAACACATGTATGTTTAGCATTGAAACAACCTGCACTAAAGACTAGAGGGTCATTGCATAATGATAATAACCACAAAAAACCTCCACTAAAGACAACACTGGGTGCTGTACACATGGAATGACGCTCCCTTAGATGGACAAACTAGATTATACTAGGAGTTGGGCACAGCATCTCGGCTGCGAACATATGCTATGACATGTAGCATAAGCCAAACATCCATTGGATTGTTGAATCACCTTTAAACATTAGTGTAGGGCTAATGCGCATCCAATTTATGGAAGCTACATTTACCCTTTATCTTTCAAGTTGGATTCTCACTTTGCCTATTACATGACATTTGAGATCACAATCTGTGTTTCAACCGTTTAACTTGGGTATCGTAACATATTTTCATATGATATCAAGTTTGTACGTGGTAACTTAATGTTTAGTTCACATGGTAACTTTTTTGTGTATGACTTTCCAATAGTTCCAAACACATTTTAAATTAACAGTCCCACTGATATGAATTTTGACATCCGAGGATCATACTTGGCATAAATGTCCAGAGATCTTCACGAGATGCATTGCTACTCACCTTTTAAAATACTTACCTTTGCAAGTCACTCATCTTGTTAAAGTTAAAGTGTTAAACCATGTATTTCGTCGTTGTTATGACCATTATCTTAATTAGAACAAAGACATTTGTAAAGGCCATTGCATTGATTGCACTTTGTGTTTATGTTTGACTATTTTCCGGATAGTGAGCCAGTTGTATGTTCCTTACCCGATAACTTGGCGTAGTATGCTCCTTACTCGATAACTCGGCGTATGCGGCTCTTACGCATCTCCAAAAACTGTTTTTATCTTGATAATTAGCTAGAAAAAACCAAAATATTAATAAGAAGCTCAAAAAACTAACATCCAAAAAACTATTATTTAAATAACCGGATTCTCGGACGTATCAAGCCAACATCTCGTCAAATGCTTGTAGTTGTTTGATGTTCATGGTATCATGACCTTTTTAGTCCTTGGCATATCGCTAGGCTTCTTTTTGTGTGTACGTCTTTTATGTTGCGATGACTCGGGTACATTTGATGGTTGTTGTTTGGGTGGTGTCTCCGGAATGGTTTCCGGTGGTGTAGTGGATTGTTGATCGCCAAATAAATTTTGTTGAATGTCATATTGGCTAGGGTGAATGGTAAAAGGATTGGGTTGAAAGCCATACGGATTGTTAGTCAAATTTGCAATATAGTTAAATAACATGTCGCTTTGGTTTGGGTTCGGTTGTTGATTGGGAAAATAGCTGTTGCCGAACCCGGAGCCGTTAGGAAACATGGTTGCTGAGAAGAATTGAAAAAGAAATTGTAGCGCAGAGAAGATAGTGTTGTAGATTGTGAGTATGGTTTTAAAAAATATTAGGTTGATATTTATAAAAGAAAATAAATAAGTAATTAAATGTTAAATTTTTTTATTTAAAAAACTGACTGTTTTTTTCCGTTGAACAACAGTAACAAAACCTTGATTTTTGCAAAAAATGAGCGTTTTGTGGGCAATGCCCCAACCCAAAAAAATGTCCAAAGCGCCCCTATGTAATGAGGGTGAGGCGTTCTCGGGTGTTTTACATGGACAAAGCCCATTACACATGGTCTAATACCGTCTACTTGTGTTGAGATGATTAGATCATAAGCTTCTTGCTACTGATTGTATTGAATAAAATTCATTAAGTAACTTGCGAAGTTGAATGTCTAGTAAAAGGGGTCAAAATAATTAAAAAAATCCTAAGTATATGGATTGGATATGTAAAGAAGATAAATTACATTAGAGCTAGTGGGAGCATATATATATACACACACAATATATATACTCTTATAGAGATAGATAAGGACCAGCATCCAGATATAAAGTCATCGTGTGTGAACCTTCAGTTGTGATTTAGAATGACTAAGGGCTGTTTGTTTTCTCTTAATAGTTCAGTTTAGTGTTTAGCCATTCAACATTAGCATTCAGAGCGTTTGTTTTATAAAAAGGAGCATCTGAATGGTACAGTTAAGTGCTGAATGGTTAAAGGACATAAACATGCTGAATGAAACTAAATAAAGCATATACTAACTTTATCCCAACATCTTTCTCATTAATAGAGTCTTTTAATTATTCAGACCTCTTAACCATTCAGTACTTAGTGATTCAAATTTTGTCAAGAAGACCCAACATCTCTCCTATTCATAAAGTTTTCTTTAGCTTTGCCAATGGATCACCGATTCAGTTTTTACATTTTGTTTTATTTAAATTTCCCGTTATGCGTGTTTTTAAGAACCGTTCTATAAAATAGAGGTGCACAAATCGGTTAATTTCGGTTAACCGGTTATTTAATACCCTAACCGGTTATTTTCGGTTATTGACAAAATCGGTTATTCGCTTTAACCAGTTCGGTTAATAACCGGTTTTTTTTCAAAATTTTCGGTTATTTTACTTTAACCGGTTCGGTTAATTAACCGGTTTTTCTAATATTTTATTATTTTTTTCGGGTTTTTTCCCGGTTAACCTGTGGATCGGTTAAAATTCGGTTTTAAAAAAACCGGTTAATAACCAGTTATTCATAAAAAATCCCTAATCGGTTACGAACCTGCGGTTAAAAAAATACTCTAACCAGTTATTCCTCAATCGGTTAATAACCGGTTTCGGTTACGGTTAATAACCGGTTTCGGTTATTGAACCGGTTATTTTGTGCACCTCTACTATAAAACCCTAAATAGAAGATTCATTGACAAGGATACAAGTTCTTCGTGACACTATGTAACTCTTGATCCATTTCGATCTCCCGTTTGGGCCAAAACCCATGGTAAGATCAAATTTGTGATTGAAAAGTTAGTTAAAAAATTATATAAAATGTTTCTAATAAAACAAATATTAAAACTTTATTCTCAGAATCAAAATTTTGTCATGTTGCTGATAAAGAAATTAATAAAAAAAACTGAGAGTAAATTAACAGTTTTAGTCTTTGTGTTTTAGTATTTTTAATATGTTCAGTCACACCTTAATAGTTTCAGTCCTTATGATTTATATTTATAACATAATTGGTCCCGATCACTAACTCCATCCAAATTTTCATTAAATCTCTCATGCGCCTCGCATTTGAGAGGTAAAAATGTTATTTCTCACATTCTTTTATTTAGGTTAACATTTTGTTCAGTCACATGTCAAAGAGTTAGAGAAATGACATTTTTACTCCGCACGCAATGGAGACTTAACGGAAAATCGGATAGAGTTAGTGTTCGTAATCATGTTAGAAAATAAAATCACTTGGACCTAAACTGTTAAGGTGAGATTGAAACCGTAAATGATATAACAACACATTGACCAAACTGCAGTAACTTAACTTACTTATAAATTAGATAAACGAAGTTGACAAAGAAAAAACAATTATTTTAAGGATTAATTTCATATATACGCTTATAAACTTAGCAAATTTCATATATACCCAATCAAAAACAAAAATATCATACATACCCTTACAAACTTACAAATTTCATATATACCCATCCAAAAATACAAATTCATATATACCCGAATTTAATAAGTTTTTACGTAATGAGAGTTCTATCCCTTTCCATTACATTTGAATATATATTAATTTTCATTTGTGATCGACATCATAGTTAGAATCTCAACGGTTTTTGTTAACATTTATTCATTTAAAATACTTTGTAAGGACATACATGATATTTTGATTTTTATATGAGTATATATAATATTTTATATATTTACATGGATTTATATGAAATTGTTTCTTATTTTAAACCAACCAAGTAAATCTTTTATTTTGTAATTTAATAAAATTTTACGCCGAAAAGTATGATAAAAATTACAAATAATTTAACAATCCCAAAAACATGCTATTGGACCCTCTTGGCGTTTCACATGTTTCTGATCAATACAGTTACCCTTTGTCATTTTTCTTATTACAAAATTATCATTCAAAACTCCATTTTATCCAAAATTATAAAATAAATATCTACAGAATATCCAAATTTAATAATATATTTTACTAAATTATATCCCGTATGTTACACGGGTTGAATAACTTAAAAAATTTAGTTATTATCGAGCATAATAAACAAAAAGAAATATCATAAATCATTATCATCTTCAATACGTTCTCTAATACCAGCAAAAACTATAAAATTAAAACCCACATGAGAAAAACTAGAAGACAAATTCATTCATAAACATAAAAATCAACTATAAATCTTTCAAATGGATGACAATTTATACTACAAACCATTGGCTTTGTTATTGAGTTAAGAGATGATAACTTAATTACCTATACAAAAAACAACAGACCGCCGTTAAAATATTTTTAATGGTGCTAAGTTTATTTTTTTTTAATTCCAGACCAAAGTTTTAGGTATTTTGATCGCAAGGAAAACATGAGTCGATTAATGTAAAAGTTACCTCGAAACAACCGTCTAAATAAAGAAACATTGTTTCAATCGGGTGTTTAAATCTAACGGTGCTTCAATCGGATGTAAAATTGTTGCCATCCCGAGTGTCGTCTCACTTATATATGTATGTTGTACATGTATTGTAGAGTAACTAAGTTTTATTTGTTTTCATCTTTTTTTCAAAAGAAATAAATTAAGAAATTGATGAATAACATCAAAACTATCGTTCGTAAGTATCAAAATATTAGATTAAGTTTTTTTACTTAAAAATATGGTGAATCTTAATCCATGACTACATATTTGATGACTATTAGTCAAAGATATTTGGTCACAAAAAAGAGAGAAATTTATATTATTTTTTGATGAAATAAAAATGTATTTTTTTTCTCAAATTGAATATCATTTATAATATAAGGTTAAAATAAATATATATGTGAGGTGTTCTACAATCATAACACCTAGGAGGTGCTAAAATCATGCACATAGGAAAAACACATTTTCCTATATTATATTAGGGATAATGCTTTTAGGGTGGTCGAAAACAGACGGGTTCGCCTACAAACACCACCACAAGTTGTGTGGCTTTGACGGTCAGCTTGGATATCAAGCTTATGTACCCATGAATAAAGCCCGTGTGGAACACTAATATTACGTTTAGGAATTTAGAACTCCCCCACCTAGCGAGCACGTGAAATATATAATTAACGAGGTAACTTCAGTGTTTTAGGGTGTGATTAGGGGTGGGTTAGGGGTGAAGGGAAATGTGGAAAAAGTCACGGATGGCTCCCCTCACCCTTATACCATCAATCTCATGTTTTAGTTTTTTGTTTCATGTTATGTGCATATCATAATGATAAATGTTTGTTACATTTCATTCTTTCGAATATGACAAATCATTGTCACATACGATCTATTTAGGTGTCAATCTTACATTCAGTTAATATTTCTTTTAGTTTCTTGTTCAAATATTAACTCCTTGTCTTCTTATTTCCAAAAAGCAACTCGTGTTATTTTTCCGTGTTAGATGCGCATATTTTACCCACCTGACCTGACCTGACCTCATTTTTGTTAATTATTTGACACAAATAATATTGTAGTCATATCTTTGATGCTTTTATTATTATTTTTTTGTTGTTTTAGTTTTAATCTTTTTTCTTGTATATTTTTTTTATTACATATCATTTATATTTTCAGTCCGTATAATAGTACACGGGTTATTTTATTACATACCATCGTTGTTTCATAATAATGTTAACATTATTTGTACATTTGTTTTGAGAAAAAAATCAGAATATAGAAATAAGAAAGGTTAGGCACTTGTCTAAAACTTTTATTTAATTAAAGTATAGATATTTTCTGTTTTATCTTTGATTACCCACGTCATTCGTTAACATTTTGTTCCGGAGTTAACTTACCAAAAGAAAAAGAAGAAAATTAAAAAAAAGAAAAAAATAATTATGTTTCAGAGTTTTCTATAAGAGAAGTTGAAGTAGAGAAAAATATGTTAGTGTTTATTTTAGAGAGAAGTGGAAATAACGAAAGAGAGATGTTGTAAGTTAGACTTAACTAGATTTAAGACCGGGTCACGTGATGCAGCGGCCGGGTCATGCATATGTGACGGATATGACTTCGTCACATATGTACGTCACGGCGTAAAACCGTAATGTATCACATATTAAAAGCCGAAGAAATATCAAAATTTAAAGGTTAAAACGATAACCAAGTCAAATCTGGAGTATTAAATTCGTATATATGTCAAAGTATAGTAATGAGTCAAAGTTGTAAAAATGTTAGAGTTTTAGTTAAGGGACCCAAATTATAAAATGTGAAAAGCAAGAAATAAATCTAAAAACATGGAGAGGGGGGACTCGAACCCACGCCATATCGTGGGGCTACAAATGCACAAGCCAACCGCACCACTCGTGTCACTACTATAATGTCTCAAATTAAATTGTATTCATCCAGAAAAAAAGGTCCGTAAATTAAAAAAAAAGCCAAAAACTAAATCAACCAATCAACGACTGACACGTGGCCAGTAGTGGTTGGTTGGTCGGCAACCGACCTTTCCTATTAGTAATGTTATAAATTTTCATCATTTAAAATAAGGAAGTGAATAGAAAAGAAGAAAAAAAAAAGAGATAAGAGAAGATGAGTGAAATGAAAAAAAGGAAAAGAATAGGAAACTAAAAGCTCTTCTCTTCTCCCATTAGGTAACTCTAGAACATAGTTTAAATTTTGTTGTTAACATTTACGAATGCTTCTTTTCAGGTGATCGGTTCAAAATCATCATCAACTTCATCATCGATCGGATTTTGAAACGTATCATACGTAAAAACCTCTTTAAGTTAATAAAATATGAATATATCAATATGACAATATTTCGTTAAATTAATAAAATACTTTGATCCCAACATTATTAATTTATAGATGTAAATGTAATCAACTTTACCTAGTTGTATACTTAAGTATCTTAATCCACCTCTATGTCTCCTACTTCTCTTAAGCAAGTGTGATCTTGATGTATTTAACCAAAGCCATCAACCTATTGTAAACTTTTATTAGAAATAAAACTGATTTTGAGGTAAAGCAAGTACGATAAAAAACGATTTTAATACATTGATTAGATAATGCATAGTGAGCTTTATAAAAACGTTATAAAACCTCACCTTCCACCCCAACGTGTTATCCTTCAAAAAATATCCTAAGCGTTATTTACACATCACCTCAAATCTTTATTTTATCTTGGCTTTGCTACTAAAATTAAAACGTAAAAGAAAATAATTACATCATCTCAATATCTCATCACCACTACACATGATTTTATAACTATTACACAGTCCATATATATATATATCTTAACCGGCACAAAATATCCAAAAAGTGCAAAAATAATAGTATTTAATAAGTTACATAGGTACACATCTTTTTTTACACACTTGTATTTTTACATACAACATAAATCACCTCCCATATATATGTCATACACATTCACTAGTTTTGCGAAACTTGTTACCAAGTCAACTTAATTAGTGTGATCATTCCACCGCAAATTTCTATCACTCTCAACCCAACTAACTCTCTATAAATCTTGACCTAACCCACCACCACCATTCACCACCACTCACCACCACCACCATGTCATCACCTCTACATACTCTCCTCATCTATCTCCTCACCGTCATCGTCACCGTCACCGCCAAATCCACCGGCAAATGGACACTTCTCCAATCAAACATAGGCATCACGGCCATGCACATGCAACTCCTACCTAACGACCGTGTACTCATATACGACCGTACCGATTTCGGAGCTTCAAACATCTCACTCCCTAACGGCAAATGCCGCAAAGATAGAAACGATTATGTCTTGAAACAAGACTGTACTGCTCACTCTATCGAATTCGACATTGCGTCGAATTCGTTTCGTCCGCTCATGGTCCAAACAGACGTTTGGTGCTCTTCGGCTTCGTTAATGCCCGATGGCACGATTGTTCAAACCGGTGGGTTTAATGATGGTGATCATGTTGTTAGGGTTTATAAATCTTGTGATGAATGTGATTGGAAAGAGATTAAATCTGGGTTGATTAATAGGAGATGGTATGCTACTAATCATTTACTTCCTGGTGGACGACAAATTATTGTTGGTGGTCGTCGACAGTATAATTATGAGTTTTATCCTCGTATATCTTCTAAACAAAAAGCTTATACTTTCCCTTTTTTGGTTCAAACTAATGATCCAAATCTTGAAAATAATTTATACCCATTTGTGTTTTTGAACACGGATGGAAACTTGTTTATATTTGCGAATAATCGTGCGATTTTGTTTGATTATTCGAGGAATAAGGTGATTAAGACGTACCCGACGATACCGGGTGGGGACCCGAGGAATTACCCGAGTACGGGGTCCGCGGTGTTACTTCCGTTGAGGATTGTACGTGGGAATGTGACGGTTGTTGAGGTTTTGGTTTGTGGTGGTGCGCCGAAAGGAGCGTTTGTTAACGCTCAAAAAGGGAAGTTTGATGGAGCTTTGAAGACGTGTGGTCGGATTAGAATATCTGACTCGAAGCCGAAGTGGGTTATGGAGACTATGCCTTTGGCTCGTTTGATGGGTGATATGTTGTTGTTGCCGAATGGTGATGTTTTGATTATTAATGGGGGGTCTGCGGGTAGTGCGGGGTGGGAATATGGGAGAAACCCTGTTCTTCACCCTGTGGTTTATAGGCCCGATAGCTCATTAGGGCGTCGGTTCCAGATTCAAACTGCGAGCACTATACCTAGAATGTATCATTCTACTGCGATCTTGGTTCGTGATGGTCGAGTGCTTGTTGGTGGAAGTAACCCTCATATATATTATAATTTTACAAACGTACTTTATCCTACGGAACTAAGGTTCGAGGCGTTTTCGCCTTCATATTTGGATTCACAGTTAGCCAGCTCACGGCCTAAGATATTACCTGATTCCCAGACCCAGTTCGGGTATGGGAACAGGGTAATCATACGGTTCATGGTTTTTGGTCACGTGGACCCAAAATCAGTATATGTGACAATGGTTGCACCTTCTTTTAACACGCACTCGTTTTCCATGAATCAAAGGTTGTTGATCCTCGAAGGTGGGAACACCACCAAACCTATCGGGCAGGCGAGGTACGAAGTAATGGTGACGACGCCTCCTTCGTGCAATGTGGCTCCGGCGAACTATTACCTTTTGTTTGTGGTTCATAGAGAAATTCCAAGTGAGGGCATATGGGTTAAAATTGGTTGACAAGTCAAAGAAATTAAGATGGTGAAAAAGGGTACCCGTGAAGGTTGATTTGGAAATGTTGCACACCCGTGATATGATACATCTAGGGCACATGCATAGAGAGTAGGATAAAGATCGAATTTATTGACCAATTGTTCACCAACAAGGGATGCATGATTTTAGAGGCAAATAAAAATGAAATCAGACAAAAATTGTTTAGCTAGGAAACTACGTACGAATTTAGATGTTTAGAAATAACTATATTTTTTTTACGAATTTTGTTGTTAGAGATGAGTCTAAATTGCTATTAAGTTGTTAATGTTGTAAAATGCTTATATATATATACTAGGTTTAATACCCGTGTGTTACACACGGGTTAAATAGTAATATTTATAAATAAATTATAACCATTATATTTAACAATTTGTAAATATATAACATTTAAGGAGTTGGCTCCATCAACTTGCATGGTGAAAAATTTAGCTAAATTTTACCTCCCAAACTTCCTATTATAGAAAAAAAATCCCTCCAAAAATTGCCTCCTAAAAGTTTGATTTATTAGATAGACTAGGTTTAATACCTGTGTGTTACACACGGGTTAAATAGTAATATTTATAAAGAAATTATAATCATTATATTTAACAATTTGTAAATATATAACATTTAAGGAGTTGGCTCCATCAACTTGCATGATGAAAAATTTAGCTAAATTTTACCTCCCAAACTTCCTATTATAGAACAAAAAAATCCCTCTAAAAATTGCCCCCTAAAAGTTTGATTTATTAGATAGATTTCTCTAAATAATAAACAAGTTACAATAACAGAAATTTAGTAAAACTAAAGTATGCAGAAAATTATATATCATGTATACTCGATGCCAAATAAACAAATAGCCTCTCCCTAATTACATGTACCTCTCCCAAATTTGGATTTTTTTACACCGGTCTTACACTATACTAGCTAACCACAAACATAGACACTCATATAAATATATATCGGGTTAATAACCCGTGTATTAGACAGATTGAAACATTTAAAAGCTATGTAATAAAAAAAATAAATAAGAAAAAAAGTTAAAATTAAAATAACAAATAAATAAATACGGTAAATGTATGAATGCATATTATTTGTTTCAAATAGTTAAAATATAATTTAGGCCCGTGGTTAAAACTTGTGCATCAAAGATGAAGTCATGAGTTTAAATCTCTTAAATGATGGTTTTTTTTTATTTTTATCTATCAAGGCCGGAGTTGATATTTTAATAGAAAAAATTGACAGTATTTGTAATTGAATGTGAAATTGACGCCTATGCAAATATATGTGGATAGATACATACAAGAATATAATAATAAATATGTATAATAATGTTGTTCAAACAAAAAAAAGATATTTTTATTGATCTAGACAGATTAACTCAAGTTATCATAATAACATGTTGTTAACACTTGAACCCTCTCCCGTGCGGCCGTGCTAAACATACATATGTAGTTGCATGAGTTATATATGTAGAGGTCGGTTATTATACAAACTGTTTTTGTGTGCGAAGTGTTATGGGTCGTTCATTTGGCTGCCTGAAAATTTCATCAATTGCTAAAACGTTTACGTGAGAATTCCCTCCTAGTAAAAACACTTGTACTTGCATGAAAATAAAACATGTTTGTGTAATAATTTCCGTGTGTTTATGAAATAATCACACTAGGATAGATTTCTCACATTCTTGCATAAAAATTTCATCACTCAGTTATACCTTGTGTGATAACACCATCACTTAATTTACATTTGCATAATAAATTTTTACGAGACTAATTAAACATCTCTTTAGTATGATAATACATTCACGCGCGGACAACACAAGTGTTTTCCCAAAGATCTGGGCCAAAGCATACATATGTTAAACGTGAGCACCCGATCGAAGCTATATATATAGTTATGCAAAACTAAGAAAATAATTAAAATGGGTAATAAATTTAGCCTAAAAATAAAGTAATATAAAATATGATCATGACCCGATTTACTAGCCAACCATCTTTACATGGAAGGATCACACACAAAACCATTTTGTTTTTGTCTCTTTATTTTTCGAATATGTGGTCATCATACGCTATTCTATACTTCTATTTTAACATCAAAACAAAAACATATTTAATAAGCATGGGTATATATGTAAGTTATATCAAATTAAGTATAACAAATATATTGAATAATTGAGAAGAAATTTGGTGTTTTTGTATGAATTGGGTCGAAACCTTTGTAGGGGTACGTGTTGATGGACACTTTCTTTCATGAGTGTGAAATTATATGTACTAGAATCAATATAATGGGTCTTTAGTGGGACTAACATAGTGGTACGAAAAAATTTAGGTATATTAGTTTTTACTGGTTATAACTGTCATTTTTTTACTTCTACCGCTTCCAACTATTGATTTGGCTGTTAACGGTCCCAAATTTTATTACTTTGGCAACCAATGGTCCGTCGTTAAATTTTTTTTTTTCAAATTTAAGACCGATGTTTTAGGCTTTTTGATCGGAAAGATAATACGAGTCGATTGATGTAAAAGTTTGCTTCAAACGGCTCTTTGAACAATAAAATTTTTACATCCGATTGAAGCGTCGTTAGGTTTAAACACCAGATTGAAGCACCGTTTTGTTGTTTGGAGCGCCGTTTCTAGGTAACTTTTCCATCAATCGACTTTTATTATCCTTCTGATCAAAAACCCTAAAACATCGGTCTGGAATTTGAACTAAAGGCGTTAAAATAAATTTAACGATGGACCGTTAGTTGCCAAAGTGATAAAAGTTGGGACCGTTGACAATCAATTCAATAGTTGGGACCGATAAAAGCCAAAAGGTGATAGTTAGAATCAATAGAAACCAATATACCAAAAGTTTATATCGTTATTAAAGATAGTTGTTCAAAATGCACAGTCATCAACATTAAAAAAAACTAGAATCTAAGGAGACAACAACAAACCAAATCGACCATGATAGGCTCTAGTGTCATTTACTTCTAGTTCAATTCACGTATCTCAAACATACAAACGTACATACATATATTATATATGATACAACACTATACCAAATAAGCAGTTAATTTCTACCATGAAAGAATCATCGATCCTCGATAGTATATATCGAGGAACAACATTTGTTACAAGTCAGTGTAATCATACCATGAAGGAATCGGAAGAGTTGAGGTCGAGCAACCAGGCAAGAATGCAGCGACAACTCTCGAACGTCACTGAATCGGTGTAATATATCATGATCCTCAATATATATATAGGAACAACAGGTGTTACGAATTTACGATTCACAAAAGTTATGTATAACTTTATTTCTTTCAATTTATGAGAACAAATTGTAATTTTTACACTAAGTTGGCTTGTGTGAATGGGGCCCTGTCTGCCAAGGAAAAAAAACTTCACATGCATGTAAAGTTATGTTCGTCTAACGTTTATAATATTTTATTAAAATAAAGTCTCAAACATTTTATATTCTGAATAACTTAAAATAAACTTTAGGTTATCAAAGTGTCGATCCATGGTAACTTTAAAGTTGTATTACAAAAAAACTCCCTTCTAAAGAAAAAGTTCCATATACGTTATTCTCACATAAAGCATTTGCGTGTATGTATGTAAAACATTGATGTTTGCCCCTACCAAACAATTATTAATATATTAAAGCATGTTACTAACGAGTTGTTTGTTTTGGTATTTTAATGGTTCATGTGTTTGAATAGTTCAATACTTAATGGTTTAGATTCTTTGTTTCGCGAGTAGTTGTGTGAATAATTCAGATATCTGCCTCTAAATTGTTAATCATTATTACAAGTCTGAATGGTTAAGACATTTTATCTGAATTGGTCAGACATTATAATGGTTCAAACATCTTACTGGTTTAGAACTTAATGGTCAGACCTTTTACTGGTTCAGCACTTACACATTCATAAGTTGTCAAACAACTCTTAAAAGTAGGAAGTGTTATTTTATTTTGAGTTAAATACACAAATAGTACATAAGGTTTAGTGAGATACACTAATACTTTTTTCACTGCTTTGATACATGATGTTTTAGTTTTGTCACAAAGTTGGCTACTAAGGCAATCTTCTATTACATTTTCCGGTAAAAAGTGGTGAAATGACTTATTATACCCTATTTTAAACAAAGGGGTTACATTTGTGTAATCAAAATTTAAAATACAAGAGCATTTGAGTCAATTGTTTAATCTTTCAAAAGCTTCTTCTTTTCATATCCTCATTTCACGTTGCCACAACCAAGATGAAAACCACCACTCCAACTGATGAACCACCACAGGAGCCCAAAACATCTACACTGCTCCACCACCACATAGTGTTGACCCCTTATGTTCCCATTCTTCGTTGCACCAACAAACACTCATCGACCAACCATAACCACGTCACTGGAAACCCACAAGACCGATCGAATCTTGCCACCACCATTCGTTTGATACCTTAAATCGCCACCATCTCCATCGTCTGAAACCTTAAAATTGCCACAATCACCCTATAACTAATTCACACTCCAACACCACCATCTGAAACCTTAAAACGCTATTGTCACCATGGTTTAAAACCCAAAAATCGTCGCCACCACCACCACCACCTCTTTTATTTCACACTCCAACACCACACCATATCATCATCTGAAAACTAGTACTAGTAATTAACTCTTTTAATTTTCATACTAGATTCGCGCTCGCATGATGCGACGAGATCCATAACCTTTTAGCTTATTTTAGTTTATTTGTTGGGTTTATTAGGTTTTAATAAAAGAAACGTTAAGTTATTAACTGATGTTAATCTCAACTTAATAAATGTGACAATCTCAAAACTCGTAAATTTTCTCCACACCTTTCTTATATGGACTAATCCCGTTAATTTTTGCTAACATGACAATCGACTTTGGACTGATTTTTTAAATATTTTAAACACAAACCATTTTTATTATTCATGTAAAACTTTGATGGCAAATATAATAATCAAAACACCATCATTAATCCCAACAATCCACCACCAAACACCACAACATCTTCAAAATCATCACCATTAATCTCATGCCACCATAATACATCATCGATCTCAAGCCATTGTCACCATCACCGGCACTAACCATCAAGTTGAATTATGTTACATTGGTCGAAGTCGAAAAATAATGTTGTTAGCGCGTACCGCACTAGTCGAAGTCGAAAATGTTGCTAGCGCGTGTAACAAAGTAAAAAAAATTATCTCATCGCAACACACGACACATGTCAAACTAACGCACCACACAAGTTGAATTATAACGCGTTGCCAGTACCGCAACGTGTGGCAAATTTCAAAATCTCAATTAATGTCACCATTGTAACGCGAGTGGCGAGGTGACAAACGCGAGACCCAGCCGCTACAAGGCCTAAATATATATCTAGTTAGTTACTAAATGTGTTAGTTCAAATGACAACTACAAATCAAAACAAAGAACGTATTAAGAATGATGTTCACTTACAATCACGTTTTAAATGAAACTTGATTAGATAGAAATACTAAAGAAAGAAAACAATTTTGTTAACATTGATTATGGAACAGAAATATATCTCTCACATGCTCAAAGACGTAATAAATAAAGTACAATAATAATAAGTTATGCATGTATAAAAATAAAACGACAATGAGTTTATTCAAGAAATTATATATGATTGAATTTAAATAACAAATATATTTGATGTCAAAATTATATAACAAATATATCCACAATTGATAAATGAGTTTACATCAAAAATAAAATAAGAGAAAGAAAAATACACTTGGTGCATAAAAGAATTTAAAGGCTAAAACAAAAAATGTCATCGTATACGAACCCATATGCCTTCACTTGGGATGTCTTGATGAACCACGAACAAAATATAATTACCTGCCGGAGCGATGTTTCCCGATGACGGTGCCACCACTCGTACTTCGTAGTGAGAATTTCCAACTGCGACGGTAGTGTTACTACCGTCGAGGATCAACAACCGTTGGTTCATGGAAAATGAGTGTGTGTTAAAGGGTGGTGCCAACATTGTAACCTTAACCAAATTTGGATCCAATATTGGGCACGAAACTTGGAACTGGATGACAAACCGTTGCTTGTAACGAACCGTTGTTTTGTTCGTAGGAGAGATTATATTAGGGCGTAAACCGGATAATATTGGATCCAAATATCCGGGCGAAAATGCTTCTAAGCTTAATTCAGTAGGATAAAGTACATTTGAAAATTCATATCTATCGTGTGGATTGCTACCACCAACAAGTACTCGACCATCTCGAAGCAAAATTGCTGTCGAGTGGTACATCCGAGCAATACTGCTTGGATTTTGCACCTCAAACCGACTTTCAGTCGGTTTGTCAGGCCCATAAACTACTGGGCTTAAAACTGGGTCCCGCCCAACTTCCCATCCGGCAACTCCAGCTGAGGCACCATTAATGATCAAAACGTCACCATTTGGTAGCAATAACATGTCACCCATGACACGCGCTAGAGGCATGGTCTCCATAACCCATTGCGGATCCGGGTCGGATATTTTAATCCGGCCACAACTATCCAAAGCCTTATCAAATTTCCCATTATTTGCATTATTGTATGCTTCTCTTGGTGCACCACCACAAACTAAAACTTCAACACTATCTACATTTCCTTGCGCAATGCGCAATGGAAGTAGTACAGCCGAGCCCGTGCTCGGATAATTCCTTGGGTCGCCGCCAGGTATAGCTGGAAAAGTTCGGACAACTTTGTCGTGAACATAGTCGAATAAAATACCACGATAGTTTGCGTAGATGAAAAGATTGCCATCCGTGTTTAAAAACACAAAGGGGTATAAATTGTTTTCGACGTTTGGGTCATTGGTTTGAACTAGAAACATGAAAAAAAAGTCGGTCTCAGTGGCCGACTTTTTCGGGTAAAACTCATAATTAAATGATTGTCGTCCGCCAATGATGATTTGACGACCATCTGGTAATATATGATTGGTGGCATACCATCGTTGTTGACTTAGCCCCGATAGCATTTCATGCCAATCACATTGATCACACGATTTAAAGATCCTCACGGCATGATCACCGTCGCCCCATCCTCCGGTCTGGACGAGACTCCCATCTGGCATCATTGTTCCTGATGAACACCAGACGTTGGAGAGGACCATGAGTGGACGTACGGAGTTGCTTGCAATATTGTACTCCACAGAGTGGGCGGAACAGTCGGTTGAGTTGGGACGACATTTCCCGCTTGGGAGAGAAATGTTAGATATGCCAAAGTCGGTACGGTCGAATATGACGACACGGTCAGTGGGTAGGAGTTGCATGTGCATGGCGGAGATCCCAATAGATGGAAGGAGGAGAGACCAGGATCCACCAGTACCACTGGCGGCCAGACATAATGACGTGTGAAGGAGAAAGAGAAGAAGAAGAAGAAGGATATGACGAGAAAAGAAAGGAAATGTGAACTTCATTGGTTTCACTTTGTGGATGTGTTAGATATGTTGTGGTGGTGATGGTGTTAAATAGTATTTGGAGTTGTGTAAAGTGATTGACACCAGTGAACAATTCTTTTTCCTTGCAATATTCCCAATTCCTTTCTTGTTGATTTGTGTTGGATTAATACATAAACACAAATTATTCCCTGATAAACACCACAAAATCACTTTCAATATAATATTAAAAGACTCTCCGGCCCATTCTATAAAGCTAAAGTTATACGTCTATATCATAATAATAAAACTACGTGAGGATGACGATTAACGAATTAATACAATTACAATTACAATTAACTATTTAAGAGAGTTTTATCAACACACGTTACGTTCCTCTTAAAAAATATATTTTTAGACTTGGTCTAAATTTATCTTAATTTTTATACTGCATTTATTCATTAAAAAATTATGTTTTTCAGTTAAATTAATAACATGCGTAACTCAAAAGTGTTTGATGTGAGTGTTCAATGGTTCATTAACGGTTTATTCGGTTCGGTATATTTGAGTATGATTTAATTTTTGCCTAATCGTTAACCAAATTGAGCTCAACCACATAAGTAGGTTTATCTGATTTAGTTATCCAATTATTATAGGGTCTATTCAGATAATCGAACCGAATAAATTAACCATATTTTTTGTTAACGAATTACAAGTTGGATATGGTTAATTCTCAAACCGAATAAACCATATTTGGCTCATTTTTGGCCAGTTATGGATACAATTTGTTTTTAGTTTTTTCAGTGTGTTTTAACACCCATGTTCGATACCCACTAACTAAAAGTAACCATTTAATTAAGCTCATTTATGTAGCTTTGATTAGTTCCATTGTTTGGGTATTTTGCTTAATTAAGCAAGCCATTGGGCATTGTAGTAAAGGAAGCGGCAAATGTGTACAAAAAGATTAAAGCTGATGTCAAGGTCGACAGGCCACGGATCACTCCTCGTTGCAGGGAAACACTCAACTTGGCCATTATAGCCACCACCATTACCATTCACCTCCGGAAACAACCGGTAACCAATGGCTAGCGACAAGAAAACTGAAGGCCAACCAAAATCGGCAAAAAACGCTTAGGCAAGTACTGTGTGTTTCCTCTACGACAAAGCAACAAAAATGAAGCTTAATATGCCTACCAAAAAATCCAAGCTTGTCAGGGATCACAATTGTTGCATGAAACCGTTAAGTGGCAAAAGTTAGAGAAACTAATAACTTAAGTATGGAATATGTTTTGCTTTCAATGTATATATATATAAAACAAAACTAAGAAAATACCCATGGTCTACAAAGCAAACCTACAAAAACACCCCTTTACAAGCATACCATTTGTTACTATTCATCTCGTTTGCCTATTACGTTTGCCTATTTATTAATAATAATAATAACAATACTAATAGTATATATATAATATAATAATAAAAAAGCTTTTCAAATACATTGATGGGAAATGAAGGGATTCCAAAATACAAGTTGCATGTGATTAAAAAGAAATTAAATATAATAAATAAGTAAATTAATGACAACCAAAAAGATGAAGTATTTGATTCTATGGGACTTATATGAAAGAATTGAATGGCATGGTAATAAAAGCTTTCGGTGATTCTACCAGCTCTAAAGGAGACTCAATCTCTATACCACTTGTTTCATGGAGAACATATGCACAACAATCATAAAATAATGAAGTACTTTCGAGATCAATGATTGAACCATGCAAACTAGAAATACTTTTTTTGGATAAAGGAACAGATTAGTCGAACGATCGAAAAACAATCTCAAAGATGAAGGAAAACAGGTTTACCGGCCAACCCAACTTGTTAGAAACGCATTCAAACTCATTTTGACCTGTTACCAAACCAACCCGACCTTTTTTTGCCACTTCTAAAATTTCCCAATAAATATACGAAACCCGCTTTCTCTGCCAATCATAGAAGATTAACTCCCTGATTGTTGAAGATAATAGATAAAGAGAAACTAAATTAGGCAAAAGGCCGAGGAGGATAAAGCTCCCAAAGTGCCACAGTAGTGTCTTCAGATGCCGAAGCCATTTGTTTGCAATCTGCAGCGAATGAAACGGAATTGCACTGCAAAAGAAGGAATATAAACAGATGATGACAACATAAGTAAACATAGTAATGTCGATTTTTGGGGATTTTTTTTTCTGGTATAAAAGAACAGATTGCTTCAATAAAGAAAGGATTTGTTTATTTAAAATGGTATAAGAGTATCAATGTATAGCAAAAACTTCAGTTGACTTTCGACCCGTTCAACCCAATTGCCTAGTTGCCTATACAGCTAATTTGTTTGGATTTAAGTATTTAACGGTTTGACTCGTTAAAAATTACAGCCAAATCTGATGGATTCATAAGCAAACATGTCAACTAAGTAACTATGAATAGAAATAGCAAATGGCATACCGTGGCACGGTGATACTTCAAAATTGCTAAAGGAGTTCCCTTTTTGTAATTGTATATCCTGATCCTGTAGTTATAAAAAAGGGAACAAAACTGTTATGGTGTGACATAAGTTAGTTCCAAATCCATAATTCTGAAAACAAAAAGTTCAACACAACAAATTAAACTTTACCACTATCATTAACTTGAATTATTCTAAACAACGTGATCCCCCCCCATGATTCCATGCACTTGAATGGGTTAAGTTTCTTACTATTTGTTCAAGGTAAGTGGGGTAGTTGTTTCCCTTTCTGTTTGCTTCATTTGTAAGCCATTTAAAGGCCTTAGGATTTATGAATCAGACATGAAATTTTTTCCTTCAATACCTCTCTTACTTCTATCAAATGTTCAGTTAATCAACTCTCTAGTTCAGTTCTATCTTCTACCTCGATACTAACACGCATCACAGCTAGAACACTCAAGCGCCTATAAGATTCTAACAAAACATAAATCAGATCGTGCGCAAGGACACTACAATTACACTAAAGAATAAAAGAAATGAATTTTTTTACGTTAAACAAAATTTGGTTAGTTTTGTAAATATATACTAATATGCAAGATGAATCAATTTAGACTCAACCAGACCTTTGTCCATTTTCTTGAATCGTAATAATTATTGTATTGACTCGTTTGCATATGAGTGGGTTAACATTCCACCTCTAGTACTGACCTGTGATCCCAACCAGCAGTCCCAAAAATTTTGCCATCTGCACGGATTGAAGTTCCGGCTATGCCAGGTCGCTCCAAACTGATTTCTTTCTTCAAAATACAAGAGCCCTAACACATTTAAGCAAAACTATATATGTTTACAAGATAGTATCTGAGAAACTGGCATAACATTTCACCCCATATGATATTCAAGATGATGAAAGATTGATCATGTAAACCGGGGCTTTAGATTATTATTTACAACGTTACAAGCTAAAGATTAAAGTTTTTGACTATACACAGGTCTAAGGCTCTAAGCTACTATTCAATGATGACACCATCTGTAGTTGGTAATCATGACAAATGGGCAAATAAGTAAAGTTGCTTTCAAACTATTCCATAAGGTAAGACATTATAATTAAAAGGAATAGCCAGTAATTGAGATTGTCGCATTTTTTGGGGGACTGAGGGGGTATATATTCATATTTTCATAAAACTATGGTTTTTTTGGAATTAATAGATGGACAGGTTGGGTAGCAAGTCAAAAACAGATGATTTTTTTGGTACACTTGGAAATGGGTCAGCCGAGTTGGGTTTACTGAAAACGTTTTTTATTCAAGTTTAATATTTTAGAAATAACTACTATATTGAATATGACTACAAAAACTATATTACTCAAGAAAGCTGAAAAAATTATCTAGAAAGGTATATGCATAAAAAAACACTTTAACTTTTTATCTGCTCAACAAGCTTCCATTTTAAGTTTTTTTCATAGTGTTTGTCATTTTGTCTGACCCATCAATATAATAAATAAAGCTAAAACAAAAAAAAAAAAAAAAAAACATTGAACCATGTATTAGTAAATGGGTTGCATTGCTACCTTTGATATTAAATAAAAGTTGATTTAAAAAAAATATGGGCTTCCATACCAGCGAAAGGTCCAAAGTAAAGATGACAATTTTGTCATCTGCACCTCCTGAAACGCCCCCGTTGAACATCCCATCCATAGAAAAGCTTAGAACTGGCAAAACAAAGCAACCCTTATGATAGTATAAAGATATCAGATAACATGGTCACAACAATGAACATTTGGTTATCAAAAACTAGTAATATGGGCTTCACAATAAAAGTTCGGTTGTAGTGACCACAAACCTGGCTCTGAATGAAACCTTACAGAAGTTAACGGGACCCCAGGATTCCTTAAGTCCCACCAGCCCATTGTTCCGTCCTCATAACTGCATACTTAATGGTCAAGTCAGTTTATAGTTAATACTTTATCTCCAACGGTCAAATAGATAAAACTCAAAAAGCTTTGCTAAAAAGAAAACAGAGTATACAGCCAAAAAGGGCCCTAGGTGCTTCTTAATGCATAAAATCCCCTATTTGTTTTACAAAAGTGCCATTGCGTAAATATAATTCTGAACCCTGAAATCCCATTTTACACGATAGTTACAATTTTAAAAAATTCTGGACAAAAGGTGCCCGGCCCACTATCCTCCTCTCCAAAAGCATACGAGTGGCTCTTATGCTATACAAGTAGCATATTCATACAGGGACTGTGACTCTGTGAGACACTTGAAAAAATGTCAATCAGGGGTGGCTTATGAAAAATAAACAAACTTTGACTATTTGATAATAATATTCTGAAGTATTATTGCTTAAAAGAAACTTATAAAAAAATGAAAATAAGAACAAAGTCACAAACCCTGCCAAGACATGTAGAAATCCCTGTGCTTCGGAAGGCAAAAACGCTTGAACTGCCATGCACATACCTGTGAAACAATAATGACAGTGACTATGAGGCATTATAAAACACAAATAGATAATAAGAGGTGATAAAACAGGTTGTTGAGGATAGAGTTTGGGCGTGCTTGATTATTTTGACAACGTAATAATTGAATAGTCGGATGTTCAAGTGTTTAACCCTGTTTTATTATTTATGGAATTAATAGATAATATGACAAAAAAGAACATCGTTGTGGAAGAGGTGAAAGGTGATGTTGAATGAGAGTAGAAGTCACTCAAAGTAAATTTAGAAGGGGGCAGTTAGATAATTTTAGTTTACCCTTAAAAGGTCGGTTCTGTTGCAGCTTGTATGAAACTGATTATTACTCAGACCCCTAAATGATCAGATAGTTAGAAGCCATATAAGTTTTATCCAAACACTGGAAACTAAATGTTGCAACTTCAAGATAATCGTCTAAAACGCCAAATCAAACACTCCCTTAATAAGGATGTTATTTTTAGTAATGTAGCATGTACCTTTGCCTCTAGTGAAATCATTTTTAGAGGCGCCAGAAGAATGTGGTAACCTTGCAATTCTTTCAGCAGCATTGAGATCCCATATTTCAACCTTTTATTTGATACTTTGGGTAAAAATCATGAGGTAAAACGAACATAAAATAAGAAAAGAAATTTAACAATGAGATAACGAATGGTTATGATGTGCTTACCTCTGAGCACTCAGCACCAGCCATGGCCACATATGGACGTCCTTCCTGACAGTCATCATCTGATATCAGAAAATTATATGAAATATGCTGCTCGATAAACCTTAATATGACATTATCCAAAGTTCAAAAAAATAGCTAAATTAATCAAAAGACATCTACAATGGTAATTATGAATGGCCTGGTTCAGGTTGTGGTTTATCTTACATGGGTTGTAATTTACACAGGACTGAATATTATTATTGATTAATGAATATGGTAAATTACAATCGAGGGGAAACCTCAATGTATAGAAACAGAAACTAGAAACCTAAGCTAAACCTAACTGGGCTCGTGAGCTAAATACATATAAATACTAATAAGTACTAACAAAACACTAATAATCATATTTAACATCTGACAAACAAGAAAAAGTAGCTAGAAGGGGGCTGGTTGAACAGGTTAAAAACAGCCAAAACACTATTTTAAAATGCATGCAACCTTCTTTATATTTTCATTCAAACATTTAGATTATTACCGTAATAATACTGATTTTTAATCATAGTAAATGCAACTAATATTTTTGATTTTTTAAAACTAAAATTCCCAACCTGGGCCATTCCAACCCATACTAAGAAGTAAGAATGACCCACCTTAACCCGGACTCAATTCGACCCATTGAACAACTTGCCCCCCACCTGCCCATCTTGACACCTCTAGTAAAACATCTACAATTGATCAAGAAAATTAGAAAAGTACTTTTATGTATCTTGGAATTTTCTGCTTCTTCTTGGACACCATGATAGATTTCTTGACTAGAAGCTTCTGTGGCTTCTTTCACGTGATGAGGTGTCAGTTTGTCACTGTTTTTTGTGTCACCAGAAGCCCTCTTCACTAACGAAAGCTTGCAGAAATGATAAGTATTTGCATCAATTGAGACTGAAGGTGTCCTGTTGGGATAAAAAGAAACCATCTTTTACATAGGTGTTTTAATAATTTAATGGATAAAAATAAATCTTAAATTGACTTGATTTTATATCTTGCCAGCTGAATATCACTTGTTTATTGACACACATTTGTACAACTTACATGGTTCATTTCAAAAAGTTACAGAAAAAAAAAAACTGTAGGCTTGGGACAACATTTTTATTTACATCATTAGACAAGATGTGTACCAAAAGAGTATGTTATCCCTCATACAATACAAATACATGAAAACATAGTCATGCCAAAAAATACTTCGGAAGAGACAAGACAAGAACAAGTGATAACTTTTAGTTATTGATCTTGAACTATAGTTATCTCTATATCACACACACACACATATATAGCATATTTACAGTTTTATGAAGCTTGTTCAAGTCTCAGATTGTTCATATTTTCAAATTATGTTTGTTTTTATGAAGAAAGTAAGGCTAACGGGCTCATTAACAAGCTCCAAACAATTAATGAGAACAAGCTTATGTTGGCTCACACATCCATGACAGAAGCACGAGTAATGATTAGCTAGTCTGCCACCAAATCTCGGAAAACACTGCACTTCATATCATTCATTTCTTATTCTATCATAATATATCAATATTGCAGAAAAGTAGGCAACTTATTAACTGAAATTATCATCTCCATGGATATATTAGCCATCAATGAACGAGCAACTACTTTTCTCTAACATCTTGTGCAACATGTTGAAGAAAAGAAAACGTTTTACGAACCTCAAAAGTAAAGTAAACATCCTAGACTCCCTTATTTCACAGTAACATCACATCTAAATATCACTCGAATTATGGTTGGACTTCCAAATCAAGTTAAAAACCAATTCATACATAAAGATCGCTAAGTCATTCGTATAACTCTCATCTACTATAAACATAAAAACATAGAGGCATAAAGTAAATACCTCGACAACTCCCCGTGTTCAATATCCCAACACCTAACAGTTCCATCCTTGCCCTGGCTGCATTCATAAGAATTCATCATCCAAATACCCACCAAAAACGCTTAATCGTGTACCCTCTTAAAAGTTAAGAATACGAAATAAACTAATATGAACCTGATAACTTTGTTGTTCCCAATCGAAGGGCTGGTTGAAACACTTATAATCCCATGTGCAGCACTATGTACCCTGCATCAAATGTTTCCCCTAGTTATATAAAAACCGAACAATATACAAAACAAAGCAAAGACTTTGCAATCATACCATGCTGATGAGATAGTTCGATGCTGCACACTGTCCCAAATTCTTAACTCACCATCTGAAGATCTAAAGTAAAAAAAACCACAATTAAACACATAATAATAGTTACCATGTGAACATCCTTCAAACCATGGTTGCAAAAGTCACTAGGCTGCCAACTCGGTAACTCTCGACTTGCGAGTACTCGGCCCTAACCAGCGAAAACTCGGTCGACTGGGGAGTTTCGATTACTCGCAGAGTAGCTGGCGGGATATTTACAACCATGCTTCAAAGTATGATGAAAAATAGTTACCCTGAGAAAAGTAAGTTGTGAGAAGGATGAAAACAAACATCCATGACAGAAGCACGATGACCTCTAAGTACAGCAACTGGATCAGGTGGTGGTCTCTTGCTCATTCTGCTCACAATTTTTTCATTCAGACATTAAATCAAACACCTTGTAGACGCAAGCTTATTCATTTAACTTAACTACAGTTTTAAAAATGAGTGTTTTGTAATGAAGTTTGAGAGTTTTGAAGTGTAAAAAGTGATGAAGCTGACATCAAAGAGAAGGGGATTGAGTTGTGGAAGATACAAATGGGAGATAGGTTCTTACTTGCTTTTGTGAGTACCGGGAAGGTCGCCGGAGCAGCGTATGTGACTGCCGGAAGTGCTTTAATTGATTAAACCAGGAGAAAAAATCCGATCACCGGTGGTTGTCCCACGATTCCGGTAGGGTATGTGAGTAAAATGTGAGATTATGAATCCTTTTAATTTGTTTTTTTTTTCTCAAGCAATATCACGATTTGTAATTGGTTTAAAATGATCTCAACTAACCTCTATTGATTGATGGATAAATTTTTAATAGTCTTAAATCCAATTTTTTTTTCTTCTAGTGATCCGTCGATAGGTATACTCACGACCATTATATTCTTCTTTTTTTCTTTTTAATTTCAAACCAATGTTTTATGAATTTTGATCGGATGGAGAATACGAGTCAATTTAGTAACTCTTACCTCCAATTGGTGCTCTAGATGATTTAATTTTAACATCTAATTCGCGCAGTTTATGCATGTTAACTTGTTACGTTTCTCTGCAGAAATAATAAACGTTTTTTTTGTACATTCTAATTCGCTCTCGTTTGCCAAATATATTTTATTCATGTGTTTTCAGATATATAATAACTTGTTTTTTTCTTCTCTGGTTTTGATCTTATATTTAACAACTATTTTGAAAGAACACTATGAATACCCAAATGTATTTTTAATTTTCTGTTACGTATCTGAAATATGTTCAACAAACGAAGAAATATCTTTTATATTCCGAAACTTCATTCGAAGGACGTACCGACACTTGACGTTTAATTGTGTATTTCTGAAAGTGGTGGACCCACCATAAAGAACTCCTTTTCATTTCCCAAGTAGTATTAAACTTAAATTATATAGAGTTTAAGTCGTAAATATTACAAATATAATTACTATGTGTTTTTTATATTAAGTATTTATTTAATTATATAATAAAACTTATTATAAGATTATTAGTGTAAATTAGAAAAATGGTACTTTATATTATTTACCAAAATAACCCTTTAAGGTAAAAAGATAAAACCGACATTCACTTAACTGAAAAACTTAACCTTAGTTAGTGTAATAGACAAAGCTGTTATTCATTTAACTGAAAAACTTAACTTTAATTAGTGTAAATGATCAAATGTTATAAAACTATGAAAATAAAGATATTATATTTATAGTTTAATTTGCTAAATGACCCAAATTATAACAGCTATACAACATAAATGACGTAATTTGTAGTCTACTTTAGCCATGCAAAAAAAACCGGTTTCGGAACCGACCCGGTGTACCCGAACCGGAACTAGAACCGATGTACCCGAACCGTAGGGTACACATGGATTCTGGTTTCTCCAAGAAAGTGGAACCGTACCCGGAACTGAACCGGTTCCACCTCAACCCGGACCCGACCCTATCCGGAACCGAAAAAACTCGGTTAAACCGGTCAAATACCCAATCATACCCGAAACCGGACCCGACCCTATCCAATTCTTGGCTTTGTTGACCAAAACCGGATCTGATTCATACCTGAAACCAGTTTTTAAAAAACCGGATTTGTGCGTGACTAGTCTACTTTAGTCTAATATGAAATATGACGTTCAAGAGCTGGGCCTTATGGGCCGTATAAAAATGAAATCAATGTACGGCCCAAATTCTTCCACGTAAACCCAAGGGTAAATTTGGAAGCACGAACTAAATCATAATACCGTTGACTCGTCATACCAATCATGTGAATCACTCATTTTCGTTAAATAAACAAAACAAAAATATAATAATATAATCAATCGTTGTTGCACGTATACGATCATCAATTAAGCTGTAGAGATTGGATCAAAAATCCCCAAATCCATTCAATTTCCCCGTTCAAATCAAAACCCTAAATCAATCGATCATGTCTTCAACATTCTCCGGCGATGAAACTGCTCCGTTTTTCGGTTTCCTTGGTGCCGCTGCCGCTCTCGTCTTCTCCTGTAAGTCAAATCGATCTTATAGATCCTGAATTTTTACACTCATCTACTTCAAATCGGCCTGTTTTACACCGATCTGATAACGTAGCTATTGTTAATTGTTTGAATTTCGTATCGAGAAACAATGAATAATGACAGGCAGGTAAAACTGGTCTTATCGTGTTAATTAGACGGTGCTAATAAGGAGACGACGCAACAACTGTATGTTTAATGTATCTACAAGGAGAAATGATAAAGCTTATCCTCTTAATTTTAATTATTTAAAAATATATAAAACTACTTATTGTGCGTTTTATTAAACAGGTTTAGTTGTGTATTAGTCATTTCAGGTAGGTAAAACAGGTCTTATTGTGTTAAACAGTGTTAAACGGATCACGCGATTAACAAAAGTTTCACTCATGAATACGACTCGTTTAACTACTATGTTTAATGTATCAAAAAGAAAAAAAATGATAGAAGCTTAGCCTTTTAATTTTAATTATTTTAAAAAATGTATAAAACTACATAGTATACTTTTCATTAAACAGGTTTAGTTGTGTCTTAATTAGGTTTGGAATTGCTAGGCTTAATTGATGATGAATTAGGTTTGTTGATTATTGTGTTGTGTGTGTAGGTATGGGGGCGGCTTATGGGACGGCGAAGAGTGGTGTTGGAGTGGCGTCGATGGGAGTGATGAGGCCTGAGTTGGTGATGAAGTCGATTGTGCCGGTGGTTATGGCTGGAGTGTTGGGTATTTATGGTTTGATTATTGCTGTGATTATTAGTACTGGGATTAACCCTAAGGCTAAGTCTTATTATCTGTTTGATGGATATGCGCATCTTTCTTCTGGTCTTGCTTGTGGTCTTGCTGGTCTTTCTGCTGGTATGGCTATCGGAATCGTGGGGGATGCTGGTGTTAGGTAATTCACTGATCTGAGTTTATTGTGTTTTTTTGTTCATAAAGATCGTGATGCTCAGATGTTCCATTTCAGCAATAGGAATTTAGTCTCAACATATGTTACCCTGCGTTATAAGATGCTAAAAAGAAGATGAATGTGCATATTTGTTACAGAGTATTTGAAACTGCAAGAGAAGTGAATTGACATTATATACTGTCCACTCAACATTAAATAGCCTGTTTTGGGTTTGACTTGCTTACACTTTTGTGTCCATTTTACAAAGAGATTGTATCACCTAATAGTTAGTCTCTTCACTGTTCTACTAAAATCACAAATTTTTTTCATACCGTGAAGTCTTAGTCACTCATCTTTCAGTATCATTAAATGTTTTGTAAATGTCAAAATTTAGTTACCTGGATGAAAATGATATGAAACATGGTTACTTATTGGTGATTATTTTTTCTAGTTACATTGAATCAATAGGTGATTTTAAACAGAAAAAAGTCATAAAATGGTAACCAAGTTTCAAAATTGTTCCATTAGATCATTCAGTTAGAACAATTAAGAAAATTTTCACCACAATTGAACTATGTGTTGAAAATAGTGGTTTTTGTATGTAACAAAAAATACGAACATTTTTAGTAGAACAATATCAAAACTTGGTTACTATTTCATGATTTTATGACTTTTAAAAAACAGTGTTAATAATGTACTAATACAAAAACAAAAAGTATGATAACAGTTATCTGAATGTCATGCAAAAGATGGACATTGGATGTCTATCAACCCATTTGATAATCCCCTTAAAAATTGTATCTACCCAAGTGGGTCATAATTGATCTCTAGTTAGTAGTTACCTCTGACTTGAAGTGATTATTTTTATATTTCATTGAATCTATTGTTCTTTTTCATACTAAACATGATCGACGTGTGATTATTCTAACGTAATCATGTTGTAAATCCAGGGCTAATGCACAACAACCAAAACTTTTTGTTGGGATGATCTTAATTCTCATTTTTGCTGAAGCTCTTGCCCTCTATGGTCTTATTGTTGGCATCATCCTTTCTTCTCGTGCTGGTCAATCCAGAGCAGATTAGAAGAATTGCTTGTGGGTCCTTTTTATCGCGATAAGCCGATAAAGTGAGTATTTTTCTTTGTCGTGTCGTTAGTTTTGTGGTTTCTTTTACTTGTAGACTAGATTCTAGTTCTTCCTTCAATAAAATTGTTTTTGCTGTCATTATTTGTCCCTATGTTATTTAAAATAAAAAAAGGTTTCCAGACACATTAAGAACTGGAAATCATGGAGTGTGATTTATTTGTAAGTTTGGTTTCTCTTAATAAATAGTAAAGTTGTCTATTTGGGTTGTATGTAGTTTGAATTGTATCTAAAGGCATACAACTTTGTATTGGGTTTATTGAAAAAGTTTATAATATTATTATTATAAAATTATGTATATTTTTTTTAAATCGTATTGAACACATTTAGTTAGGGTGTTTTTGTTTAGACACCTAGTAGGTTATTTGAACACACTCCCCTCTTTATCTCTCTATATACAATGTGTATATATATAGATAGATATAGAGAGGAATGTGTTCCAATAACTTAAGCCTTTAGTTATTTATAAATTACACGCTAAAAAGGTGTATTTTTTAGTCCATGAGAACTCGTTGTTGGTAAGCTCACTAGACCTATAAACATTCAAGTGGTTAGGGCAAACGGAGTGTAGGAAAGATGAGAAGAAAAATGGAGGAAAGATTAAGATAAACAACGCCCCACCAATTGAAAGATGGAAATGAAGGTTAATGACTTCCTAAAAATTGAGAGGTATTGGGTTTAAAACAGAGGTTTTAGGTTGGGGCTAATGAGTTTTCTTACTTGGTTGGGGGTGCAGTTCCAGTTGAGAAACGGATAAGTGAACCTGATTAAAATAATATATAACATCTGATGAAGCAGGATCATACAATCATGTGTAGAGCTTTTTGCAGGTAAAATACATCGGATTAATGCAATCATGTAGTGTTTTCTACTACATCATCCTAGTGTTTTTTACGAGTGAACCTAAATCTTTGCTACCACCATTATATGTTTTTGCTCGATTTAGTATCCATCTGTCTTTGGAGTAGTGGCTAAAAGTAAAACTTAGGTGGTAAAGTAGTGTTAAAACTAGTGGTCAAATTATAATTACGTAAAGGAAAGCTAAAAAGTTATCAAGACAAAGAAGTGATTGTATCAAGTTTAAAACAGTAGGTGTTTATTTTGAAAAGTTGCTATCAAACTAGTTTTTTTTTTCTTGAACAACAATATATATTAAGAAGCTCCACCAAAGCTAGTGCAAGCAAAAACTAGAAACTATACACCATACTACCATAGGCACATCAAGAAATGAGGTGTTTCAACTAATTCCAAGATAGAAACACAAAAGGGCTTTTTATGATGAGCAAGAATGTTAAATGCTAAACTAAGGGTAAGTGTTTGAACTCTTCCCTAAGCAACCCTTAAGTATAACATGAAGGACATGACCATTATTCAGTTACATCAAATGTAGGCTTAATAGCAAAAAGCTCTCATGCTCACCAATCTAATGTAGGCGTCAAATTGCATGACCACTGCAATCATTTTATTCTTTCCTATACATCGTTATTCTCACATCTGCGACTGTTCATAGGCATCCCTCTTTAATATGACACATTAGTAGTGTTTGTTATAAGATCTCAGTTGGTTTTTTAGAAGACACAAGTTCAATTCTTACTAGCATCACTTTGAAAGGGGCAAATGGGTGCAATGAAGGAAGACTTGTAACAATGCAAGTTCGATCTTTGAGCTAAATGAGTTTTACCGCTAGCTTGTTGTCGTGCCTACGAACGTGCAGGTTAGTGGGTTCCTCCTAAATTGGAGTCGGGTTTTCCTAGAAATAAGTGGGTTTGGGCTACCCAGCTTTGTATGTGTCCCTAGAGAATATGATGTTGTCTTTCGTTATTGGGTTACCCCGAATATCCGGATTTATTTGTTTCGTTGTCAAAAAAATGATGGTTCAGAAAAGCCCCATTGAAGTATATCTCGGATTGCCCAATGAGATCATAGTTTAGCTCAAAGAGTGTCCGAAGCATCTAGCAAGTACAAGCTCAGATATGTGAACATTTCATGCGAGAAGCGAAACTAGCGGAATTAGGTACACTCCTAACATATGTGAAGTTCGCGCCTCCGCCCACAAACACGCATGCTAGTATAGCAACAATCCCAGGTGAAAATGGTACAAGAGGGACATGCACAATTCTTTTACGTTATAATATAAAGGGTTATTGGATTTAATCACCTTCAACTATTGGTTATTGGCCGCCGTCACCCTCAAGTATCACTTTGGCCAATATCACTCCCAACTAAACACTTTGGTGTCTGTATCACCAAAATTTAACAAAAATTAACCAAAATTTAACCAAAAGTGACTTGAATTGGTTAAGTTTTGGTGATACGGTGTCCGTAACATCAAAAGCTAACCAAAAAATAATCAAAAGTTAACCAAAAGTGACTTGAATTGGTTGACTTTTGGTGATAAGGACACCAAAGTGTTTAGTTGGGAGTGATATTGGCCAAAGTGATACTTGAGGGTGACAGCGGCCAATAACCAATAGTTGAAGGTGATTAAATCCAATAACCCTAATATAAAAATATAACTTAATTCTCTTCCCTAGTAAAAATCATTTAATAAGTAATATGCTATTTTTTAGAAAAATACTTGATTTCTTAGGTTTTTAAATCACTTAGCATGTCATGTTTAATAAAAAACATGTTATATTAACTTCATGAAATAATGATAGGTGTAGTGTCTACTTACAAACAATATGTTATTTATTTTTATATATGTGAAGATGAAAATGAATATACGGTTGTTACACGTGTAACTTTACACACGAAACTTAAAAGAAACATAATTTTGATTAAAATCCACTAAACATTTAAATTCACATTTGATCTCAAGCCAAATATGTGTTGGGTTAATCTTGTCCAGGAGTAGTAGTCTAAGGGTTAACTGGGAAGTTAGTTAATTTAGTTTGTTGGGTATTTGAGTTGAGTTCGTATACAATAGCATCAATTTGATTTAAGATAGGTTTGGTTTGAATAATTAGTTATTTTATTTGATTTCCTAGTTGGATTAGGATCATGAGTCTTTCCTTTGTTTAGCTATAAATAGAGATTATGGTTTAGGTTTTTTGATACTTCAACTACTTCAACTTTCAGTGATAAAAAAAATCAATCATATTGTTTTGATCAAACACTCTTGTTCTTCTTTTTCCAAATTCGAGGGTGTTGCTTTTAATATGTAGATGTAATTTTCATCCCAATTAAAAACTTAAAATTATCATATATCTTGAGTGTGAAAACTAAACAAAAATAAATAAAAATAGTTCCAAAAATAAAAGCACGTCAAAACTAAGGATCTTGAGAGACGATCCAAATCCTAGAAAATAAAATCTCAAACGTTCACCGACCAAAAAAATCTCAACTTCATAATAAGATCCTCAAATCTCAAATTAAGTCGGTTAATTCATCTTGATTATACCCTATTTAATCCCCTTCGATCACCACCATCTTCTTCAATTTCCGCCATTGATAACCTGCAACTCCTTCTTCTTACTGCAACTTTTTACTTGCTTCAATGGATTTCAACCGATACCCACTTCACTCATTGTCACACAACATCAATCAACACCCACTTTACTTCAATCCTGCAATGATTTCAACACCATCACCATTCTTCTACAGTCCTGTTCCATACCCGTATACATGGTACATACACCAAAATCAAGCAATTATCTTCAACGCTTATGATCTTTACAACATCTATGATGAAATTCAACAGCCTGAGTATCAAATTTATCATCAAACTAATCAATATCTCCATGTGGAACCAACTGATGATGAAGTTCTGATACTTGACAGTTTTGATCAAGAAACAGAGCATTGCAATGGCAATGGTGGACTGAACAAGAACTTGATATCTGAGAAATTGAAGGTGTCAAAGTACAGGGACAATGGGGAAGAAGGTGAATTGTGTGTAGTTTGTCAAGTGGAGTTTGAATCGAATGAAAGATTAGGTGTTCTTGAATGCAAACATCGGTTTCATCCGACATGCATAAAAGAATGGTTGATGAGACAAAATGTTTGTCCTCTGTGTAAATGTCGAGCTTTAAGGATCTAGATTGGTTTATAGTTGGTGTTGGTTTATCCTAGGTTTCAACTTACAATAGTGTTAGTGATAGTGATTTGGTTTAGTTTGAATTTGTAAGTTTTATTTCTTAAATATGTCTTGTAACTTTTTCTTTACATACATTCTTTTGTATGTTTTAATTCTAATTACTTGAATTAGTTGGTATAAGTATAACATCTTCATATGAGTCAATTCGTTAGATATTTAAGCCGGTAATAATGAGGCTCCGTTAATCCGACTCCAACCGCAACACGCATGGTCGGATAACACTAACACCACTTACATTTACAAGCTAAAATAATAAAGCTGGCCAAAGGAGAAACATAAAAAAAATATTAGAATAAACTGTAATTTTGTTCTTTGTGTTTTAATAGCATTAATAGTTTTAGTCAATTTAAATTTTTGTTAAGTCTTCTTCACATACAAAATAAAAATGTCATTTATCCCACTCTGCACGTTAAAATTATTAAGATAAGATTGAAACTGTTAATGGTATCAAAATACTAGAACTAAAATTACAGTTTACTCAAAGTATTATAACCTAAAAGATTGATTAAACGTGTTTGTTTTGTAATTAATTATTGGGAAACAAATCATAAATATATTAATTATTTATTTACTTTAAAGTTTTATAATTAATTATTTAATCTATTTATCTTTACTTATTATACAATTATATATATATCATAATTTGTGTATTTTACTGAAATTATTACATGTATTTTGCTTGCTAGTGTATCATTCATAGCCTTATTAGTATTTGTTATTGGATAAGTATTACTATGCTTTATTGAATACGGATCATATTTATCTTCATAATCACATTTCACATCACCTAGATTACTATTTTTCTTTGTATAAAGAGTAAACGCACAACGATACAATTTACAATTTTCCATTCATATATCATATCATACTAGATTACTAGCTGATTTTTCCCACAATAATATATAATGAACTAGATTAGTAACCGTGTACTACACGGATTTTAGTTTTATAGGTTTTAACTCAATTTACATATCAAATTTATTTTTTTCACATATTTCTTATTAAATCGATTTGGATATTACAAATATATTCATATAAAAAATCATATGTTACAATAAATGATATGATTTATAATAGTTGGTAAATTTTTATTGGAACATATCAGGTTAAGAGATAATTCATGATAATTGTTAATTTTTTTGTTTGAACATATCGAGTTATGAGATAATTAATGATAAATGGTAAAACTTTAATTTGAACATATCGGGTTAGGATAAATCATAATAATTGATAAATTTTTTATTTGAATATATCAGGTTACGAGATAATTCATGATACTTGGTACATATCGGGTTAAGATATAGATCATGATAATTGGTAAATTTTGTATTTAAACATATCGGGTTAGGAGATAAATGATGATAATTTGTGAATTTTTAATTTAAACATATCGGGTTATTTCGAATATGGAGCATACCATGACCCATCTAAAAATTCTCCATCAAATTAATTTAGAACATGACACCTAAGCAAAATCCTATGTGGAGTAGTTAAAATGGTGACATGTGGATGTGTTACTCAATTATTAGAATAGGTAGATTAAATAGTAAATAAAATAAGGAATTAGGTTTTAATCAATACACGAGCTTTCAAAAATAATTTAATAATAATTAAATATTATATAAATAGTGGATTAGGGTTATGTGAGAGTAGCTGCTCTTCTTAAGAGCGGATACTTAAGCTTTATAACTACCCATTCCCTATTCATCGTCTTCTTCATAATGCATATATTTTTTTGGTTCTTCATCGAATTAAAGTCTGGTTTGGCTCTTACACATGAAAGAATCAATGAATCGTATTCGAATTTAAGGTTTTGCAAGTTGAGTAGTTGGTGGTGACAATATAAATTAAAGTAATCACGAGGCTAGTCTTAGAGAATCAAATTCTTCATTCACATGTGAACATCAGATGAGATTAGATGTGTGAGTAGAAAGTATTCATTTTGCGGGGTTTTTACAGACTTAAAATTGAATGATTTTTTTATGAAAATTATTTTTTATTTTTTTTAATGACAAATTTCTTACTTAGTGAGACTTGAATTTATGACCATAAGTGTTTTAAAGGTTTTGCCTTGGATGAAGAAGATAACGTTCGTGGATGGTTACAACGAAGGATGGAGGCGGATATTGGTTAAAATAAGTGGTGAAGAATCTGCTATTGCCAAGAGTGAATTATCTTCCTTGTTTGCCTATGACATGAGTTAATTTGTGAAGTATCTGCTCTTGTCAAAAACATATATACCATTTTTCTGTTTATTTTACTGACACACCCATTTTCCTCTTTTCCTTTTTTTCTTAAACATATTGATTGAATTTTTTTCCCTAAATTTGGCAAAAGGAGAAAAAAAATATCCTAAAAGATTAATTAAACGTGCTTATTTTTAAAGTTAAAAGGAGCCCAAAGAAAAAAAAATCATATGTTCGTAAAAAAAATAGTTAACAAACTTTATCCTTAAGATTTCAATCTTTTCCTATTTAATCCAATCGTTTCCTATTTAATCCCACCATCTTATATTCTTTAATTTGATCTCTCACATTCACAACCTGCAACTTTTCTTCTTCTTTTTAAGTTCTTTTTTTTTTTTTAATTATTATTGTTTCAATGGATCTAAATCCATACCCAGCAGTACCCATACAATTGCCATATTACAGTCCTCTGCCATACCCATATATATGGTGTATACACCAAAACCAAGAAATTATCGTCGATGCTACTGCTACTGATCTCAATAACAACTATCAACCAATTCAACAACCACCCGTGTATCAAACTTATCATCCACATGTTCATGTTGATGAAGCTCTGATACTCAACAGTTTTGATCAAGAAACAGAGCATTGCAATGGCAATGGTGGACTGAACAACAACTTTATATCTAAGAAATTGAAGGTGTCAAACTTCAGGGACAATGAAGAAGAAGGTGAAGTATGTGTTGTGTGTCAAGTTGAGTTTAAATCGAATGAAAGATTAGGTGTTCTTGATTGCAAACATCGGTTTCATTCGACATGCATCAGAGATTGGTTGATGAGGCAGAATGTTTGTCCTTTGTGTAAATGTCAAGCTTTAAGGTTATAGAATTTAGTTTCATAAAGCTTTAATGTTTGTCCTCTTTTGGACGTGTTTTCGTCTAATATCTCATTGATGTTAGGTTAAACCCTAATTTATTTGGATTTTCGATTCAGTTGATTGGGAGTATCATACGCTGGGGGCGTATAATACGCTGCTTGTACATCTTTTTTTGTTCTTTTTCTGCTTCGTTTATTTATTTCCGTTGCATCTTTGGCTCTGCTATCCGTAAACAGAATATCTCTCAAAGTATATATGTTCATACTAAATTCATGCTAAAAACAATGTTTTAATTCTAAAAGATACACTAACAAGTAAGACATCATCTATTCAATTGGTAATTATTTTTATTCACTACCTTAAGTAGAGATGGGTTCCATTCTAAATTTATGTTATGGATGTACTAAGATTAGTTTTTAAAGCATTATTTTTATCACTTTGTGCACGTCTACGTATGTGTATATTCTTTAACTACCAAAAGGTTAAAGTTTGTTATTTATTTATGTTCTATGTTTGATTTACATATCAAGTGTTGTAAGTGTTCTAAGACATGTGTAGTGGACAAAGCTTTTTAAGGGTCTTTGTGTGTCATTTGGAAGCCAACTCATCAAGGGTTTTTTATGTAAAAATCGTGTAATGGAAAGAGCCCTAAAAAGTTCCGCTCAATCATTATATAATTATTAAACTTAAAAGGTTAACCAATAGAAATGTGAGCAGATATTGATTTTTGGAATTTTGGGGCGTTTTGTAGGCAACGCCCATAATCATTTTTAGGTCCATAGCTGAAACACCCAGTTTTTTTTTTTTTTTTTTTTATATAAAAATCTTGCAATTCATATCAGAGTAGGTCCCAATATACATCCAAAACTTGTCACTCGTGTGACTATTTTCACTATAAAATATAGTTTACAAAACAGTCATTACAACAGATATAATACAAATTTTATTTAAACAAAGGTAACTTCCATTGGTCGATCCGATGCCGGTCTTTAGTCCCCCTCCACTTTCTTCCCTGAAAGTATACATGAATAACACATTAGCTATGTAAGTACACACTACATGTCTCCACTTTAATTCTGAGACCACATGTCTCTAATTTATTGTTGAGACCACCGTCTCTATTTATTCACCGAGACCACCGTCTCTATTTATGAGACCACCGTCTCAAATTGTGAGACCACTGTCTCTATTTATTGAGACCACCGTCTCTAATTATTCATCGAGACCACCGTCTCTATTTATTCACCGAGACCACCGTCTCTATTTTTTATTCACCGAGACCACCGTCTCTATTTTTATTCACAGAGACCACCGTCTCTATTTTTTATTCACCGAGACCACCGTCTCTATTTTTTATTCACCGAGACCACCGTCTCTATTTTTATTCACCGAGACCACCGTCTCTATTTATTTGTCATATATTTCAACAAAATATATACTACTCAAATTTTCAAAAGTAATAATCACATAAATATTTAAGACCCACCGGTCTATATATTTTCCAATCTAATATATATGGAACATAACAAATAATCATGTATACTTTTAAGAGTTTGTATACTTACTTAGATTTGCAGACAATATTATAGAAAACCCGTGTTCAACACTTGTTGTAACACCTATCGATTTATGCTTTTGATCACCTCGTTTGATTTATACTTCCACAGTTTCTACATATATATTTACTCTTTTATTTCCTTCTCTTGATTTTGATATCCTGCTAATCACCAAACTTGCTTCCGTAAAACTATCACAATATATATTTTCTCTCAACTAATTTCACCTTTTTATTGCACTTCCCCAACTTTAGTATGTATCCGTATGAACCTTTTTATCCTCTTGTTGCCTATTCTTATATTTAAAATAAGTCTTAACCGTCATTCAAAAATTAATAATATATGTCTATTTCTAGAACCTACTTATATATATTTTTTATAAAACACTAGTAAGGTTGATTATTAAATTTTGATTGAACGGTGGCATCACATACATCCTTATCTTCATTATCTTTATATAATATAGCAAAACTAATAAAGCTTATGTGGCACCATTTTAAAGCTTATGGCTTATGTGGCATCATTTGAGAGTTTATCTCATAATAATAATTTTTTTATTTAAAATATGTATATAAAATATATTATAATAAAGCTAATTACATTTTTGGTCCCCTAATATTTTGGAGAATTCTGAAAATATAAAAGTATTTATACTTTTAACCCTCTACTACAAGGGTTGTACATGAGTCGGTTTATATTTGATAGGGTGTGAAATGAAACTTATGGATAAAATTAATAATAATATACAATTAAAGAACTCAGTGTTTTATAAATATACATAACTTTTTTATATGGATTTTAATAAAAAAAATAAATTACACCATAAAATTAAGCATTTTATTCTCTTTAATTTGAGTATAATATTGCTATACTAAAATTTAATTTTTAAAAATATATTTCGTGTTCCGGTTTACCACGGTTTTGTTTCAAAACTTATTGGAACGTTCATGAATATCCTTAAAAACATCACTTGAATGTTGTGTTCCCGAGCGTAGCGCGGGCACTAAACTAGTTCACATATATATAAAAACTTACAACTTAGTTTTGATGTCATGTTTAACTGTTATATTTACTCAAAGTTTTTATTATTATCATTAATGTCAAATTTAGTCATCTCTTAATTTGAGTTGCGGTTTAAACTATTACATAATCGTACCATAATATTTGTATTATAAGTTTGAATATTTAATCTCATTTACAAAACGGGATGTTACAATAGCGCCCATATGTAATGGGAGAAGGGACGCCTTTGGGCGTTTTGAATGAGCGAAAACGCCCAATTACACATGGTTTAATTATAAACCACTTCATCAAATATGATGCTAGTGCTGTAGTGGGCCATACCAATTTACATTTATAACATGTGGACAATGTAGGGGAGCTCTAAGAAGAATGTTAGAAACTGAAAAAACCAAAAAAATCAACGTGTAATTAGTTAAAAACTAAAAGTTACGTTAATTGTCATAACTATGGTTGATCTTATACAATTGTTAATTATTTAACATTTTCCTTACTCAAACATAAAAATATAAATTTTTTTTTCTATATGAAAAAAATAAGCATATCTGACTCATTAACCAGTCTAATAACACTAATCACAAAAACAAAACACATGAAGCAATTAGCTCATAAATCATTCCATAATCAAAAGAACAAAAATTAACTTACTATTCGTATAACACACAAACTCTATTGTAGTCTCCTCTCCATTTTATACCTAGTATTAGAAAAAGGGATTTTCTAATATGTGCCCTAAGGGCACATATAACATGTTTTTAATATGGTAAACATTCTTATTAATTACATTAATATTCTACTACTTACCATATTTATCAACAAAAACTAAATATAAAACATGAATTTTGTTGGTAAATATGGTAAATAGTAGAATATTTATCCAATTAGTAAGAATACTTACCATAATAAATACATGTTATATGTGCCTAAGGGCACATATTAGAAAACCCCTTAGAAAAAAGCGAGATAAAACATGACATAAAAATCTATCACCTCAATCTAAAACCACACTGCATCAACACGGAGGAAAAAACTTAAACTTGTTTTTATTTCCGATGGAAGCAATCGGCCACCTGAGACTCGGCGTTTGTGTACCATTAACCACCACATTTCCACCCTCCACCACCAAAAAACACCTCAAACCCACCGCCATCAGCACCGGACCTACCAACACCTTCTCCTCCGCCAGCAAATGGGCCAATCGTCTCTTCTCCGACTTCCAATTCCTCCCTACAACCAATGCCGACTCATCAGACCTAACCACCACCACCACCGTCACTCCGCCGTACCCTCCCACCACCACCGACCGTCACGTTTCTATGCCGATTGACTTCTACAAAGTGCTCGGAGCGAAACCTCACTTCCTCGGTGACGGAATTAACAGGTGTTATGAAGCTAGGGTTTTGAAACCGCCTCAGTATGGGTATAGTGACGATGCATTGATTAGCCGGAGACAAATCCTTCAAGCGGCGTGTGAAACCCTAGCTAACCCTAGCTTGAAACGAGAGTATAATCAAGGGCTTGCTGATGATGAGTTTGATACCATACTCACTGATGTTCCTTGGGACAATGTAATTGTTTCATCTTCTTCTTCTATACTTTGTTTTTAGTTATATAATACTATTCACAAAATTAATTCATAGCATTAAAAATAGGATTATGTTAGTGTTAAGACTGTAAAAATATCAAATTTGATCAGAATTATGTTATTTTGGTCCATTTGCAATTGCATATGCTAGTGTGTTACTTAGTGCCATTAACCACTAATCGGGGTTGCCATTGAGATCTCCCGGCATATGCAAGTTAGGGGTTTTACGAGCTAGTTGGTTTACTGAATGGGTTGGCGTCATCCTCAAACGTCAAGCTAACAATTGATGGTTATTGACATGCCGAGCCTGAACCGTTAAAAAAATTGCAGCATAACTGGATAGAGTTGCATTTATGCAGAATTCTAATTAAATTACCGTAGAAAGTAGAAACAATTAGGGAAGAAGAACAACTAAGATGAGATTATGGTTTAACTTACTACGCTTGATTGTGGTTTTTTGAAGAAAATGATTGACGCGAATTTTATTGTGATGAAAATTATTAAGGTTCCGGGAGCATTGTGTGTGTTGCAAGAATGTGGAGAGGATGAACTGGTGCTTCAAATTGGGGAGAGTTTACTGAAAGAGAGATTACCCAAATCGTTCAAGCAGGATGTTGTGTTGGCAATGGCGCTTTCGTATATTGAAATATCGAGGGATACGATGGCGATGTCTCCACCGGATTATATTAAGGGTTGTGAATTGCTGGAGAGGGCGCTTAAGTTATTGCAGGTAAAACTTTTGATCGAATCTTGAATGTTTACTTTTGTTAGAAGATTTTATTTGTGTTTTCGATTTAAAAGGCAAAGAAAAAGGTTGCCTAAATTCTTCAAACCCCAAATCCGTGCTCTCTTAAGTATTTGCAATCTTATAGGAAGAAGGTGCAAGCAGCCTTGCACCAGATTTGCAAGCACAAATTGATGAAACTTTAGAAGAGATAAACCCACGATATGTGCTGGAGCTTTTGGCTTTACCTCTTGACGATGAACACCGAGCAAGGAGGGCTGAGGGTCTACATGGTGTGCGCAATATTTTGTGGGCTGTTGGAGGTGGTGGTGCCGCTGCTGTTGCTGGGGGATTTACACGTGAAGATTTCATGAATGAGGCCTTCTTACGGATGACAGCAGTGGAACAGGTGAGCAATTTGATTTACTTGTTTAGTCAATACTAGGTTAGTGACCCGTGTATTATACAGACTGATAAACGTAAGTAAACTACATGTAATAATATATCAGAAAAAACTAAAATTAAGATAACAAAAAATTAATAAATAAAAACAGCAAATGTATGTATGAATAAATATTATTTGTTTTGAATAATTAACAAAAATGAGCTTAGGTTTGAGTGTTTGACAGTTAAAACTTGCACATTTACATGGAGGGCATGAGTTTGAATCTCAAATAGCAAGCAGATCCTATGTGGCAGTGGTGTATGCTTGTGAGAAGGACATAGGACAAATATTTACCTTTATATTAGTGTAGGTAGATTTGTACTGTTTCTGTTAAGAAAAACTTAGATCATATTGAGTAGTTTTTTTTAGTAACAAGTGCTTTGACCAAACCGAAAACAGCCCATTTGCCTCCTATAAAAATAGTTGCTTCTCAGTTTGATTTATGCATTCCTTCTATTTCTGTTCCTTATTTTGTTTCTCACTTTTTATTTTAAGATTGAACTCTTTTCCGCCACACCAAAGAACATACCAGCAGAAAGTTTTGAAGTTTATGGAGTTGCTCTAGCCCTTGTAGCTCAAGCTATTATGGGCAAAAGGCCTCATCATATTGAAGATGCTGACAATTTATTTCAAGATCTGCAACAAATCAAAGTAACATCATTGAGCAATCCATCACCTACATACAACGTGAAAGAAAATCGCGAGGTTGATTTCTCATTAGAAAGGGGTCTCTGTTCACTTCTTGTAGGCGAAGTTGACGAATGTCGCTCATGGTTAGGTTTAAACAATGAAAACTCACCATACCTGGACCCATCTATCGCTACGTTTGTTCTGGAAAATTCTAGGAACGATCCTGACAACGATCTTCTTCCAGGCCTTTGTAAGTTGTTGGAAACATGGTTGACGGAGGTTGTTTTTCCTAGGTTTAGAGAGACAACAGATGTTAATTTTAAGCTTGGGGATTATTATGATGATCCTGTTGTGTTGAGGTATTTAGAAAGGCTAGAAAGCGGTGGTGGTTCACCGTTGGCAGCAGCTGCTGCTATTGCAAGAATTGGTGCTGAAGCTACCGCAGTTCTTGATAGTGTTAAAGTAGAGGCAATTCAGGCGTTACGAAAGGTGTTTCCTATTGGTCAGGAGTCGCAGAGTACTGTCAGACGTTATGATAACAGTGAGTTTGATGATTCTTCTGTTGTTGATACTGATGATTTAATCACTCTTTCTGAAGAAAATATTCCTAATGAAAATCAAGAACAAGAATTGATAACTAACCAGATAAAAGATGCGGCTGTGAAGATTACGTGTGCTGCTGTGGTGGTGGGATTGATGACTTTGGCTGGCTTGAGATTCTTACCGTTCAAGAAAGGCTCTGCTACCATACATAACGAGGCAGCAGGTTCAGCCGTGACTTCTGATGTCATCAATGTGGGTATGATCTAAAGCGACATGTAACACTGTAATTTAAACGTATATGATTAGTATTTTAGCAAATTAGTATATGTAGGAAAATGGGTGGGCAGGTCTAGTATGGTTACGGGTTTAAACGGGTATTTTTCATACATGCCATGTTGGGCTGACCTGTGTTTTTCGTATGAAAGAAAGAAATGTTTCATAAACAGTTTTGTGTTCAATATGATTAAAAAATTTATGTTCTCAATAATAATCTGACAACCATCTTATGACAGAGGACTCTGTAGTTGAAGATGCCGAAGAAATACCTAGAATGGATGCAAGATATGCTGAAGGTGTAGTTCGCAAGTGGCAGAGTATTAAATCTCAGGCTCTTGGACCTGATCATTGCCACTCAAAGTTGTCTGAGGTAAAGTGTTTTTATCATTGAATAGATTTTGTGACTTTTAAGTTTTAACCCGTTTGACTCATTCTTTTTTCATTAACAAATCTCAAATCAAATGCCCAATGGATGTAATTTCTGTAAGAAATGACCAAGAACATTCCACAACACAATCTGTGTAATATATTCCTTACGGTAATCGTTAGATGGAGGGGGTACCAAACTACCAATTCATCATACATAAGTCAACAGGTCTAAATTATTACCTCTACATAATTCTGATCACCAATTTGTAAACTTTTTTATGCAGGTATTAGATGGTCAAATGCTCAAGATTTGGCAAGAACGAGCAACCGAAATTGCTCAACATGGTTGGTTTTGGGAGTACAATCTTTTAAACATTACGATTGACAGTGTGACCATTTCACTCGATGGTCGGCTAGCTGTTGTGGAAGCAACCCTTGAAGAGTCGGCTAAGTTGACTGATTTGACCAACCCAGAAAACAATGACTCGTACAATACAACCTACACTGCGCGTTATGAGATGTCGTACGCCAAGTCGGGATGGAAAATCACGAAGGGGGCTGTCCTTAAATCTTAATAGATATGATGTCATTGTTTCTTTCTCTTTTTCTGTCTTCATTGTTAGGTTACAATATAACATGATAGAAATTTGTATAGATAGGCGGTGTTTGAATTTGTATTTTGGAGATATCTTGATTTTGTGATGTAATAACTAGTTTATAATATTTGTTGCTTTTGTTGTTTAAACCTAACGGTGCTTCAATCGGATGTAAAAAATTTATTGTTCAGAGAGCCTTTTCGAGAAAACTTTTACATCAATCGACTCGTATTATCCTTCCGATCAAAAGGCCTAAAACATCGGTCTTAAATTTGAAAAAAACTTAACGGTGTTAAAAAAAATCTAACGACGGACCAGTAGTTACCAAAATGATAAAAGTTAGGACCGTTGACAGTCAATTCAATAGTTGGGACCAGTAGAAGACAAAAAGTGATAGTTGGACCAGTAAAAACCAATATACCTATTAAAAAACACACGCACAAACATGCTAAATGTAGAATTTTATATATCATAAACTACAAACATACAATGGTTTACCCACTTGACAAATGGATAAAAGACATCAACTCAAGGTTACTTGGTGTTTGGTTACAAGGTATTGGTTCGGCACTCGCGTGTGGGTAGCTATATAAACCCTTGAGTAAGGTTTTAAAACCCATTCCTCGTTAATATCTTAGCAAGGACATGGCCGCGTTTCTCCAGGTGGAGAGAAGGCCCTGTTGTTCTGGTTTGGGAGCGACACTCAATGAAAACAATTCCATTGGTGTCGCGTTTGGCTCGACATACCCGACAAGCTTTGCAACAATATCTGCACTCTCCTTAATATGCTCAATATCATCTGTTTGTGTCCATAACAATTGAGCCAACTGGAACCTCCTGTTTTTGGATTCCACGTCGATTCCCCACTTCACAAACATGCTCTCTCTTTCGCTTGATGTGAACTTGCTTAGAAGCTTCCTGCTCAGCATCGCCCTCTCGAGAGTCAGTGCCCTCGCACTGTTGATCATCAACAAAACAAACAAACAACACGGTTACACCATCAACAATGAAGGGCTGGAGGATGAACATGACTCATGAAATTGACACACAAGGACCACGTGGATGCTACGGGTGTTTAAAGTTTGATTTTGATGACAATTTTAACAAAACCGCTTAACTATGTTTTCAAGAAACCAAACTGGCCGATTTGGGTGGGCCGGCCAGTTGAAACGGTTTGACAGTTTGGCCATGGCTATATGAACTGGTTTTTTAACCTTTTTTTCGTCAAAATCTCTCGTTGTAGAAACTTAATAATGATTAAGATTGTACATGAATGTCATGCATGTACAGAATTTCATATTCCAAAAATGAAAAATGAAATAAATATATATAATATATACATATATATATATATATATATATATATATATATATATATATAGATAATAGAGGTTGAATGCCTAGTCCCATATTCCAAACTAGCCTGACAGTTTAACTACCAAAAACCAGACCATCAAACCAGCAGACTTGCTTCGGTTTGGATGGTTTATGGACACCCCTAATATACGCCCTGATTATCCAAAACTTAAAAGAAAACAAAGCATTAAATTCAAAATGATTGATGTAAAAAGCTAACTAAAGATGTAAAATGAAAGGGGAAACGGAAGTTGTGTGTGCAAAATAAGGAATAATAGGAGAGATGATGTATGTAAGACCTTGCGACATGATCTAGTGTTTGCTTGAGAAATAATAGGCGTCTAAGCTCGACTTCAATGTACACAGAATCGGTTGGATCGCCTTTAATGAGCAAGAAAAAGTAGGTCCTGTGAAGCAATGGTATGTTGCATTCATTCCACAATTCAATTATTTTCTTTCTTTGCTCCTCAAACACAAAACACCAGTCCTTTTCACCACCCTTCATTTCATCTCCTGATTCACTGGCTTTAGGTGTACCCTTCACCTGATAAATTATTACTATATGACACTATCTACAAATGTTAAAAGGAAATTGATAATCTTGTGAAAGAAAAATCCTTACCATGCGATCTTTGTACTTTCCTCTAAGGTCATACTCCATTACTTTTTCAAGAGTCCTAGATGATGGAGAAAGGTCGAAAAAACCCCCATCATTCTGCTGCATTTCTTTTTCATCAACACTAGTGGCTGAATCTTGTCGACATAATTTCTTAATATCCGAATCTGATTTCGATTCAACCACCACATTCACATTGTTTTCGGATACCTGAGAAAATGATGAATCACCTTCAATAATCGCTGAGCAGCTTGTGCTTCTTGTTAAAGTTGGAGACTTGGGACGAGGTATGTCTTCAGCTGATGAACGAGGTACGTCTTCAACTGATGAACGAGTTACGTCTTCAACTGATAAACGAGGAGATTGATAAACATGTGAATTTCCTAAATTTCCCTCATTATCACCTGCTTCATCTTTCTCATTCTCATTGCCTTCTTCTACTTCTTTGAAGCTATCTGCTGAATCTGTTCTTGCCTTGGTTTTTTGGGAAGCCTTCTCCCAGTCCGGGGTCGAGTCTGGCCCGAAATATTGGTTCATAAACTCACGCGGGGTGATATTATCAAAAACGTAGTGGTCTTCCTTGGGATTACGTAGTGCATGGTTCTTTGGAAAACTGTATGTGTTGACCCCAGCAGTGGAGGGAAGAGGAATGTTGACCAGCACATCACATGTATCATCTAACGTGGAATGTTCATCCCACGAACCGCTGCGTAGGTGGCCTGACACCGAACTTCCATCCCATGAACCATTGCGTAGGTGACCGGATACCGAACTTCCGTCCCATGAACCGCTACGTAGGTGGCCAGATACCGAACCTCCATCCCACGAACCAGAATCGATCTACATGATAATATTACGGCTTAAAGTAACAGCTTTAGCGATATAAAATTCTAACACATAAAATTAGTGTCGACTTCGGTTTCATATGTCAGACACAATTTCCTAGTTCCGTGGTTTGCATAGATTCGATTTGTAAACACTAGCATGTGGTTTTGTTACTTAAATGTGTTATATTGAAATAGATAACTTACCCATGGCAGTAAATTTTGATCAACTCCAGCTACTCGTAATATTTCCTCAAGGCGAGCTCGAGCAAGATCACGTTCCTGAGCCAAATCTTTTACTTCTTGCTCCATCTAGGAGATAATAAAAGATTTTTATCCACTAATATGATATTTTGATAAAAAGCTGCCCATACTTCACTTTAGTTTACACAAACGCTTAAATCTTTTTATGCAAAATTAGATTAATAACGTAATCATATTTATAGTAATCATTTATAAGATACAAAAACTTTTATTAAAGTGTTTCGGGTCGACGCAACTCACCTTTTGTATTTGGTGTTCCTTTTCTTTGATTATTGCGTCAGAATCAGTTGTCGACGTGGACATATTTTTTAACTCATTTGACAATCTAGTCATTTCTCGTTGCAACTGTTTCACCAATTCCTTCTCCGAGGTGACAACATTAACATGAGCACTTGTCCGTACATCCTTAGCACAAATAGCAAACAAAAGTGTGTTTCTTGACTGCTCAAGATGAGTATGTGCAGGACTCAGTGTGCATATTATGGCTGTTCTTGCATTTCCTCCAAGTGAGTTTTGTAGTATTCGTGTTAGTTTCGAGTCTCTATATGGAATATGGCCATTTCGCCCTTTGCTACATCCGGTTAATAATATTTGTCAATTAGAAAATGGCTAGGATCCACATACCACAAGGATAAGAGAAGAATCATAATGTTGAAGAACATGAAAAACTAGTGTTAGTTAAGATGAATTTTTTCATTTTTCTTGTGCATGGAGTGTGTGATTCTCCTGTATTTTGTAAAAGACCAGAAACTTACGTATGAATATTGTTTGAGTTAAAATTAAATTTAAGCTAGAAAAAGCATGACAGTTCTAAAATATTTGACTTAATGTACCTACTACCTAGGATAATCGGTTACAGTGCTCGTGTCAAAAATGAAAAAAGTCAAACATGGTTAAAAGTTACCAAACACGTCAGCTGTGACATCATTATTTTGGCAAAAGGCCGGAACAAATTACTGTAGATCAAACATCTTGAAAGTTGGTTAGATTATATCAAAAAAATGGTATTTTTGAGAGTTGTCTGACCATGTAAAGTTAGCTAAAATTACCAACTATTCCTGTTGAGAAAAATGACATAAAACAATGAAATACAAACCTTAACTTGCGGATAACAGTTCCCAGAGTTAGTAAACTGCGATTTATGTGGCAGCCTTCCTTCAGTCGTTTACCAGCTGATAAGGTTTGAGAAGCACGTTCACTTCCTGCTAGATCAACAAAATTCTACAAAAAGGTACATTTTTTTTGTTTTTATTCCTTGACATTCAGAATCTATAAGAAGATATATTTCAGATGGTGGTTTTAATATCTATAGTAAGCATATGTACCACACTAGCTGAAAGAGTGCCTGCATTGTCGATCACCAAAAATTCATTGGCAGTACTTTCAATAGTCTGAATAAATATATCACGAGTCATGATTAGGAACTACGATTTTGGTTCATGTTGATAATTATTAAATTATGAATATATGTACCAGTCGTATAATCTGATGAGATCTAGAGCTCACTTCATTTAATGATGTTTCCCCAATTTTTCTTTGAGCTATAAATGTGATTCCGAATGAATTATCAGTCTACATTCTAGTGATAAGATAGGAATGGTGGTAACAATTTCAGCTTGTTATGGGTAACCACGTGGGTCAGGTTATATATTGACTCGAATAGTCGAATGGGTCAATAGGGCAAGTTAAATAGGTAAAAGTCCACCAAAATGTACTAAAAAACCATAAACTGTCTAAACTCATTTGAATATATGTATTGATTTTCCCAAAATGTACTAAAAAAACATAAACTGTCTAAACACACACATATGTAACTGTCACTAAAAGTATTGATTTTCCAATCATGAATAAAATTTTTGTGAGTCAACCCAACCCAACCCCGCCCATTGATTTTCCCATCTCTAATATTAAACTGCTATTACCTTCACAAACGGCGAGGAGCTCCATTAGATGGGTCCAGTCCTCTAATTGGATTTCTGTGAGTTTATCTACAACTGTCCCTTTCTGAGGACAGCAAAAACCAATGAATTAACTTTGAATTTTTATATAACGAGTGGACCGTTTGCGATCAACAAGATAACACTCACCTCTTTATCATCAAGGAGTCTAAGTGGAGTACCATCTGCACTAAGAAGGTCTCTAACGCATTCATTGTAAATCTCAATGGCAGAAAATTTTAACACAAATTCTCTATCAAATTGCTGAAAACAAAAGCACACCCATAAGATTTAGTTTTAAGTTCCAAACAAAATGCCCATTAAAAGTGTCAACAGTTTCACTTAGATTACATTGTTTATGTGGTCAAATATGTCTGATATTGCATACTGAGTGATGCCAGACATAGTGTATGTCTTCCCACTGCTTGTCTGCCCATACGCGAATATACTTGCTGAAGAAATAGTTTAATTTACAACCTAACAGGTGATACAATATAATATCAGAACTGGAAAAATATAGTAATACTAACAATTAATGCCATTGAGAGCTGAAAGAGCAACTCTTTTGACTCCCTCCTCGTACACTTCTCTTGTTGTACTATCACTCCCATATACTCGGTCTGTTTCCAAAATAACCATCACAGTGAAGGACTTAAATAGATAAAGAGAAGCAAGATACCAATAAACACAAATATACATGAATCAGGCCAAGTTTTAACAGGATTATTGCGTAGAAAGGTTGTTTCAGCCTTTGGGTCACTATGTTTGTTTTCACCTTTACCAACTTCAAAAATTTCGACTTATATATAAAGTAATTGCTAATCATAGCCTTACGTCTTATCAACAACCACATCATCATTATTTTTCATCATTGCCTACTATGCAGTTAACCGCTTCATGTTTAATTAAGAACAATTTTAGAGAAAAAAGTAACCTTTAAGTGGTAGTTAACCATAGCCTTAAGAGATATGATCAGTATACCCCATAATCTTCAACCTTGTCACTAAGTAACCGATTTTCAAGCCGTCAAGCTTGGGGAAAAAAGTTAGCATGGTCAAACTGACCAACATATTGTAGGCCATGTCATCTTGATAACGCCTTACATTGAAAGTATTAGAAGTTTGAGGCTTTTTTATAAAAAAAAGAGTTAAAACTCAAGGTTCTTGTGATTGGAAAATACATACGGCCATCAGAACATAAATCAGCCAAAACCTTGTTACCTTTTATACAACTACCACATGTTAAACTCTGCAAAATGCTAATTGCATTTTTAGGTGGTTGCATATGAACTGTGAGCTGTATTACTTTTCCTTTATTACACGAATACGAAATTCGACAATATACCATAAATACATGCAAAAGGACACAGATTCCATTTCCATTTGTTCTATTATGCTGATATGAGTTAATGATTTACGTACTCTTTTGGATATGCATATTGCTTACCAAATGTGTAAGCATTCGGGTACTTTGATCGTTCCGTTGAGGTATTTTTGTATACAATAGTGTTGTTGTTTACGCATTCCCAATCTGAAGTATCATTCTTTGCAATTTCCTTTGCATTCATAGGCCTCACCCTTACAGTCACAAATATCTTCTCTTCTTGTCCATCGTCGAGATTTATATCATCTCCACTAAACGACCCCATCGTATTTCCTTAACAAGAACACTTACACTTGAAGATTTTGAAAATCGAATCTATAACTTTGTTTTCCCTCTCTTCATAAGGACAGAGAGGGAAGAAAATTCAAATGCCTTGATTTTTTCTATATATCTGCACAACAATAGCAAAAGATACCTTCACAATCCATCTAATGTATACTTAAACCATAAATTGATCCCTATAACCATTCTCTATAGAAATATCATAAACTCAATGGAAATAAACTCCTAATCATGAATTAGTGAACCAATTAAAAAACGATTTCGATTTAAATACTAATTTGAAAACCTAAATCGACAATGCGAAACATAATAGCTAGGGATGATGAATACAAATGCAAAATTAAACAAAAATTGGTTAAACAAAGTCACCTCCTGCGGAGCAAATGATGAATGAGGTAGAACGGATGAAGTAAAGGATGATACAAAATCTGTAGGTAGAAGATAGATTGAATCAATTGACATGAGTGTGAGAGAGAAATGGAAGAATTGAATTGAAGATATTTGTGGTGGTGAAGATTAAGAAACGAAAACAACGGAGAACCAAAGAGGATACACATAGATGGAAAGAATTGATGATATTTGAAAAATGAAAATGAAGTAACGGTTAGCCATATACACTCTCATATATATTTTAGTTGCTACTCTTATTTTTTTAATGTTTCGTTTTGGTAATTTCTTCGGGTTGAACCGTCTCACTACCGTGAACCATCTCTAGTAAATCTTGGCTCATGCGGATATGACGTTATGCAGGTTGCCTGGTGTAATTTTGTGTATTAAGCTTCTTAACACCGCAACCGACTTGAAGATACGCAAGTAACGCAAGGGGATTAGGCAAACTTTGATATTAATTGTTAAATAAAATGGATAGATAAGTAGACATGCTAATCTTGGCTCGAGAAAAGAAAGAAAGACATTCTTAATTTGCTATGAAAGCTTTTTAATTAACTTGAACTAATCGATTACATAAAAAAATCTATATATTTATAACTGTATCTCTATAATAAAGGAGAAAGGCTAAGACTTTTGTGTCAAAGATAGAAGGTTTATTTGGACACGTGTCGGATGGAGGAAGGTTTCGGCGTTATGTTCGCTCCTCAAGTCCTTTACGTTACACGTGGGTAATACCTGTTTTTAAGCTCCGACGTGTTTTTTTGAATCAAACACATTTAAATCAGTTGCCTCGCTCCACCTTCCATTCTCGATCCAGACAACACCACAAACACTGGCAAAGTTTGTGATAGTTCACTTAAGAAATAAGTTATGCACTTAAGAAAAGCTGAACCCGAGGAACAATAAGCGCCTCAACTAACGAAACTAACTGGATACAAAATTATTGCAATGCGTTACCTGTATATAAGGCGCATAACACCGAGCAACCGTAGAACTAATGTTGTGTGAAAATGGTGTAGATAGTTGCACTTGAAAAGTGAATGTCATTTAACACTAAATAGTCGACTATTGCTACATATTTTGATAACCTAAAAGTAATTATATGTAAGGTCACATTAGAACACCTTAACTTTTTACGGAGTATAAGATTAACCTTTTGATCTTGGTATATATTCGAGCTATCCTTTGAGTTTTGACACAGGATGTTACCATAATTATTGAATCAATTACTCTTCCCACAAATGAGAATAACTTTATTTAATTCCTTTGGGTGTCATAAAAGGTGAATGTATTCGGTTGGCAAAGATTGTTGGACAAGATTGTATCTAAAGCCTAATTAATAAAGAGAAACATTCTTTTAGATACGGTATTTCGGATATGCAGATATAATGAAGAAAATGCAGACCATATTCTAGTAAATCTTCTAATAGATCTAGAGTGCAATAAACGTATGTGTGAATTACCTTTATTCTCGGCTACAATGGTATTGGGGCTTATACAACTTCCGGACTCATGGAATTTTCAAACCGAGAAAAGAAAGTCAATTCGCGCTATATTCCTAATGGCTTTTTGGTGCATGTGGTAAGTAAGGAACAAAAAGGATTTTAACTCCACAACTAAAGATGATTGCGACATCTTGGGTGAGATTAAATCACTTTCCTTCATATGGATTATGAATAAAGCAAAAATGAATAACATTAAGTGACAAAAGTGGTTTAATTTTAGTCTTTGATTGTATGTGTAGTTGTGTACTGGCAACCTGGTAGTTTTGGTTTAATAAAATTTGGTTGCTCAAAACAAATAAAATAAGAATCCATTTTAAAACAAGAGCAAAATAGAAAGGCTGAAAAGCTTAATATGTAAAGTATTTTAGGTAGAGAGTCATACATGATAAATGACTCGTGTAATAACTAAATAGCTGTTATACGGATGAACCTTATATACGTTGTATAAGGCTATATTACACATCGAGTGATGTCACCATATTATGAAAAATGAATGTTAATTATTTTATTTAAATAAAAGAGACGAGAGCGAGTGATGGGCATATGAGCATATCCTATTTGAAAAAGAGTGTATATTTATATTTAAACAAAACGTGGAATTTTTTTAAAACAAAACAACTAATTTAGCTATATTAAGATAACCCAAGACACAAAACCTACAAACACATATAACAACACTAGCCAAAAACTCGAAAACCCGACTCTATAGCACACATGTGAAGAAACAAATTCAAAAACTGTCCCCAAATTTCTTCTCTTTGCAACGTATACCATGGATGCAATTCGAAAACAAGCTTCCAAGCTCCGAGAACAAGTCGCTAGACAACAACAGGTCCATTCTTTCATCACTCTTCAACCAATTTTTGTTTAAAATCTACCACCAGCCTGTTTTATGTACAAATTGTTTTAGGTTTTCATGCATCTAGCTTGCTTTTCACTCAATTTTACAACCACCGCGCTTCTCATGTTTATATTTAAGATCCAGTTACAAACTTCATCTTTCATTTGTATATCATTTGTATTATTATTTGTGTTTTTAATCTTCTTCTTTAACTGCATGTCTGTATAACTCTGTAACACCAGTCCCGTTGATTTAAGTTTGTGCTATGAAGTGTGCTCTGATATCAAGTTCAAGTTAAAGGTGTTTTAGTTGCAAAATAAAGTTCCATTTTCTCCAAAAGTGACTTGATGTATGGTAGGTTAAGTTTGCATTTGTGCCAAGAGTAGTTTTATGTTTGTTGTTTTGGAAATGATCTACACGCGGTTTGCAAGATTGTCAGCTAAGATTGAGAGGGGAAAATTATCAAATGCTAGTCTTAGTTAGCTGAGCGGATCATGCTAAAGGTGCTTTAAGCCCCAAAAAAATCCTGTGGTCAAGTTTACGAAGTTAATTTTGTGTGATATCTCATCTTATATGGGAAACAATGTAACATCCTATTATACAAGACATTTGACTATGGCGTTAGTCAATATAGTTGGATTTTAGTTTAGGGTCACCGATATTCTTTTTGGTGACTTGAGAACTTGTTGTCTGAGGGACCATGTAAAATGCAGTTGTGCACCAAACACATGTTTTCAAGCGAATCATTGCACGTTGTGTATACTGTGTTATGAAATACATTAGATTTTCTCTTTGTAAATTTAAAAATATTTTGACTTGGGAGGTTATTTGTTCTTTTCCTTCAACTTTTTTACCTAAAAATATATTTTTCTGTAGGCAAGTGCAGTATATTAATAAATTTCAGCTTGTAAAATTTGCTGGTTATTTGTGTTAAATTGTTGACTTCCCTGATTGCTGATTTTTTCCGATTGTTTTCTTATATGGTAGGCCGTTCTTAAACAATTTGCTGGTGGACTTGGAGGTTCTGAAGATTTACTAGCCAATGAAATTGAATTACAGCAGCATCAAAAGCTTGAAAAGCTTTACATATCAACCCGATCTGCCAAGGTGCCTACATTTGATTCTGTTACTTTAAGCTTTTATATGTTATTTATTATTTCTTAACTTACATGTCATTTTTTGTTTTCTTACCAGCACTTTCAACGTGACATTGTTCGTGGTGTTGAGGGTTTTATTGTAACTGGAACAAAGCAAGTTGAAATCGGTAAGCTACTCATCGTGCACTTTCATCATGTCATTTCTTGATCCGAACTTGGTTTGATCTACCACCCAATCCGCCCAACCTACTCATCGTGCAACATCTGACCGTTCGTGTGCTCTTTTTCCCATAGGAACTAAACTCTCGGAAGACAGCAGGAAGTATGGCGCAGAGAACACTTGCACCAGTGGTAGCGCTTTATCGAAAGCCGCAATGAGTTACAGCAGTGCTCGTATGGACATCGAAAGGGAAAGAGAAAATCTATTGAAAGCCCTTGGCACACAGGTAAATAATACTTTCACTGCCTTGTAACAAAATTCGTCTTGTCTCATATGGTGTGAAGATAGAAAAATGTGTTTGGGGATTATATTTGACATTGTGACATGAAAAGGTCATGGGACTCACTATATTATCCATTTTGTGGAACCCCAAAATGAAGAATGAAGTATTCCACGGTTTGCATTTTGTGGGTCCAATGTCAGTTCTCCATATTTCCGTCACGTAACGGGACTCACAAGTTTTGTTCACCAATTTGTAGATCCAATTCTAGTTATATTCCCCACAATACGACCTTCATTTCTCATTACACCATATATGACAAAATGCAAATGTTAAATTACCTGAATGCTATATGTCCTTATTCGCTTTATATAGCCACAAAGTTATCTAATAATCTTTTGCATTGTAGGTTGCAGAACCTTTAAGAGCTATGGTCGTTGGAGCCCCTTTGGAGGATGCTCGACGTCATGCTCAAAGATATGATAAAGTCAGACAAGAAGCTGAAGCTCAGGTTAGCATACCTTATTAATGAAATGTAAATATATACGCACGCACACACGTCCGCTTGCGCGCGCACACACACACTCATGCTCGCACACACACACTCATGCTCGCACACACACGCGTGTTTTAAGCATATACATGTTATACATCTACACAAAGATGTCAAGATAGGTCCAAAATAATGCAAGCTTTTGGTTGAATTGCTGTTCTACGTTGGTAGTTTTGGGATTACGGTTATGGAGGGAAGTTTGATCTTGATTAGAGATAAATAAGATGAGAGAATGATAGGATTTAAATTAAAAATATATATAATTACCTACAATAAAGGGGTGGAAATTTACTCAAATACCGTTTAGACACTTAGTTAATTAAATAGTTTATGCGATTGACTAGAGGTGGTTTTCTTGGTTTTCTCATAAGTTTGTGGTTTTTTTATGCTCCCTCTTATATATATAAAATTTTGGACAAGAAGTGTAACCTCTAATGAATAGAACCTCCTATATCGGTTTATTAAAAAAGTTATGCTATTATTGATATACTTAATTTATTATAATCATACTTATATAATACATACAAGTTTTGGATGAAAAGTGTTTTGGATCAACCGGGCTGTTCTCAAAGCTACCTGCTTTGACCTAAACCTGTTTTGATCAGTCACTTACACTGTTAATCTTAAATGTAATTCTTGTGGAATCTTGATAGGTGATTGAAGTTGCAAGAAGGCAAGCTAAAGTGAAGGAATCTAATGCGAATCCTGATAATTTGTCAAAGTTTGAAGCTGCCCAAGCTAGACTTCAAGAGCTAAAGTCAAACATGAGTGTATTGGGTAAAGAAGCTGTTGCTACTATGTCAGCTGTGGAAGCTCAACAACAGAGGTTAACACTTCAACGACTTATAACCATGGTAAAGTATGCATTATATATGCCAGCTGGCTACACTCAACACTCACTTCTAACTTGAAAAATGAAACACTTCAACGACTTTAATGTTTTTGTTTCTGTAAACTTCTTTGGATAGTAAATTTTGAAAGGTCGAATTCATTATTTTATCCTGAATTGAAGGTTGAAGCAGAGAAACACCATTATGAGAAGGTCGTGCATATCCTTGATCGACTTGAGGGCGAGGTATCTGTTACACTCAACACTCACTTCTAACATGAAAAATGAAGAACACACCAGTTACAAGATGTGCCAAAATGGGTAGATGGGTGGACGAGTCAAAATGTGTGATCACAACATGCATTGATTAATCTTTTGGTTGGGTTGACCCGAAGTACTTTGTGAAGTTTTCATCTTTAATAAATAACCCGTACGTCAAATATTGTAAGAAAATATATATTATATCAGTAATATTAATTTTTTAATAAAATGATTAAGGAGGCTTTTAGCTATGCATTAAAACACACTTCTTCATGAATTTGGCCCTATTTCCTTTTTTAGCGATATTTTTACGGCTTGACTGTTAAGACTTTGTAACCTGAATTTGACCCTGTTTGTAAGTGAATCTGTTGAAATTGTTATCTGTCTGTTAATTTGGGCTCCCAAAAGTCATATACTCGTAGCGTGTATATCCAGGCGCTTGTTTTAGAACCAATATATTGAGAAGCGTGAAAACCACATAAGGCATGTGCACCTATTGCTTTGAAAGTGATACACAAAATACTTATGTAAACGCATCTGTTTCCCTTTTCCACTACACCTGATTTTTTTATGCACTACGTACACACGTATCTCAACATATTATTGGTTTTGAAATGGGCGTGCCCCTATATACATATATGCATGGTTCTTTATTTCGGTGAGCTCTCCTTTATATGATGATGGCTTTTTTTAGATGTTGCAAGAACGTCAAAGAATTGAAGCTTCTGCTACAGCAGCATCAGTTTCACCCATGAGTACTTCTTCTCCACCTCGTGATGAATCTAAGAATGGCTCTGCAGATAATATGGACTACTTTCTTGGAGAGGTATACAACTAGTTTCAGTATTCTGTAGCTTGAAAATGACGACTCAACTTAACTTTCAAATAATTTTGAATCGTAGGTCATACATCCATATCAAGCAGAGTCTGATGCTGAGCTGAGTTTAACAGTTGGGGACTACGTCGTTGTCCGGAAGGTTTGATTTTTTTTTCAAGAATTTAAGTTTGATATAATAAGTTTCGTTTTTTGATCAATAATTATATCAAATGGTTCAACAACTGTTATTAAGACAGTAAAGGACCGTTGTCTAAACATGAAAGAACAAATTATAACTTATTGTTTGGGTGTTCACTGTCTGGGCTGATGAAAATTTTGCACCAAATTGCTAACCACGATTTCAAGAAAAATGACAAACCAAACCAGCTGGGTTGGCAGTTTGATGATATGAACTGATTTTTGTCTTTTTGTTTTTAACAACCATTGGTTTCTATTAAAAATTTTGAAATGATAAATACCGGTTGTGTTTATAATGCATATACCGCATGTTCCAACTGTGAAAATAATAAATAAAAAAGACTACACGACCGGTTAAGATTCTAAACCATCAGTCGGACCACTAATGTGTTAAACCACCAAAACCAAAATGTGAACCAAAGCGCATGGATCTCAATGTGCCTAAACCAGCCTGCTTGCTTTGGCTTTGATGGTTTGATCGGTTTCAACAGTTTATTGTTAAATCAGACATGTTGGGTTCGGCCCAAACCAAGCCGTCTTGACTCTTGACATGCTACCCCCAAACCCTTCCCTTTTACCACCTTTTCTTAGTGAGCCGTGAGCTGCAAATCTTAATTACCAGATGAGTTATTATTTTATGTGCAGGTGTCAAACAATGGTTGGGCGGAAGGTGAATGTGAAGGGAAAGCAGGTTGGTTTCCATTGGAGTACGTAGAACGCCGAGAGCGGATTCTTGGTAGCTAGGCGGCTGAAGTTTAGCTAACGGACCGTTTATTGTTTAGCAATATTCTAACATTTGTGTCTTCTTCATCACTTTTATTGTCTCTAGTGGTGACTGATCTAGAAAACTTTCATTTGGGTTTTGGCCGTTTGGGTGTGGACCGTGTAGAGACAGATGGTGTGTCAATTAACAAAGTAATTGATTATTATTGCCGTTTGATGCAAATCCGCCACCACAAAACCTAAGCTCCAGCGTTATCCTCAAACGTCCATGGTACACTGGGCTGAATTGTCACTAAATCCGACGTTTTGGTTGGCGTCGGAGTTCACTCTCACCATTTAACTTGATTTTTGAGTAGGCAGCATTTTGTATTTCATTTTGATGCCCATCTTATGACAATCTATCCACTGTTTTGAAAATTTGCTTAATGCATTTATACATTCATGATGCCCATCTTATGACAATATTGTTTCATTGTTCTTTACTAGCTTTTATTAAAAATATGATCATATGATATAGTGTTATAATTTTGATATATATATTTTTTTAAGTTTGAACTGTATCAATATAATGTATCAATATAATGTAGTTTTAGGTGATATTTGTTTTTTTTTTTCAGAAAAATGTCTGCAGTCTGTGGACCTCATATGCAGAAGAAAAAGTGGACTAAACCTCTACAGTTTGCAGGAAGAAGACTGTTTGTTTTTAACGTATTCAGACTGATAAATAAAACTGGTGGTGGTGTACAGATGGTGGTGGTGACGTTGGGTGGTAGTGGATGGTGGTAGACGATCGGATATGGTGAATGCTGGGCCGAAATTTAACATATATAGTAATAGCAGTAATAATAATAATAACACATAATAATAATAATATTAACAATAAAAATAGTAATATAATAATAATTATTGTTTTGTTAATAAGGGTAAACTACTATCTTGGTCCTTGTGGTTTGGTCAAAAATATTATTTTGGTTTGGGGGTATTGATGTCTTATTGTCTTTTCAACAAACTTAACTGAAAAAATGTATGCTCGTTAGTGGTGTGGACTAAAACGGCAAGTTCATGTGAAACTAATGGACTAAAAGAGTAGAAAACAAACTATTGAACTAAAACCGTGATTTTAACCAAACCTCAACAACCAGAATAGTAATTTAACCTAAAAACTAACTAGATGTATGTGGTAAGCGTAAAACTTCTCATGAAAACTCATGAAGGGTCTATAGACATACACATAAGGAGTGGTGAGTCACGTCATGTGACTGTAATGTATGCAATAATCAATTGTATCATTATGCATGAAGTACTTGTAAACCACTCTACTATTATACAAGTCGGTGGTTTTAAATATGAAGGTAAATTAATCAATTACTTTCATTCATTATTTTTTAGAGGGGCTAGCTTATGCTTTTTAAACTGCACTCCTTAATCTACATCAAAAAGAGGTGTTCATGCTTCGGTTTGGGTGGTTTGGCCGGTTTATACAGTTTCATTTTGACATTCTACACGGTTTTCATCCATGAAAGTAATGTTACAATATTTATAGAAACGAATTGAATTATATAAAAAGGTAATTTGAATTATATAAAAAGGTAATTTACCGACATAACAAATCAACACACGTATTAAATTTAGACGTTGTGTCGTTTTTTATTCATTATATCTTTTGTTTTGAAAAAAAAAGTTAATTATATTCTTTGCATGAATTGAACATTCTTTAAGTAGAAAAGAAACTCAACAATGCGATAAATTTTGTTAATAATATTCTTTAATTTATCCGTTGTGTATATTTTATTTTCATGACAAATTTTTTATTTTCTTGTGCTTCATCACTCGTGTGATCGTTAAATTATAACTCATTTATTTTTTAAAATATCAAAAGTTAGTTCGGTGTTTTTTTTTTCCGATTCTTACACCTTTTTAAGTATTTTTCTTTGGGGTCAGTTGGCAAGCAAAAGATTTAACAAAAATAGACCAACTAGGCGCATTTGGTCGATTGATTGATTGAACTATTCGGTGCGCTCCACCCACCCTTAGTCGCATACCATTTGGTAATTAATCAGAAGCAACTGTTTTATTAATTAGATGGTTAATTAGGGTTTAAAGATTTAGTAGGTTTCTTTTGGAATAGGATTGATGTTATTTTCATACGTTAAACTAACAATTAACAGTTAAAATCCGATATGAAATATTAATACGTTTAGGCTATGAAGAGACATGTGGCCGTGCCGTTATGAAAAAATGATTTAGGACCCAAAGGACCATGGCATTATAATGCTTGTTTACACAAGTGATCTTAATAATACACTCGTTCAGATGAGATCCAACACTCTTTTTAACACACACTCGATCCAAACACAGCAACCATTTCTCTGCATCTGCAACTCCCTCTCCCAAATGCTGTTTGATCACAAACATACTGCTCACTAATCACCAACCGATCCATCCATCATTCAATTTTCAGATCTAAGGTAACTATCACTCATCTAGGTTTTTCTTATTATCTATCCATCACAAACATTGTGCGATACGATTGATTGAACTGCTAGTTACGTGATCTGGTCGATTCATTGATTAATTAGGTTTGAAACGAACAAGATGTTGACGAAGTTTGAGACGAAGAGTAATAGAGTGAAAGGTCTGAGTTTTCACAGCAAGCGGCCATGGATCTTAGCTAGTCTTCACAGTGGTGTGATCCAGCTATGGGATTATCGTATGGGCACTCTTATTGATCGTTTTGATGAACATGATGGCCCCGTTCGTGGCGTCCACTTTCATCAATCGCAACCTCTTTTTGTTTCCGGAGGTTTCCTTCATTTCAATTCCATACATTATAGCCAAATTTAGGGTTTTATCATTACTGCTAGCTCATATATTACGTGCCTTATTGATTGTTAGATTTTGAACCTAGTTTTTTGTGTGGATCATTATATCACTTAGCTCATTTGATCTGTATTGGAACTTCGCACTCATTTTGTACAGTGTTTAAATCTAATAAACATGGAATGAACTGGATCTGGATAGATGTGATGCATTGAATATGAGCAAGTGCTGTTATGCCTATGTTTTTTTTTCTTTTGATAGGTTCTTCTGGTCTAAGATTTTTGGGACGTGTGGATCATTATATCAATTAGCACATTTGATCTGTAGAAGATAGTTTTTAGTGGTAGTGATGATTGGAACTTCACACTCATACATTTTGGGGCTTATGCACCATTTTACAGTATTTAAAATCTAAAAAACATGGAAATGAACTGAATCTGAAGAGACGTTATGTATCGATTATTGAATATGAGCAAGTGCTGTTTATTGTGAAGAACTATTTTATTCTGTTTTTTTATACCTATAAACAGTTGCTTATGTTTTTCGTTTAAGAATATTTGGGATTACCTTTTTTATTTCTTCATAAATGTGGAATGATACATGCAGGAGACGATTACAAGATCAAAGTATGGAACTACAAACTACATCGGTGTTTGTTTACACTTCTTGGTCATCTTGATTATATTCGGACTGTTCAATTTCACCATGAGAATCCATGGATTGTTAGTGCTAGTGATGACCAAACTATACGCATATGGAATTGGCAATCTCGTACCTGCATATCTGTTTTGACGGGACACAATCATTATGTAATGTGTGCTTTGTTCCATCCAAAAGAGGACCTCGTGGTATCAGCATCGTTAGATCAAACTGTTCGAGTTTGGGATATTGGCTCTCTAAAGAAGAAAACAGTTTCCCCTGCAGATGATTTGCTTCGGCTGAGTCAGATGAATACAGATTTCTTTGGTGGTGTTGATGCTGTAGTGAAGTATGTATTAGAGGGCCATGATCGAGGAGTCAATTGGGCATCTTTTCATCCCACTCTTCCTCTTATTGTTTCAGGAGCTGATGATCGACAAGTGAAGATCTGGCGAATGAATGGTATGATTTTGAATATCTAGTTTTTTGTTAGATGCAGCGTGTTACATTTTTATTGTTGAATCTAAATTACCTACAAACTTTCAGATACAAAGGCGTGGGAAGTAGACACATTGAGAGGTCACATGAATAATGTATCATGTGTTCTTTTCCATGCAAGACAGGACATCATAGTATCAAACTCAGAAGACAAAAGCATACGTGTTTGGGATGCTACAAAAAGGACAGGCCTTCAAACTTTCCGGCGGGAGCATGACAGATTCTGGATTCTTGGGTGTCACCCTGAGATGAATCTCTTGGCGGCAGGTCATGACAGTGGTATGATTGTTTTCAAGTTGGAAAGAGAACGTCCCGCTTTCTCTGTTAGTGGTGATTCCCTTTACTTTGTAAAAGACCGATTTCTACGGTTTTATGAGTACTCTTCTCAAAAGGACACTCAAATCCTACCGATCCGTAGGCCAGGCTCCAACAGCCTGAACCAGGGCCCAAGAACTCTTTCATACAGCCCAACTGAAAATGCAATTTTAATATGTTCAGATGTTGATGGTGGATCTTATGAACTGTACATCATACCTAAAGAGAGTATTACCAGAGGGGATACAGTTCAAGATGCAAAACGTGGTGTTGGTGGGTCAGCTGTGTTCGTGGCTCGAAACAGATTTGCGGTCCTTGAAAAAAGCACCAATCAAGTGTTGGTCAAAAATTTGAAAAATGAGATTGTGAAAAAAAGTGCCCTTCCTGTTGCCACCGATGCTATATTCTATGCTGGTACAGGTAACTTGCTATGCAGGGCGGAAGATAGAGTATTCATCTTTGATCTTCAACAACGATTGGTTCTTGGAGACCTACAGGCTTCTTTTGTAAGGTATGTTGTTTGGTCAAATGATATGGAGAGTGTTGCCTTGCTCAGCAAACATTCAATAGTCATAGCTGATAAAAAACTTGCTCATCGGTGCACGCTTCATGAAACAATCAGAGTGAAAAGTGGTTCATGGGATGATAATGGTGTGTTCATATACACAACATTAACCCATATTAAGTACTGTTTACCTAATGGAGACAGTGGAATCATTAAAACCCTTGATGCACCTGTTTACATTACAAAAATATTTGGGAACACAGTATTTTGTTTAGACCGTGATGGGAAAAACCGCCCGATAATTATTGATTCAACTGAATATATCTTTAAGCTGTCTTTACTGAAGAAAAGATATGATCATGTAATGAGCATGATACGAAACTCAGAGCTTTGTGGGCAAGCCATGATTGCATACTTACAACAAAAAGGTTTTCCAGAAGTTGCCCTACATTTTGTGAAAGATGAAAGGACTCGTTTCAATTTAGCACTTGAAAGTGGTAATATTCAGATTGCTGTTGCCTCTGCTAAAGAAATTGATGAAAAAGATCATTGGTATAGATTAGGGGTTGAAGCCCTTCGCCAGGGTAATTCTGGTATTGTTGAATATGCATACCAGAGGACGAAAAACTTTGAGAGGCTATCGTTTTTGTATTTAATAACTGGAAATTTGGATAAGTTGTCTAAAATGATGAAAATAGCTGAGGTAAAAAATGATGTTATGGGGCAGTTTCATAATGCTTTGTATTTGGGTGATGTTCAAGAGCGAATAAAGATTTTGATCAATGCTGGTCATCTACCTCTAGCATATGCTACAGCTAAAACCCATGGGTTGAACGATGTTGTCGAAGAGCTTGCTGATAAACTTCAAGGTAATATTCCTAATTTGCCCTCTAGGTCTAGTTCTCTTTTAATCCCTCCAACACCTGTGTTATGTGGTGGAGATTGGCCATTACTGAGGGTCATGAAAGGGATATTTGAAGGTGGTCTTGATAATGTTGGAAAAGGTGGAAATGAAGAGTATGAAGATGCTGCTGATGCCGATTGGGGTGAGGACTTGGATATCGTAGATGTAGAGAATATTCAAAATGGTGATATCAGCATGGTCCTTGATGATGATGGAGCACCAGAAGAAGAAAACGAAGAGGGTGGTTGGGATCTTGAAGATCTTGAGCTTCCTGCTGATGTGGAAACCCCGAAAACTGCCACTAATCGGTCATCAGTGTTTGTGGCGCCGACTGTTGGTATGCCTGTAAGCCAGATTTGGGTGCAGAAATCGTCTCTTGCTGCTGAACATGCAGCAGCTGGGAACTTTGAAACCGCCATGCGGTTGTTGACCCGCCAGCTTGGCATCAAGAATTTCACACCGTTGAAATCGTTGTTTATGGATCTTCACATGGGAAGTCATTCTTACTTACGCTGTTTCGCATCTGCTCCATTGATCTCATTGGCTATTGAGAGGGGCTGGAGTGAGTCAGCAAGCCCTAATGTCCGGGCACCACCTGCACTCGTGTTCAATTTCTCTCAGTTAGAAGAAAAACTCAAAGCTGGTTACAAAGCGACCACTACAGGGAAATTTACTGAAGCTTTGCGCCTGTTTTTATCAATTCTCCATACCATACCGTTAATTGTTGTTGAGTCTAGAAGAGAAGTGGATGAAGTTAAAGAATTAATTATTATTGTGAAGGAATATGTTTTGGGCTTACAGATGGAACTTAAAAGAAGAGAAATAAAAAACAATCCGGTTCGCCAACAAGAACTGGCTGCTTATTTCACTCACTGTAATCTTCAGTTACCACATTTGAGACTAGCATTGATGAATGCTATGACTGTCTGTTACAAAGCAGGCAATTTAATCACAGCTTCAAATTTTGCAAGGAGGTTATTGGAGACTAACCCAACTGCTGAAAACCAAACCAAAACGGCCCGTTCTGTTATGCAGGCTGCTGAGAGGAACATGAAAGATTCAACAGAGTTGAATTATGATTTTAGAAACCCATTTGTTGTTTGTGGGGCGACTTATGTACCTATATACAGGGGACAGAAGGATGTTTTATGCCCGTACTGTAATTCTCACTTTGTTGTTTCTCACGAAGGCCAGCTTTGTACTGTTTGTGATCTTGCGGTGGTTGGATCAGATGCTTCGGGCTTATTGTGTTCTCCAGCACAGATCCGATGATTCAAAGAGTTTCCTTCTTCAGGTATTCCCCTTTCTCTTTCTCAAATTAGTTTAGTTGTTTCTAAGTCTTTTACTAGTGTTTAATGAAGTATTTTAGCTGTTATATTCTGTAGTCCTTGTATTGGTAGAAATTACTGCGGTTTTTTCCCACAATGACTGAACTCGAACTAGTAACTTTTGCCAATCTAAATAGATTGATGTTTATAGTAAATATAGAAAGTGTTGTCCTTATTTCCATGCTCTGTCGCACATATACAGATATACTGTCCTATTTTTGTTTATAAAAGTACTGATGCATATTTTAGGTTCATTTTTTCTTTAGGAATGCTTTAAAAGTTAGCATCAGCGTATTCTTGTTCTTTAAAAAGCAGTTTATGGCTGTTTATTTACTTTTGGGGTAACCTTGATACTTAACAAGATTTATCTATGGCTCATTGTGAGATTTTAATCACTTGATTGTAGATGTGCCAAAACAGCATGTCAAACAGGTCATTTTTGAAATGGGGCGTGATTTGAGACTCCTGGTATCTGGTTGAGCCCCCATGTTTTTTATTTTTTCGCAAATAATTAGCATGTCAAATATGATGAGAAAGATATAGTATTTCGATGATAGTCTTTTAATATCATGAATTAGAAGTTAAATGATCTAAAATACACTCTGGCTTTCAGTCTGTTCACTTGTTTCCCTAATGCTATTTCTCTCAGTTCGACCAGACCCATATATTAGTAGCATTCAAAATATATAGAAAAACAAACATACCCAGTAAAATCCCACTCAATAACAGGGTTGGGTGGATGAGATAAGGTAAACTTTTCCTCTACTGCAGGAGGTAAGAGAGGCTCTGCACACATAGACACCCCAGCTCAGTTTTACCATCCAAATTATGTACACTTAAAAAAATATCAACATCAACCGAAATTTCTTAGGATGTGTTTGGGAATTGGGACTGTGTGTTACTGTTAGTGGAGATGATCTGATTATATAAGTTTGCCAAATGCAAATGATCAGAAAATTTTGACAGACCATTTGAAAACATGCTTCTTGGAAACATTGTTTTCCAAAGATGCAATGTATTTTTTCCAAACGCATCCCCGTTAGTGCTATTTTATTTTATAGCGTGATGAATGTCATATTTTCCTTTTCATTGTCATAATAATTATTAGACTTGATATGGATTTGCCGATTTGGGGTGTGACTTTGCAGTTTAAAGGTGTGAAGTGGAAGAATTTTGACTGGGAGCCGATGTTGGGAGGGAGGTCAACAACATTAGATTGTAAATTAGATTTGGTTATGGATTTAGCTTCAGAACAAAGATATTTCTCAATCATTTTTGTTTTCTGATTAATGTTGGAATTTGGGTGCCGTCGTTAAAGACCTTTTTACAATAACTTTGAAGGTCTATGAATGCTGGTTGTATGTAGACGTTTTTACAATAACTTGGATGCTTTTCAATCATCTCACATATTTTGTTTATCGGTGTGTTTTTCAATTTAATGAGTATGCATTTAGGCTTTAGTATAAGGCAATTAAATCATCATTTAACAATATATATAGGTTTAATATCATAAATGCTTTTTTTTAACGGCAATTAAACGCCCTTAATATGTAAAAATGCATAAACTAGTTTTTGTATTAAATTCTCCAAACTTGTTTAAAATGATTGCACTTTTAGAATTTTTAAAATATTTATTTATTTGTTTGTTTTACAATAATATTGAATGTCATTTTATTAATGAAAGTCAAAAAATTTCATTCTAGTAGGAATTGTTTGACCTCTATCTTTAGTTTTGTCTTAAATAAGTTGGTTTACTTTTACAAATGATTGCTCGGAACAAAATTCATTCTCTTTAAAGCATATTATAAAAAATAATGGTAATGGCAATTTGGGTTTAACGACATACCTTTTCATAAAGCATATATTTTCATACTTCATTCAAAATACATTTTGAGGCTACTAAGATCTGAACTTGTATCCTTAATGTCCCATAGCTCTTCACCATACTAGCAGATGATAGTGGATCAAATGACCACAAGCATATTACTGGTGTAATTCTAATTTGAAACGAGCTAATGAATTGAAATATATTATAGTATTAAAAACAAGCATATCAATTTTCAAATTCAATTACTAACACGTAATGGTTATATATGTGTAAATCTATACTTAGCACTACTCTTGGGTTCTAACCATACAAATGATATGTAACGTAACTTATTTCGTTTAATATATACAACGTTGTTGTTAAAAGGAAAACTTATACATGACATATATTGCATAAGAATGTTTATAAAAATGATGAGCAGAGTCAAATATATCAAATACCAATATTTCTAAAAGTTGCACTAAATCTACTTTTCTTGATTGATCAAAAGTGTGTAGATTTGATCATCCGAAGTTTCAGTGGACCATTACCTTATGGAAATCCTAGGAATAATTATATGAATACCTTGAAAATTCTCGTTGACTTTGAGTGTCCGATGATATTTTTAACGGCTGCTTTTATTAAAGAGAAGGAAAATAAAATTGTGTAGCAAGAACCTATAAGCTAAGCTAATGGTATATTAGTTTTTACTTGTTCTAACTATCATCTTTTGTCTTCTACCGGTCCCAACTATTAAATTGGTTGTCAATGGTCCCAACTTTTATCACTTTGGTAACCACTGGTCCCGTAGTTAAATTTTTTTTAACGCCGTTACGTTTTTTCCAAATTCAAGACCGATGTTTTAGATCTTTTGATCGGAAGGATAATACATGTCCATTGATGTAAAAGTTTTATCGAAAAGGCTCTCTGAACGATAAAATTTTTACATCCGATTGAAGCACCGTTAGGTTTAAACACCCGATTGAAGCACTATTTCGTTGTTCGGAGCGCCGTTTTGAGGTAACTTTTACATCAATTGACTTATATTATCGTTCCGATCAAAAAGCTTATAACATCGGTATTGAATTTGAAAAAAACTTAACGGCGTTAAAAAAATTTAACGACGGGACCAGTGGTTACCAAGGTGATAAAATTTGGGACCGTTGACAGCCAATTCAATAGTTGGGACCGGTAGAAGACAACAAGTGATAGTTGGGACCAATGAAAACCAATATACCTAAGCTAATACAAGTTAAAAAAAAACCAAGGTACATGAATTAAGGAAACTAAGACGTCAAAGCTTTTAAGTTCTTTATCTATTAAAAACCGATTATGTCAATGGGGTTAGTGATGATCAATTGGTGACACACTTGTGTTGGGTGCATTAGATAATGGGTTTAAATCCTGCTATGAACAGGTTGTTATGTTAAAAAAAAATCAAAGTTAAAGAAGCATACTTGTTGGAAAAGATAGCACCATTTCTTGCACCTTGTAACACCAGCAAGCCATGAGCACCAACACATTTAAAACCTTTTTTTAGCCACACCTAAGGGTGTTGGCGGTAATTTTTAATCCGACTAGCAAGTCTGTTAAGTTGGGGGACCAAAGTTGTCAATAAGAAACAACTCAATCATTTTGGACGTTTAAAGTGAAGTAAAATCTAGAGTCGTAGTTTAGATTTTAGGATAACTCCGTTCTAGTTGGCAATTGTAAGCTTTTTTATTTCAGCTTCTCTGAGTCCTATCAATATTCTTAATACATGTGTGATGTTTGTTGATTATATCGTGAAACATGTGCAAAATCATAAACCCTAATCATACTTCTTCAATCATAGACATGAAATTAGACATCAAAATTCAAAACAATAAAACTTTCTTGTAGCCTTGTAGGGGATGATAACTGAAAATTTGAAGATGAAGACGTCATGATCAATGGGTTCATGTTATGATGTATGAGAGACTTAGCTCTTGTAAGTGAGATATGTCTAGTTATGCTTGAACTTAGGTTTTGTATTTGATTTGGATTTTATAATTCAAGTGTATGTTTTGATTAATTTATAAAAATCTAGTTATAAATATAGTTCGTGTGCTTTTATCATGCTTCCTCGATTTATTGCATCGTAATTGGTTTAGGTGGGTAGTTTCATATAATTAGATTGGTACATCACTACATTGTGAACAAGCGAGTTGGGAAGTTTGTTCCTTTGATTTACTTTAATCAAATGTAAGCATAGAAGTCATGTTTACATGGTTTTCAACTAGGTTAAACGTAACTGACATTGATATGTTGATCTTAAATCCTAGAAGTAATCATCTTTTTAATTAGTTTTTCGAACCCATTTTCAAGTTAGTTTCTTTTGCAATTAAGTTTTCTAAAATCAACCCGAAGTTCCAAATTTTACTTTTAAGTCATTAGTTAATTTAGTAATTTAGTTCATGGATCATACATAGGAGATTGGATTGAAGAGCCTAAAGAGTTCGACCATCCAATTCAAGAAAAGTATGATGATTATGAGATAAGGCAAGGTTTTTAGTTCATCAAGCACACTATAAGTGGGTCGAGGAGGCTATAGACAACCACATGTTACTAATACGGATGCCCAACCATATATTTATTGGAATGCCAGACAATGTGGGAGCTCAACATTTTCCCGCGCAAGGTGGATAGTCACTTTCGTCCCGCCATTAATTAATTGCACACAACTCTTTCCCAGTTGTACCACCGACACAACAAGGGAGAGCATTTGAGTTCCGTCAATGTTTGGGAATTCTTCTCCGTTTTCATGCCATGACTAAAGTAGAACAACAAACTATTTTACTTTTAAATTACATAGTTTTAAATCTGAAATCTCTTTAAAATAATATTTTTTAAGGTAAAACGTTTTCCACCAAACCACCAAGGCACCAACCCATAAATGACGAGACACTTCGAACTGGTTAGGTTTTTTTAATTTTTTAATTTGCAAGACCATATTCTTCGCATATGTGGTTTGGACGGCTTAGATTCTGATTATGGGTGTGCGTTAGAACGCTTACAGACTTCTCTTCCCGATTTTGATATCAGCGGGTTCTCTAAAAAGGACACCGCCCCCCTTAAAGCCCAACATGTTTTGGCGAGTGCTTTATTTAGTAGGATCGGTCAAAGTTTGGAAGTGAGGTTTGATCTTTCACCCCGTCAGAAAGCAGTGGTTGCATGTCTCCAGGCTCCTCGGGCTCAAGATTTTTTGACTGTCATACCCATTGAAGGCCTAGGGCAACATATGTCACCTTTGGAATACCGGGCTATCCTTAAGTACCGGTTAATGATTCCTTTGTTCCCGGTTGATGAGCCTTGCCCCGTTTGCCGCAAGGTTTGCTTAGATGCTTTTGGTGATCATGCGGTCCATTGCAAGGAGTTACCTGGCTTCAAATACAGACATGATTTGGTTAGGGATGTCCTATATGATATCCTTAAGCGAGCAGGAATTTCGGCTAAAAAAGAGGCTCCTGTGAACTTTCTGACAGATCCGCTAGATGGGAGATCTACTTTAAGGCCGGCTGATATTCTAGTGTTTGGTTGGACGGGGGGGAAACACGCTTGTGTGGACCTTACGGGAGTGTCCCCCTTGGTGGCGCTCAAGGACAACGGATTTGTTGCACGACAGGCAGCGTCAAAGGCGGAATCATGCAAGGTTGCCAAACACGAGAAAGCCTGCCTGGCGAATCAACATGTTTTTATTCCATTAGCATTTGACACATTTGGCTTCCTAGCCACTGAAGCAGTGAACTTCTTGTCTAGGGTTCAGCGGGTCATTCATAGCCATGTTTCGACACCTAAGGGCCAAGGTTACGTCTTCAGTAGGTTAGGTTTTGCTATTCAAAAGGGGGTGGCGGCACAACTTGTTGCCCGTTTACCTGCCACTTTATTGTAAATTCTTGAAAGATATTAATTTGATCAGTTTGTTAATTTTTAAGATTCTTATTATTATTATTATCTTCTAGAAGCTTCCTTGTATGCTTTTGTTTCTTTTAAGTGTAGGTCGTATGGTAGAGTGGTGAAAAGGTGGTGATAGGCACATGTTTAGGAGCATCCTGTGACTCTTTTAGTAACATACCAAATAATTCGTATGATTAAAAGTCTACACATAATTAAACCACCCTATAAATCTACTTTTTATAATACGTTTTATTATATAATTAATTTTTAACCTGTAATACCATATTCCACTAACCCTACAAAATTTAAATAATAAACTTAATCAAGCATGGAAAGTAAACTAGGTTTTTACTACGTACAATCATAAGAGTTGTTTTGAGCAAACTTTATTAATCGTTCTTTAGCATATATTTATAATAATACAATAAATGCTAACTTGAGAAATATTATTCTAACCATCACCACCCTTCCAACATGGCCACCACACCATGAACACCATTGCCACCATCCAATGGGAGGCGGTGCAACCTCTAGAATCAATGAAGGATATCATATCAAACAACGGGAATCAGAAAAGTAACAATTACACAAATTAGTAACCATCACCAACATGCACGACAACTTGCGATTAGTAACCATTTGTGCCATCGCCGGCATCCAACAAAAGGTTAGCTAATCGTCGCTAACTCGCTAAGGGTTCAAAAACGACATGTTTGGGGTAAACCCTGGCCGACCACCACCTTAACCCGATGACAAAACCGATCATACTGCCAAATGCAACCACCGGAGACGGTGAAAAGACTGCTAACAACTACAAGAAGAAAGAAGGCAATGAATGTGGCAAAGTAGAGAAGACTTTCTGTGAAATGAAGATGATATATTATCTTATATTCCGCCAGAACAAAATATATGAGAAGAACCAAAGTTATAAACCCATAAAAACTGAATGAAAAATATCTAAAAATCTGAACTTTGAGCCCAACCATTTTGAATCTTCTTTTATTGTTCAACGTTAAGAAGAAGAAAAGGTTCAGCAGTTCACAATTGAACCCGAAACCCAGTCAAATCTAAGGAACTGTGATAGTATGTCTGCTGAACCCGTTCAAGCCCAACCTTCCTCATTTCATATAGGTGCCATGCCTCTCACCCGTAGAGCTTATTTGTTAACCACCAATTCCAATTACAAGAAGGACCAAGAAAATTATCATTTATCTTTAAAATAAGAAATACATCTACCTATTCTAATAATTGAGTAACTCATCCACATGCCAACAATTTAACTAGTCCATATAGAAATTTGCTTAGGTGTCATGCTCTCATTTAATTTGATGTAGGATTTTAAAGCGGGTCATTGTATGCTCCATATTCGAAATAACACGATATGTTCAAATAAAAAAAATATCAATTATCATGAATTATCTATTAAGTCGATATGTTCAAATAAAAAAATTACCAATTATCATAATCTCTTAACCCGATATGTTCAAATAAAATATTTACCAAATATCATTAATTATCTCATAACCCGATATGCTCAAATAAACAGTTTACCAATTATCAGAAATTATTTCCTAACACGATATATTTAAATAGAAAAAGTATCAATTATTATAAATCATGTCCTTTATTTTAGTATATGATTTTTGTTAGGAAAATATTTGTCAATATCCAAACCGATTAATAATGATATGTTATAAATAAATTTAATTAGAACATATAAAATCAAAATCTCGCGTAATAAACGGGTATTAATCTAGTTATTTAACATAAGACTATTCCAAAAAAAACTTATAGCGTAGGATTTGTTTGAACAATTTATGGCCTAGAATCCTAGATGCGTACATGTTTGTCAATCTAAAGAAAATGCATAGAAAATAGTTATTTGATTAAATAAACTGAATTTGATAATATATTAGAAAGAAATTTTTTTTCTAACCTATTATCATACGAATCAAGTTCATAATTATGTATTAATTATTCTCAACTCAAAACACCAAAGGTAAGATTTATGAAATTCAACTTGAATTTCATATGTGAAGAAAACGAGAAGGTGGTTGAGCACTAAGTTTGGATTTCTTAATACAAAAGTCCAATAGTAGATCATTCTACTTATATTGAAACACAAAATGATTAAATGGTACTATATTAAGAGACTAATTGGCAAAATCTGAATCATTAAGTGCTGAATGAGTAAGAGGTCTAAACCATTAAAAGGTTCCATAAATAAGAGTGATGTTGTGGTACAACTTCAGATGAGTATAAAGTTTATATATATGCTTCATTCAGTTTCATTTAGCATCTCTCAGTCTCTTAACCATTCAGCACTTAACTGAACCATTCAGAGGCTATTTTTTCTGAAACAAACGCTCTGAATGCCGAATGCTGAATAGTTAAGCACTGAACTGAACCATTAAGATATAAACAAACAGCCCCTAAGTTTTGCAAGTTTTTATTTTTGTCATACTATTTTGTATGATTCCTAATAGGGGTGTAAACGAGCCAAGCTGAGCCCGAGCTCGTTAGGGCTCGAGCTCGACTCGTTTCGAGCTTTAATTCCAAAGCTCGAGCTCGGCTCGTCAGAAAGTTTTCAAGCTCGAGCTCGGCTCGTTTAGTATTTAACTATTTTATATATCATTTTTTATACTTAAATTTATATATAATTATAATCAGCAACTTCTAATGTGGTGTAATGGTAAGAGATTTGAATTCTCCAAAAGAGACCCAAGTTCTAGTTCCACTACCACCACTTTAAAAGTGGCAAATAGGGGCAATGAAGGGAGACTTGTGACAACATAAGTTCGATCTCTGAGCCAAACGGGTTTTACCACTAGCTTGTCGTCGTGCCTACGGGCAGACGAGTTAGTGGGTTTCTCCCGAATTGGAGTCGAGTTAATAGGTGGGTTTCGGCTACCCAGCGCTGTCTGTGTTCGCAGAGCGTTTGGGGTTGCCTTTCGCCATTGGGTTACCCCGGGTAGCCGGGCTTTATTCATTTCGCTGTCAAAAAAAAAAATATAATTATAATCATACATCTTATATATAACAAAATACATATTATTTAATCTTTTTTTATCATAATTTTTAGTTATATTTATGAATATATATTTAAATAATATTTATAAAACTAAATATAAACATATAAACAAAAAGCTCGTTAAGGCTCGACGAGTTTTGAATGCAAAGCTCGAGCTCAATAACAAAACGAACATTATTTTAGGCTCGAAATCGAGCTCGAACTCGTTAAGGCTCGACTCGAACGAGCTTTTACCGAGTCGATCTCGAGTAGTTTGCGAGCCGGCTTGACTCATTTACACCCCTAATTTCTAAACAAAGCTTCTTCTAAAATGTGCCATAAAAGTCGTACATATAGGTTAGTGAAACGTGGTATCCACAAACTGAAAAACATATATTTCTATATACAAAAACATGTTATATAATTGAAGATTCACAAATGATATTTAGAAAACAGATGACATGGGTGTCTTTAACAATTGATAAGTGACGGTAAATTAGCGACTTATTAGTATATGTTGATGAATGTTTAAAGTAGAAATACGCACTTACAATTGAGTGAAAAGTCTAATCTGACGTAGGTGTTTGTGAGTGTTTGTTTTTTGTTACACATATTTTAGTGGAGGAAAAATCTTGACGTCTTTTAAAAAAGGGTCTTCTAGCTTCAGGTGTTATTTTTGTGGGCAAAACAATAAATGTGAAAGTTAAGAGAAAAAAAGACATAGAAGAATCAACTGCTTTGACACAGGGCTCGAGACATGCTTTATATTACCTCACAAATCATTTCACCACTATTCTTTCTTTCTATTAAATTAATTTAAATAATTCTAACCTACCCTAAGTGTGCCATTTAGGGTGGTCCTATTCACACACTTGCCATTTTTATTTTCGCACCCCCCAGGCGCCGCACATAGCCCTATCCGCGGCGCCTGGGTCACATCACATCGAAACATAACATCAGACCTTGACAAATGACCATCCAACAGACCCCAGGCGCCGCACATAGGCCCTTGCGCGGCGCCTGGGTATCCCAGACACACTTATGCGCCGCACATAGCCCTATGTGCGGCGCCTGGGTTCATTTTATGACAAAATTTTCAAGATTTTCAATCCATTTCGCCCACATAACCCTATATTTTACACCCAACCATTTTAACATAACAAATTAAACAAATTAATAACACAAAAACATTTAAAACTTTAACAAACATTTATAACACACAAAATTAATCATTCATAAAAGAAATTAAAAATTACATAAACTTAAAAAAAATAACAAAAAAACATAAAAGATAACTACTGGTCCCCTTCTTCCGACGATGATGAAAACGCCACATCCGGAATCCTAAAATGGTCGCGTATAGCATTGAACAATCGAACTGCCCGTCGTCCATGTCGATCTATCCGGCGTCCTTGTCGCGCAATATCACGTTGCATCGCTTGGAGGCGTTGATCAAAGTGGTCTGCTAAAACACGCGTTCCCTCTGGCAGGTTGTCGTATACGTGCAGTGGGAACTGCGGTGGATCATGATGCGGACGCTCGGGTGACGGCTCAGGTTGTTGTTCGGGCTCATGTGGCGGAGACACATTCGGCTCAGGCGCAGGTACTCCCCGTCTCTCCTCAACAAAAACTGGAATCTGGTCCCAAGGTGGCAACTGAACAGGCACAAATATTTCGCCATTTTCATCCTTGAACCGAAGACCCACAGGAAACTTGCGCATTAGGCGCATGCTGTGCAAACTAGTTTTACCTAGTTTTGTGGGCTTAATAGACGGAGAGATCCTAGCATCTTGATCCGGAGAGATCCCAAATGAGCGAGCTATGACGGTGATGTACGCGCCGCCATACAACTGTCCGCGCGCCTGTCGATGGTAGGCGGACTCAAAATATTCCGCCAAACAGGTAGCAAGCGCACAGGGCCGGCGAAGAAAGAGACAATACATAAAGAAAAGGTCACTCATGTTGACCTTATCTTTCCCACACCCCCTGGCAGAAATGGAAGACGCAATGATACGACCCAAATACCGGTGTAAAGGGTCAATGATGGAAGCCGCCTTCGCATTACACACTCCGAAGTGCGTAGAGGCAATAACCTCCCAGAAACTGACGAGGGTCTCACGAGGCAAAGTTCTCATCCCTTCAGTGTATAATGGGGTGTCTAGCTCCTCCTCCATGTACAACCCCGAACGAACAGCAAACTCTCTCAGTGTCATCGAACGATAAACCCCGCATAATCGAAAAGTTATCTCGCGGAAAGGTTGAGCGGGGTCCTCGACATAATCGCGCGGTGGGCGGTTGAAAACAAATGATGACAAAAACTCCACAGTGAGCTCCCGGTATGATGGCCTGGTTGCTATATCAAACAACCGAGACCACGGAGTGTTGAAACCAATAATCTCCTGACATCGATCTCCCTCATGAAGCTCATTTAAAAGATCCCAATCTATATGGATGTGTCCGCCCACATCCATCGTTCTCAGTTTTTTACACTTTTCTTGCGCCGTTGGGTTATCAGGAAACTCAAAATAAGGATGCCCTGGACGAGTATCAAAATTATCCAGAATCGAAAAATCCATATCATCAGTGTTGTAAGGGTTGTCAAACTCAAATTCTGGAAGAGGGTTTGAAAAGTTTGTCGGGTGGTTAGAAGAAGACATGTTTGATAGCTTTTTGGGTTATACGTAGCGCTTGGTCGAACAAAAAAGGTTGTAAAAAGACTTGCGTTGCGGATATGGTGGTAGAGAGTTGCGCCGCGTAAGGGGTATATAAGGAGGAAAAGGATGCTGATGGAGACCCTATGCGCTGCGCAAAGGGCCTTGCGCGGCGCCTGGGTTGGCTATGCGCGGCGCAAAGGGCCTTGCGCGGCGCCTGGGTTGCTATATGCTGCGCAAAACACAAGTCTTTGATGGTCTTTCTGCTGCGCAAGGGTGTCTATCTGCCGCGCAAAGGCCCTTGCGCGGCGCCTGGGTTGGTTTTTTTTTTTTTTTTTTACCGATTTTCATGGAGTTAAATACCCAATGGGGGGACGACATTTTTACACACTTACGTTTTTACACACATATTTGCCAATATTTTTACACACATATCTTCCGACATTTTTACATCTTGCAATGGCATTGTGGACTCCTCATGAAGATGAAACTTTAACAATATGTTGGTATTTAGTTCGGTCCGACGCCACACGTAACGACCCAAATATGTCGGAATTTTGGAATGACGTAGTTCGTATGTATAATAGTCGTATGGGTCCTGCTGCAGTTACAAGGGATACACAACAGTGTAGCCGTAGATGGCGTAATATATGCCAAAGAACGCTGCAATTTGAAGGTTACTATCGTCGCGCATTACGCAGCTCACGAGGTTTAAATCGCACGCGCGAGGAAATAATAGACGCGGCGTTATCTCAGTTTGAGGAGCGTAACGGTCAACCTTTCACTTCGATAGGAGCGTGGACTATTATTAGCACGTCTGAACGATATAGATTATTGCCATAATTTTGTATTATCAAATTTGTATGTTGTACGATAACAGTATATTAATGAATAATATTTTTTTTAAAAAAATTGTATGTTGCCATAATATTATTTCTTTTCAACCTACATAATACACGTGTGGATCTATATTGAGGTCGGGTCGTCTCAAATTTTCATACTCGATAATCCTATCCCGGTATAAGTCATACCAAGGCGCTGCCCACTCTGTTCTATGGCTATGCCAAAGAGGGTTCACTGTAGGCATTGGATATGATCCTTCAAGTTTTAACATGATGTAATGTGAACTGTCGACAAATACAAGAGAAACAGCTAGCATGGTCTCCACACCTTCCGGACTGCCCAGTAGAGGGAATATTGTAGCACTACCAGCCATGTCTATGATGTGAACAATTACACCCCATCTCTGAGCTATAAGAAATCCCGCCTCTGGCATTTGCATCCAATGTTCGACCGGAGCTCTACCGACACCAAAAAATTTTATCCGTTCATATATCGCATCGTAGTGGCCTCTGTCTTCCGGATCGAACACCCGTCTCCAAATATTTCCGTTCATTCGCAACTCCAGTAACAGTTGATTACGGATAAATAAAAAATCTTCTTGCCCTATCCCTAACCCCGCGGCTGTAGCTCGAAACCCACAGTGACCATCCGGTTTCACATCCTTTATTTTTGATATATATGGGTAAAATAATTTTGGGATTTGAGCTGCATATCTCATGATCAAACCATCTGACTTGGGGCCCGGCAACAATCTTGGGAAATTTGGATAGCGCGGTAGCTCTTCCGTTGTGTTAGGCTTTTTATTAGGCTTTGAGCGGAAATATTTTGGGAGTTGGAAGTCCGAAGAACTTTGAGCGGAAATATTTTGGGAGTTGGAAATATTTTGGGAGTTGGATAGCGCGGTAGCTCTCCCTTGAGACGATACGTAAGAACTATGGCGAGGTTGGTCGTAGGGCCCGCCGTTCTCCCTTTGTGAAAATGGGATGTGCGTACTGTGTCTGGCAGCTTCTTCTCTTCTTTGTTCTTGTTTCTTTAATGTTGGACGACCTCGGGTATTAGTTTGGACAACAGGAGGTTTATTGCTAGTCGGGCCTGGCATCAAGACCTCTTTAAATTTATCGAGATAACTTTTTTGAACATGCGGAGGAGTAACATTAATTTGTTTTCTTAATTTTTCCCACTCCGCATCCGCATCGAGAGCTTCACTTTTTTCAGCCTTGAAGTCAAGTTTCTGCCAGAACACGTCTATTGTTTTAAGCGAGATTATTTGACCTGTAAATGAAAACAGATGGTATTTATTGAAACCTTTATTTCCTCTAAATGAAAAAACAAATCAATAGTAATTATTACCTTTATTTTCTAGCTCTTCTAAACGACAAGCACATGGCAAGCCACAACTGGTAAAAAGTTGACAACCACACGTAGAACCGTACTTTTTTAGCTTCAGATCTTTTCGCTTGAGCTCGATAGACAAAAGGTCGATGGCATATATTGACATCTTCCGAAGTACTCCCGCAAACATTGGGACATTCCTGTGGTGGTTCATCACCTTCCTTATGCTTATTTCAAACGCCCGTTTGATCTCTGTGTATTGCCTGTTAACCATTCTGTCGACAAACTTCACAAGCTTAACGAGGCTGTTGCGATGGCTTGGAAGGTCTTTTTTAAATAAGGCATGCATGCCTTCAACCCGGTTGGTGGTAATTTGGTGAAAGTTTATTGTCCTGTTAGTCCAGGCAGATACAAACTTTTGACGGTACGGCTTTAACCAATTATCATGCACATACTCAAATACCTCTAAAAAGAAAAGGTTAGCATAATAATTAATTTAAAAAAAATGTATGTAATAAATAACTATAAAAAATGTAATAAATACTCACCTCCACGACCCGATTCTTTTAGATGAGCTTCAAAGTTAGTTAGGTTATACTCATATATAGGCTCGGTAGTAGACTCACACAATAAAGAGAAGAATCGGATAAATTCTTTCCACTCACCATCCAAAAAGTGTTTTTTGCAGTTCCTAAGAATGTTTTGTTGAATATGGAACCGACAAAGATACCTGTGCGCATTTGGAAAAATTTGTTTACACGCGCTCATTAGCGCTAATTCTCTGTCTGTTACAATTACACGCGGCTGCATATTTTTTTCCAACATATCACTGAGCCTGCGTAATACCCATGCGTAGTTTTCCGTTTTTTCGTTAGAAATAAACGCATGAGCAACAGCAAACGACTGGTTGGTCGACGTCATACCTACAACCTGAACAAACGGAAGACCGTAAATGTTTGTTTGGTAGGTGGCGTCAATCAACAGCACGTGTGGAAAAGCACACCACATAGTATATGAATGTTTGTGCATAAAGAAAATATCTTCAACGGCTTTTGTGGTGTTATTCACGTTTGTGTAATAAACGTAATCTTTTCCTTTGAAGTAGTTTTCCATTTGTTCCATTGGAGACTCCCCGACTTTATTTTCTTTGTTTATCTTTTGAACAACGTTCTGAATGTCTTTCTTAATAACCTATTCAATTTTTATTAAAAAAAAAGTTAAATATTGCATGAATATAAAATAGACGTGTTCAGATGTTATTAAAAAAGTTAAATACGCTAACCTTTTTTTCTGGGTTATTTTTTGTCAACGCTGCCCAGATGTTACGAGCAGGAATATCTAGTTCTGCGAGCTCACCAACCAGTCTTTTCTCCTCCACGGAAAGCCTCCTAGCATACGCGTGACCCTCAAGATTTTCAATAGGCGAGTGGTTGTGCATCGGGTTTTTCACCTCTAATTTCCAGTAACTATTATTTGATACAAATGATCCCTTCAACTCAAATGGGCAACCGATTTTCTTGCTACCGGTTTTTCTAACGGTAGCTACAGACTTATATTGCCCACCAAGACTGCACTGTAACCAGATAGCCTTTTCTTTAGATCTTTTGGTAGTAATGACATAACCATGTTCGATTCCTCTATTTTGGACCCAATTGACTAATTCCTGACGTGACTGAAAAACCATGTCAGTTTCAAAAGAAACTATAATCGGGTAAGAGTCTTCGTCTTTTTGGTCAGCATTGTCACCAGCATAGTTATTCTGTTGCTGACCCGCATTGTCACCAGCATAGTTATTCTGTTGCTGACCAGCATTGTAACCGTACGGGTATTCGAATGGAATATTCAAGTCAAACTGACCCGCATTGTCACCGCCATAGTTATTCTGTTGCTGATCACCACAGTCACCGAAAACATAATCGTAACTATTATCCACTGGATTATTTAAGTCGAACTTTCCAGCATTGACACCATAATTATTTTGATGTACAAATTGCTCGCCACCGTCACCGTAAACATAACCGTAACTGTCATTCGGTGGAATATTTAAGTCAAATTGTACCGAATTATCAGGAAATTGAAAACCCGATACAACCTCGTCCTCCTGCTGACTTTGGTTGGAGGCAGCTTGATTCCAAGTGTTAGAGACTACAGTCTCGTATGAATCAGGAACACTAGTGTTAGAGTATTCACCGAATATATAACTAGTAATCCACGACATTATAATGTTATATCGTGATGATAATGAAAGTTGAGAAAAAAAAACGTGTATATTTTGGTAAAGATTGTTGAGAAAAAACGTGTATAGTATGAATTTTGAGAAAAAAATGAAATGTATTAAGTAGTGGTCCAGGAAAGGAGGCAGGCGCCGCGCAAAGCCCCATCTGCGGCGCAAAGCGGCCTCGTTTGACCAAATTCCTCCTCGTTAACGACATTCCCCTCGGAAAAGAACCCATGCGCCGCGCAAGGGCCTATGCGCGGCGTATAACATTGCATCGGTTGACCAGCTTCCTCCTCGTTAACGACATTCCCCTCGGAAAAGAAAAATCTCGTCTGAAAACAACCCAGGCGCCGCGGATAGGGCTATGTGCGGCGCCTGGTACCTGAAAAAGTGACCCAGGCGCTGCACATAGCCCTATGCGCGGCGCCTGGGTTAAAAAAAAGTGTGTGGATAGATCTGGTAAGTGTGTGAATAGACAATGCCTATTGTCACATGTACATTTATAGAACTACACTTAACAACAAGTTAAAATCTCAAAAGAATCCTCTCTTCTAATAATTAGCTAAGCCATTTCACCACACCACCACCACTTGTCACTCTCACATTCTCCCTCACAACTTAAGCGGATCTGGGTACTATCCAGTTATTAACCCGCCCCGATATCCAACAATTAACGGATCCATTATATATTGTTTAACAAACCCTAACTCTCCAAACACCCTCTCTCTAAACTTCATCGGCCTCCATCATCATCTTCGTTTGGATTTTCCGATTCATCACAACCATCATCGCAGCCATCCATCATCATCATCTTCATCGCGATCTGTCTTTAATCTGTTAGCATCGCAACCATCATTCATCAATGTTAATCGAATTTTTTTTATGCAGGTTTGGTTTTCAATAATATCTAGGGTTTGTGATTTCTCTCTTTTTTTTTTCTTCATATCGTGAGATGCTTATCAACTGCGGTTTCTAATTGTTTAAAGTTTGGATTTATATAGTGTTTTAACCGAGATGATTGGTTTGATTTTTTTACGTTTCTAGGGTTTTGAAATCATCATGTGTTATGCTACCCAGGTTAGTCTACTCTAAATTGGAAAAATTGTATTTGTATGATATGAACATGGTTTAACACATGATTGAAATCTTTAATCTTTTCTGATTTTCTTGTGAAAATCAGTGTATTATGTGAATATAGGTTTTACCTCAATTGGGTATTTTGTGTTTTATGGTTTGTGTGTGGGGTTTTTGAAATTTTGGTTTCTTTAATCTTGCTAAAATCAATGTGTTGATTGTCTGGTGTTTCGTGATTTAAAACTTTTGTTGCTGGGATTTTCTTTTTACATGTTTGTAATTATACACTATGGATCTATTCATGTTTTCATAATGCCTTGATTGTAAATTGTAGTAATGGGTCTTAACTAGATTTGAATTATGGTTTATTTCAAATGGGTCAATGACTTGTGACTTTGTTTGTATGCAGAATGAAGTAGGTTGTTCATAAATCAACCATCAACGATGACAAAAGGCTGTAGAGCACTTTGAGAAGAAAAGTAGTGAATGCAGTACCAACAATTAAGGAAGTTAACATTTCAAGGATGATATATTAATGCCAAAGGTGCCAAATTTGACAGTCAAATCTTTTTTCTTCATTTCTATTTGCAAGTATATTTGGTATACTACCATTTTTTTTTCAAATTTGCTACTAATACATTAGTTGATGATGCAATTTGTTATTACACAACTAAGAATCTGTGCCAACTTTTAACAATCGGTTAAAGAAGACCATTCTATTTGCACTGCAAACTATGTGATCGGTTGCACGGAATAAGGTAACTTTCCCAACGCAAAAGCTAACACATATGCACTTTTGGTATTTATATATGGCCGCTAACATGTGTTTTTCAAGTCCAAATTAGTCTGCACATTGAATGCGGTTTTGGTTTGTTATAATATGAATTCAATGACTGATCTAGATTATTTTCTGTCCAAGACTGAGCTACAAATCAACCATGAGACTGTTCTATTTTACCTGCATATTTGAGGCTGGTTCATCATGTTTCAAATCCTGTCTTCGAATGCAAAATAGCCTGTAACTATATTTGTTTTGTTTTTGTAATGCCTGCTAATCTATGTGATTTCAGGATCATGATCTAACCAAACTCAATTGCTTTATCTACATAAGAGGCTTCAATCTCGGTAGCTTTTTGTAAGTAAATGTTTCATCTATTAGTGCATTGCATTGTTCATATATACATCAGTTTTCCGAAATCAATGCTAATATATGTTTTCTCATGTTTAAGGGCTTTTTAAAAGTTTTTTTATTGTCGCATGTTAAGACCAAATTTTTTAAATGATTTGGTGTTTAGCATTCGAAAGCAACCACCATTATATTTTTAGTATCACTATTGATTGTATATGTTTTTTAACAACAAAATATGATTGTATGTTTTAAACTCACACTTAGAATCATATTGTTGATCGTCACTTTCTCAAGCCTTAATGATTGCCATAAACAATTCAATTGATGCTATAGTATTGTTTTTAACATGTTTTCATATGCATAATTGCCTCATTGACACCCATGAGGATTTTTAATAGGTACCAATTTTGGTGGGTTGATTGTTCCCTTTATTGGATTGCCAGAGCTGCAGTTAGCACGAGTTGACATCCAAATAAAAAAAATTAGAATTTATTTATGTTTTAGACCTTATATGAGTCCATGTTATATTTTTTACATTTGTAGTTTTTTCATTACTTATCTCAATATAAAATTATATAATACGGAGTATATTTTTACCGTTCAATTCGTGGGTACCCACGGGTGTTAACCTAGTACAATAATAAAAGGAAAAAACACAATCAACAAAGCAATTAACCATACAACTAGACCAAGTCTATCAACCCGGATCAAATGTGGTACACCATATAGCACCCGGGGCCTTTCATTTACTTCTAGCCGCAAACCACAAGGATGATGTGGCTTTGCCGTCAGCGACTCTCTATCCACCGAAGGCATGAGTTGATTAAATAGTATGTTGTTTCTATGCTTCGAAATACTCAATGTGATCGGCCAAAAAGATCACATGAATCGTCTTTTTAAAACTTTGATCTCTAGCTAGAGAATAGGGATCGATAGAACAGAAGGTCCTTTAGAGTTTAGAGTATCAACTAATTAAACTAGTTGAATATGCACAACTACATATATAAGTTGTGTATGCATGATATTGGAAATGGTGTGTTATAATGGAACACTTTTTGTAATGAGTAAACTGCAGTTTTGATCCCTGTGTTTTGATACCATTAACAGTTTTAGTCCTATCTTAACAGTTTTGGTCCCTGTGTTTTTATTTTTTAACAGTTTTGGTCCCAAACACTAACTCCATCCAATTTTTCGTTAAGTCTCTCACACGCGCCCCACATCTAAAGGGTAAAAATGTCATTTCTCCCTCTCTTTTATCTAAGTCATCATGTAGGTTAACTTTTTTATTTAGTCGTTTGTCAAAAAGAGCGAGAGAAATGACATTTTTACTCCGTATGTGAGAGAGACTTAATGGAAAATTGAATGAAGTTAGTGTTCGGGACCAAAACTGTTAAAAAATAAAAACACAGGGACCAAAACTGTTAAGGTGGAACTAAAACTATTAATTGTAGGGTTATTGGATTTAAACACCCCCAACTATTGGTCATTGGCCGTTATCACCTCCAAGTATCACTTTGGCCAATAACACCCCCAACTAAATACTTTGGTGTTCGTATCACCAAAAGTTAACCAAATCACTAACGCCGTTAAGTTTTGCTGACGTGGCACGGTGACGTGTCCTATCTCTGCTTATGTGGCAAGGTGATGGCGGCCAATGATCAATAGTTAAGGGTGTTTAAATCCAATAAGGCAATAACCCATTATTTATCTATATTTAACTAAGAATTGACCTGTGTCACGTGATGCGACGACTGGGTTTTAGTTGGTGCATATGTCGTGTCATATTTGTGACTTCGTTACATGCGTTACATTATTGATTATCTCATGCATGTTCTGGTGTAGTATAATGCCTCGTACCTTGCAATGTAACATGTCAAAGTAATTAAATGCTTCCATCACCAGCAAGAACAAAAAGGGAGAAAGGGGGTCGCTCTGTCTCGATCCTCTTTTCAAGTGAACTTCCGAGTAAGCGACCTATTTAATAAAATTGATGACTGGGCAGAATTAAGACAACATTTAATCCATAAACACCATAAAAGCGGAAATTTATTTATACCATTATATTGTACAAAAAAATCCTACTTAACAGTGTCATATTGGATCAAGTGGTCATGATGTGCATTGAACATCTACACGAGGGCTGGATATTTTTGTTTTTTTCTTCTTTTTAAACTTTTCTTTCTTTGTATATTCTTTTGTTTTAGTTAGTTTTTTTAATTACTTTGATGGCATTACGTTGCAAGGTACAAAACATAATATTACACCAAAACGTGCATGAGATAATCAATAACGTAACGCGTGTAACAAAGTCACAAATATGACACGACATCTGCACCAACTAAAACCCGGTCGTCGCATCACGTGACACAGGTCAATTCTTAGTTAAATATAGATAAATAATGGGTTATTGCCTTATTGGATTTAAACACCCTTAACTATTGATCATTGGCCGCCATCACCGTGCCACCTAAGCAGAGATAGGACACGTCACCTTGCCACGTCAGCAAAACTTAACGGCGTTAGTGATTTGGTTAACTTTTGGTGATACGGACACCAAAGTATTTAGTTGGGGGTGTTATTGGCCAAAGTGATACTTGGAGGTGACAACGGCCAATGACCAATAGTTGGGGGTGTTTAAATCCAATAACCCTTAATTGTATCAAAACACAGGAATCAAAACTGCAGTTTACTCTTTTGTAATTATTAGGATTAATGACATATGTTATGGATAACTAGTATAGACATAATGCCCCTTTAACGAAACAAGGGGTGGTGCGTGATGGTGATTTCATTTATGCATTATGGTTGGGTAAAACGCTCACTATTGAAAGCGTAAGTTGTGTTATTTTGTTCCTACTATTACTTTTCAAAATATGTGATTATATTTTTTTAATGAGATTCATATATTTTTAAGTTTAAAAAATCATGGACTAAAAAATCTCACGTGTTTAAGATATAATATACAATTTTTTTAAGGAACTTGGGTTTTAATAATCCAACTTTTGTATATAGGCCGATATAAATTCCAATTTAAAAAATTTCATGTGGTAATCCCAACTTGTAACTTATTTTCTTACAACGATCCATCGTTAAAGTTAACTTGACACCGCTAATTTTTTTCAAATTTCTGACCGATGTTTTAGGGTTTTTGATCGGGATGACGATACGAGTCTGTTGATGTAAAACTTACCTTGTGCCGATGCTCCAGACGACTAAATGGCCTTCAATCGGGTCTTTACACCTAACAGTGCTTAAAAGATACAATGAAAGTAAAACAACAATGAAATATAAACTTTTTTATATTTTAGTTACTTTTTTTAACATCGTGTTTTTTTTACAATTTATACATTTTTTTATCTTTATAGGATAACTTCACTTGTATTTCAAAAATCCATATGTTAAACGAGTATAATATATAAGATATTAATTTAAATAGCATACTTGGGATTTTAGGGATGAGAATGAATGATGAGATTTTAATGTGGCAAGTATGTGAAGGAAAGAGAGCTCACTGACAATTTCATATATATATATATATTTTTATCTATTTAATCATGTTAATTTTACTATCAAACACACGTAGCAATGTTCATAAACACGCCCTTAACCATGTGAATATAATTGTACGACTTTGCCACAACACACAAGTAAAAGAAACTTGTTAACTCATTTACGACTACCCGGCTAAACCCGCCCGTCCAATATTGAGGCGCTTAAGCTAGAAACATTTGTTATTTTTAAAATAATGTTGGAACTATTTTGTATAAAAACAAAATAGTAATTATCTTGTGAAAAAACTAAATAATAAATTGAATTATTTGTTGTTTCAATTTATATTTAAGACTATGATGTTACATATTTGACTTGAATTTATTTGAATATTAAACTTAGCATTCAAGTGGATGTTACATCTTTTGAGTAAGATGACAATTATGTTTCATCTTCTTGACTCACTATAAATACTAGGGTGAACCTAGTTGTGAAGGAGACTATAACACACACAAAAATCATCTACATGATCTCTTTTATTCTCCCATGGTTTAAAAACACTCTCTTCTTCTCAATGTATTTTTTCGGGTGCTAGAGTCCTTCCCGGCTGTACATACAGCTTCGGCCGTTGTACCCTGGGAAACATTCGAGTTCTCTTGGGAGACTCGGAATTTGTTTTAAGGGACCCGTGTCAATACACGAAGCCTCGGCCACCATGTTCTTTTTCCTCTTATGTACTCATTACTTTCTTTATTTCAGTTGTAATTATTGTATTGTAATTTACCGCTTTATTTGATTTTTGTATTGTAATTGTATCAATATAAGTATTATTAATTTTTTATGTGAACGGTTCCTACAAATAATACATCAATTCAAAGACTCTAAGATAGAACTAATACTCTTATCTCTATAGGTGCAGTCGTCATAGATGGTTTTCTTGTAGTGTCTTCCAAAACGATACTTATGTTTCCCTTTAAAAAATGTGAGAACAAAGTATTTTAATTTTAACAAAACGAAATAAAAAGATAGCAGACTTGTGGTCTAGTGGCAAGATGACTTGGGTTTTTCAATAAAACCCAAGTTCAATACTCACATGTGTCGCTTTTGGTGGATTTAGGCAATGAATTTTGTCCCGGGCTACCATTCAGCTTCGTGTCTGAGCTAAGGGTTTTACGTGACATGGTTAAAGGTTTATGCCAGGTTTTCCCTGAAACGGTTGGTGGACGAGTTTAAACTCCGATCAACCTGGCCCATAAGGAGGTTGTGGTGAGCCTCTGTTGCGTTCGCAGTCCAGTGGCGAAGCTAGGATTTGGAGACTAGGGGGGCCAAATCTTAAAACGCTTTGTTTCGAGGGGCCAAATCTTAAAACGTTTTGTTTCAGGGGGCAAACCCAATATATATAAAAAAAATCAACTACCGACCAACTAACTAACACTTCGGACGGAAAAAAGTGGGGGGTGACCCTCCCCCGTCTCCATGTAGCTTCGCCCCTGGACTTCACACTAATGAATGAGCTCTAATGCCAACGAAAGTTACCTATTAGTATTAGAGACAGAGTTTCAATCTTGGTCCTTCCACCTCTAAATGTAACAATCATAGGCCGTTTCACTAACCGTTGTTTCAAATATTTCAAAATGCTTAGGTGGTTATAGAGGCTTGCCTCTAGGAGCACTAGTTTGAAGAGGTCAAAGGTTCAATCTTGACATTATGAATATGTATGGAGTTTATTAGGAGTAAGCTAGATTGCTGTTAAAAAAATAAAAAAAATAAATATGCATATAACTTTTTAAACACAACTTACAC